>OY747701.1:6657500-7190000 GCA_963556495.2 Valencia hispanica
GAAAGCAATGTTGTTGTTTTTTTCATTCTCTAATTCATTTTTTGAGCTGCAAGGAGCGATATGCAAAAGGAACTATGGAAGCCTGATAACACCATCTCATCTTTAAAGTATGGAAGTGACAGCATCATGATGTGAGGGTGTTGTACTGTATTATGGACTGGTGCACCTGACAAAATAGTTGGGATCATGAGAAAAGAACACTATGAGGAAATAACAAAGCAACATGCCAAGCCATCAACCAGGCAACCAGGCTAAAGATGAGTATAAGGGTGTACCTGCACTGTTTGATCATTCAAATCCTGGTCTGGACCTTTTATGCAGGTGTAAATACACACAAACGAATCCTGGTGCGGATCAGAGAACCGGACCAAGACCCACTTTTTTAGGTGGTCTTGGTCCGCTTCCAAACAGACTCTGGTGCAGTTCGCGTCAGGTGTGAATTCAAACCAGTGTTGATCCAAACCAACTCCACAATAGAAGTGCCTTTTTGGGCTTAACAAGCCACCGTAGCAAGGTAAGTTCATACCGGATCCTTTGTCTTCTGTTTAGCCACGGTGCTGCCAGCATGTTGTGGGGCAGGGCACACGGAGCACATGGTCTCCTTCAGGTTACTGCACGCATTCGGACGCGTAACCTGTGTTGAATGAGCTGCTCCTAAAAATCCATTTGATTTTGCAGCTCTAATAAGATCACAAATATGCAATATGAGTAGGAATGCAGCACGTAGGACTTTGATGTTTTCCTCCTTTTCCGGGTCTGTGCTCTGTGTGTTCCCTCGCCCTAGTCATTGCTGTCCAATGGTAGCACCAATCGTCACACACGTGGATGTGTTTACAAAATATAGTTCACTTGCAAAAAGTACAGTGTGAATGCGAACCGCACCAAACAAAAACAAATTAAGTCCGCTTTTGGTCCGGACCAAACAAGCGGCACTGCTGGGGTGTTATGGAAGACAAGGATGCTTCAATAGTGGCCTTGAGCTCTTCTGCATTGTTCGGTCTCATGGCAATGCCCAATAGATTCTCTATGGGGTTTGCATCAGGCAAGTTTGCTGGTCAATCAAGCACAGCAATCCCATGGTCCTTGAACCAGGTTTTGGTACTTTTGGCAGTGTGGGCATGTGCCATGCCCTGCTTGAAAATGAAGTCTGCATCTCCATAAAGCCCATCTGTGGAAGGAAGCTTGAAGTGCTCCAAAATGTTCTGGTAGATGCTGCGTTGACTCCGGACTTAAAAAAGCACAGTGGACCAACGCCAGCAGATGACATGGTTCCCCAAATCAACACAGACTGTGGAAATGTCACACTGCACTTAAAGCATCTTGGATTTTGTGCCTCTCTATTCTTCCTCCAGACTCTGGGACCTTGGTTTCCAAATGACATGTAAAATCTGCAGTTCTTTTTTTCTTTAGCCCAGGTAAGACGTTGTTTCCTGTTCAGGACCAGCTTGACAAGAGGAATATGACATTTGACGCCAATGTCCAGGATCCGTCTGTGTGGTGGCTAACTAACTCCAGCCTCAGTTCACTCCTTTGTGAAAGATCCCCAACACGTTTTGAATGACCTTTTCCTGACTATCCTCCAGGCTGCGATCATCCATGCTGCTTGTGCACCTTTTTCTTCCACATAACGTTCTATTGTTGTGCTTTGATACTGCACTTTGGGAACGACAAAGTTTTTTTCCAATTAGCTTTTGAGGCTTTCCCTCCTTATGGAAGGGGTCAATGATGGTTTTCTAAAAATAAAAATAGCAGTAAAACACAGACAAAACACATATAAAGTAAAAACAGTAATAAAGCAAGAAGAACACAAAACATGTGATACATGAAAACATTACTCAAAGGCAGCTCTAAACAGATGATTTTTTTAGTTGTGATTTAAAAGAACTGTGTTTCAGCAGCTTTGCAGTTGTCTGGAAGTTTATTCCAGATTAGGGGAGCATAGAAACTGAAAGCTGCTTCTCCATGTAGTACAAAACGGTGTTGATGTGCAGTGAAGTTGGATTAAATAATGGATTGCTTGATTTTCATTACTTGTTCTTAGTATATCACAGTGCTATGCAGATAACTCAAGTTTGATGTATTTCTGTCTTTAAAAGTCATCTTTGTGTTTTTTTTCTTCCCTACACAGGTCAGCCATTTATTTGACAATGAGGGAACTGTTGCATTTGCTATGTTCATGGCAATCTGGGGTAAGTCTGATTTATTCAAGTTTACTGCTCTGCTGGTGTTCTGGGTAATTTGACTGTTCCTTTGTATTTTTCAGCCACACTGTTCCTAGAGCTGTGGAAGAGACACAGAGCCAGATATGTCTCTCATTGGAAGGTCTATGACTGGTGTGAAGAAGAGGTATAGCTTTTGTTTAACGTTAGACAATATGTTCTTTGGTGTATCTTTTATTAGCCTTTTAGGTAATGATTGACTTGTCCCTGAGAGATATGTATCTGAATATATATAATTCAAATAGAACAGCCTTAAATCATGACTATAATAGAATCAAGACTTTTTCTAATATTTACTTATAGTCATCTTTATAATGGTATAATAGCTATCATGATGGAGTTCACTGATTTAATTTATTTCAAGCTGTAAGTTCCCCCAGTTTAATTCTATCATCTTGGCTGATGTTTAAGACTTGAAACTTCTGTTATCAAACGTCAGTTTCCAAAGTTGAAGGTTCCCAGTCAGAAATATGACAAGACTGAATTCAGATTGGAAAAGTAGGAGGGCAGAGAGCGTCACAAAGTTCTCTATCCAGTATAGCAACCAGTTGCTGGTATAGACTTATATAGTATATATCACTTCTGGCAGTTTCTGTTACATAAACCATTCGATATTGTGCACATCCTTTTAGTGTTTTAAGGCATAATATGGTGAAAAAAGCTATATTATCAATTCTCTAACTTGTAACTAGAACTCACTCAACTAAATAATGAAATCAATGATGGATCTGAGCTACAACGCATCTTCATGTGTCACTTGGGTCAAATATGGCAATAACTAACCTCAGATTTTCCTGGCCAACTGATACAAAAAACACCTGTAGCACTTCTAAAATTGGTTAAAAACAAAGTCAAAAGAAATTATTAGTTTACAACAGCACCAGTTTAAACAACTGGTGCTGTTAAATCAAACCAAAACTTTCTATGAAACTTTAAATGTGTGTGTCAACAGGAGGAACTGATCATGGAAATAGTCAATGATCCAAACTGTCATGCCAAACAGTTCAGGCACTCATACCTGCGCAGCACTCTGGTCCTCGTCCTGGTTATAGTCATGGTAAGACACAAACACAAACACACACAGCTTGTCATTAGGCATTTGAAACTGAGACATTAATATGAGTTTGTGTTTTTGTTCTGACTAAAAATGTTACATTCATTTAAAGCCAGCTAGTTTGGTTATGGGCCACGGTTTGGTTATCCTCAAGGTTTCATTTAAGTTCAGGTCCGTTATTTTAATGCAGCACTAACTCGCAACAAATGGCATCTCAAGGCCCTTCACAAGACAAACGAAACAAATTTTTCAACACAAACATGTAATATAAGATTCAGATGGATTTAAATGAATTTGAATGCACTACAATTTAAACTCATTTATAAAATATTTCAGTTAAGTGTTCTTTATTATACCAGTTGAGGTTATGATATTTTATTTTTTGTCCTTTGACGAGTTCTTGCCATTGCACAAATAAATGAAACAAAAGAACCGGAACATGTCCAATATTTTTGTGTTAAACTATTTACCTAAACATTGCCATGGAAACTGAGTACAGACTAAATTTCTTTGAGCAAGCATTTGTTTGAAAATTTGTATTTGGAAACATGCATCAATTAATTTCCAACCGCCCTCACCCATGCCCCAGTCAAAACTTGCACAACAATTGGCTATCTACTTCAGAGTCAACAACATTGCTGAAAACATATGGTGGAATTATGTCTTGGAAAACAATGATGTATGTGAATGAAACGAATACTGATAAATTTTTTGTTTACCTTATTTTCATTCATTATTCAAAGTCAAAAACAGTTTTGAGAAATGTTATATATTGGCTTAAAAGAAAATGTAACAAGTTTGCTGTTTTTTTTCGTCTGTGTATTGCAGCTGCTGGTGATCATCGGTCTCACTCATGCTCTTGTGGTGTTTCGAGTTGTAGCTGCCCCTTTGCTTAGCAAATGGGAATTTATGGAAGACCATGCCAACACTTTGGCTGTGCTGCTGGGAGCAGTCCTGCACTATATTACCATTCAGATCATGACCCGGGTATGTTTATATAGATTCTAATACTTACACTTCATTTACAATGTGTGGAAAAATGGGTGGGGCGATACTTAGACAGGCTCTATTTAAATTATTTCATCTAACAACTTGAAGTAGGCTAGAAGAAATGATGTCCTGTTCTAAAACAAAAGGTCAGAACAGATAAAAAACAGTCATTGACATTGATCAGTCTGGAAATGTTTCCAAAAACATTTGTAAGGCTTTTTGACTCCAAAACAAAACACAATAAAAAGCCATTATCAACAAATGGAAAAACACAGGGAAGGTAAACTTCAGCTGGAGTGTGTTAACCAGGAGGTCACAAAAACCCAGAACAACTAAAGCACTGCAGGTGTCAACTGCCTCAGTTCATGTCCGTGATCATGATTCACAATGAGATAGACCAGGCAAAATGAAATCCATTGGAGGTCTTGTTATAGCTAAAAATAGAGCTCTTCTAAAACAAAGATGAAACTGAGGCCCAGGAGGCGTTTCAAGTTTTTAATTCAACATGTCTGGCCAGAACATGGAGGGGACAGAGCTTACTCTTACCATCTCCCTACCCAATCCTTCTGACCAACAGT
Source organism: Valencia hispanica (assembly GCA_963556495.2). Taxonomy (NCBI): domain Eukaryota; kingdom Metazoa; phylum Chordata; class Actinopteri; order Cyprinodontiformes; family Valenciidae; genus Valencia; species Valencia hispanica. Next base: position 6,662,342 of record OY747701.1, read on the forward strand.
TTAAATAGTATTCAGCCATCACTGTTTATCTCCCCAGCACGTAGTCTTCAATCTTTTTGTCCAGCTCCGGGAGAACTGGTTCATGCCAGTCTGATAGTAAAGCATGAAGCAGTCCCTCAAGGCTGGAACGTCACATAGATATCTTGCTGCTCTGACGTCTGTCACGCCGGTAATCGGACACATCTTTATCAGGAACATTATGCTGGAATAATAAGCTTGTTTTCTCTAACTTGACATTCTGCTCCAGATACATTCCCTGGACCAGGGGTTCTCAACCTTTTGCAAGCTGGGCCCCCCCCAAAGCTGGTTCATTGCAGTTGGGGCCCCAGTACCCCCCCCCCAGTACCCCCCCCCCCCAACCCCCCCCCCCCCCCCCCCAGCATAACACCTTGCATAGATAGATAGATAGATAGATAGATAGATAGATAGATAGATAGATAGATAGCCCACCCTAGGCTATTATTTTTAGGCCCACATTATTATTATTATTATTATTATTATTATTATTATTATCATCATCAGTAGGCCTATCATCATTACTAGGCTATTGCTATATAATTATATGAGGTTACATGCTTTGTTGTTGTTGTTGTTATTATTATCATTATCATCATCATCAGTAGGCCTATTCTCATTACTAGGCTATTGCTATAATTGGGAATTGGCACCAGACCTCTGCTATTAATTTATCCTTTATTATTGTTATTATGACTAGGCCTAATAGTAGGCATCATCTGCATTTTTTACAGAAGCTTGCAGGTAGGTGATGTTGATGTGAGACCTGAGCCTGCTTTGCCTTGCAAAGATCCTCAATTCTTGGCTCAATGTTTGATAAACATAGCCTCAAATCATCCTCGATTTGTGCATGATTGCAGTATTTTGTTTTGAGTGCAGTCATTTATGAGAATCCTGCCTCACACAAATATGTCGACGTGAAAGGAAGGAGAATCTTCAAGGCGACGTCACAGAGTTAAGGGTATTCCTGCATCAATGCTACCCAGAATGACGAAAGAGGGCAGGAGCTAAAGAGTTCCTTCAGTCTACTGTCACTCTTCAGCTCAATAAGCTGGTCCTGCATATCAATAGGGTGACCATATTTTGATTTCCAAAAAAGAGGCCATCTGGCACAGTACTGAAACACTTTCAGGACTTGGTCAAGACTTTTGATTTTAACATATTTAAAGTGTGCATTCTCAATGTGGTTAGAAAAGTTTAGCTAAATAAAAAACTTCAAAAAGGCTTTCACAAGAAGAAAATGATTTTATAATCTCTGGAAATAAATAATAATAGAAATAGTTACTGTTCTGAAATAAAAAAAGTTACCAGCAACAATATTAGTTTACTTTTTAAATTGCACTGGAAAAACTGAAGAAAAATCTGAAATAATCTTCTGAGAAAACAAGTATTATTTTCTTTTCACTGTAATAAAAGTAAACAGCTGCAGACTAAAAAACAAAATAAAAAAGTGCTTACTCTGTTTAGTTTGCATCTTTATCCTCCACAGTCAGTTTATAGATCAACTCTCACTTTGCTCAGGCTTTTTATAGTTTTTGTGTTCATGTGATCTATTGGTTATTTGCCACTTTTGTCACACACAGAAACACTATGTGAAAGGCGCACTCCGCCACCAATTTGTTGCGACTGGACGGTATATATTTTGTGGTTCGTGCATGAAGCTTGTGCTTTGACTTCTTGTAAACAGCAGTAACTCGGTGCTGCGCGGCTCAGCGCTGCGCAATTGCGTTGCCCAATGCAGGATAACGCGGTGCGGTGCAACTCGGCGCAGAGCAGCGCTGCGCAATGCATGCGGCACGGCGCACAGCTTGCTGTCTGTGGCGTCAATGAACTGATCAGAACCAGCTCGGGAGGAAGTGACATGAGAGACAGGCTGCCATACTGCATGCATCACACCAGTCAGTTTAAGCATGGTCCTATTAAAAACAATAAAGACCCGGACATTTTCATCAGTCTATAAATCCTCCCGGATGCCCCGGACAGCGCATGAAAAGTGGACATGTCCGGGGAAAAGAGGACAGTTGGTCACCCTAAATTGTTTTCTCATTGTCGTCAGGTGCTCAACGCTGATTGAAATAGAGAGGAGACATCGTGTGACGTGCCTGCAACAGTGATAGTCTACAAGGCTGGGGAACATGTTGCAGTTCCTTCCACTGATGCGGCCATGCCAGAGGTCTAGTTTTTGAGTGAAGGCATGCACTTTGTCTGCAATGAGCAAAATATGAGTTTCGTGGCCTTGCAAAGACAGTTTAAGGCCATTCAAGCGGTCAAATATAGATCAAATAGGACAGAGACGCAAGCCACATAGTGTCATCCAGATGCTTCACCAGATCTGATTTGATTTATGTCAAAAACCGCTTCACCTCCTCTCGCAGCTCATACAACCACTGTAGCACCCGCCCCCTGGAGAGCCAGCGAACTTCAGTGTGACTCGCTGAAACCGCTTATCACCTGCATTTCGCTCACGATCGACAAACAAATCAAATTTGTTCAAAACTTCTTTTTTTTAAATCAGTCCAAACACATTTTAATTTCTATTCAGGAGTTATTTATATACAAAACTAGAACTTTTTATGACAGTAGTTTAATAAAAAAAAAAAAAATTGCAAATTTTTCTTTTTCAGTTTTTTTTCTCCCATCCTGTAGCCTACTGGCGCCCCCCCAGGAGCGTGTCCCCACCGGTTGAGAATCACTGCCCTAGACAAATAAGTAATTAAATCCTAATTCAATGGAATATTCCTGAAACAGGCTCCAACACTAAAACCACTTACCAAAAGTACCACAAGCCTGTCTCAGATTTGCCTAAAACATCTTTATGACCTTGTTTATTTTTGACAAATATTCTGTGGGCTGACGAGACAGAAGTGAAACGCTTAGATGGTCCTGCGGCAATAAAAGCAGCCTTTTAGAAAAAGAACATCACATGAACAGTCAAATATGGTGTTGGTAGTCTGACATTTTTTCACTGTTTTGCTGCTTCAGGGCTTGGATAACATGCCGTCATTGATGGTGTCTTGAATTCTGCTTTCTATCAGAAAATTGTGAATGACAATTTCTGTCCATCAGTTAGTTTTCTTAAGCTCAAGCACTGCAGTATTACAGCACTTCGATTTTGAACAGCGTTCATGTCGATCCCATTTAATAATATGAGTCAGATTTTTCTCCCTTTTTTATTGTACTTTTTGGGTAATTTTTATGCTCTATAAATTATGTTGAAATTCCAAGTATTCAAATAAAAAGTTGTCATTCCCTGTATATTTACTTTGATAAAATGGTAAAATAATTAAAGTACTGAACAGTTTTTCTTTTAATCCCAATCACTAATTACTTTGCATGATATAGTGCCAGTAGCCAGTTAATCATGCTAAATCTTTAAATGAGCATTTAAGCTTCTAACACTGCCATCTTGTGACTAAAATTTGCAACTACACAAAAGGGGCACCTTAAAGGGGCTACATGCATTTTTCTGAAAGTTAAACTAGCGACTGACACCTGTGGCCAAAAAACAAAACTGCTCTTCCTTTCTGTTCGCTCTCGCAGCGCGCGCTCGTACGCCGGTCGCTCTCAATCTTCGATCTTTTTCGGGCACTTGTCATGGGTTTAACTATTTTAGTCTTATGTGGAGTTACTGTTGGTGTCAAAGTTGTCCTTGGTCTCTTCTGTGTATTCGCACAATCCATTGAACTGCTTGCGAGTGCTGACTAGCGGTGGTGGCAGAGTGGTCTAAAACATTTAACATGAACGCGCTTGACGTCACATCCGCAGACAGCGCAGGAAAATCCAACCCGACAGAAAATAGAAAAAATTGGATACATGCTTATAGGTGCACCCACTGTGAGCTGATAAGGTGTCAATATGCTCATCAGGAGATGTTTGAGTCATAAATAGTCAAATAAAAAGGCTATTGTTACGTTTATTTTGGGGAAAAAGTTCCATATAGCCCCTTTAAATAGGTGCAATGAATTGCACCTATTTAAGTGTGCACAGCATGTAAATGAACAAAAAAAAAGCACAGATAAAATTACTTAAGGTTTTACTGTAACATACAAATGTAAGATCCCTTTTATCATACTCTAATGGTATATTAAACTAAGTGGGGAAATATTCTTAAATTTACCTCCAGGTTACATATAGAATAGACAGTTAGCTGAATTGCTTAAAACAGAACAGCGTTGAAACCAGAAAAATCACTGAAACTGTAGTTATAATTCCATAATTATTTCCTCCCTAAAATCAATCTAGTGCTGGAACAAACCTAACTTTGGGCCATCCTCAGCAGATTTATTCAACAAAAATGAAAGTCTCGTAATAAACAACAAGAACAAATTTAGTTTTGAAAGGTTCAAAATTATTTTCTTTGTTTTTGTGCATTATCCTGATCATATTCAACAATGTAAATATACCATCTTTCATGTCGGAATCTGATTTGATTCTATAATTGCAGGTTAACAGATGGGTGTCCCTAAAACTTTGCGAACTAGGTGAGAACATATATGAAATAGTCAGGATGGAGCATTTCTTTAATGGAATTTTAAAGAAAATCCCCTGGTAATGAATGTTCTTCTTATGTTTATTTTGGGTTGTTTGTATTACTCAGAGAAGCTGAACTCGCTCGCTGCCACAGAGAGAAGCTTCACAGTCAAGATGTTTACCTTCCAGTTCTTCACCCTGTTCTCCTCTCTCTTCTATGTGGCTTTTTTTCTGGGCAGGTGTGTACCAGCTGTCATATCAGTGCAAGTTCAAAACATAGCTTCATACTAACTGTTCTGTGTCTCCTTTTATTCCTTTAGAATACTGCAGATATTTTTATTTCAGTATTTGTTGTCTGTATTGCTTGATTCTGGTGAAATGGGCACATTAAAATGGTTTCGAATAAACTGAATGGGTTCAGTGTACTACAAAATCGGTATAATTGTTCTTGCTTTGTATTAGGATAAATGGTCACCCTGGAAACTATGTGCGACTTGCAGGGTTTAGACTGGAAGAGGTAAGATACTTCCTGTTTTCTCTAGGACTGTCATACTGGAACATCACGACAGACTGTAAAACCTGGTGTGCTGCTTGTCTTGCAGTGCCATCCAAGTGGTTGTTTAACAGACCTCTTTATCCAAATGGCAGTGATCATGCTGCTTAAACAGACTCTGAACAACATCTTTGAGTTCACTGTGCCGTAAGCGTGATGCTTCTTTTTGGCTTTGCAAGTTGAATTTGAGTCATCTACATAAACCAACTGTGGGTCTAATGCTCCACCTGTTTCTCTTGCAGCTGGGTCAAGAGCTTCGTAAGAAGAAAAACTGCAAAGCGGCTGAAGAGAAAGTGTGGTCGCTGTTACAGGAAGGCTTGCCATGATGAGCAGGGACGTTTTGAACCATGTGATACTTGTAAAATCCGAGACTGGCTGAGAAACTACCACCTGGATAACTCTGATGCCTTCAGCCTGTTTAATGAGTTCCTGGAAATGGGTAGGTCTACTTATGACACGAATCAAGAAACAAGAATCAGCTGGTCAAAAACAGCCAGTATTTGCTGTGTATGTCATCCTCAAAGCTTTACCTCAACTAACAGTACATACAATAGTGTGAAAAAGTGTTTCCCCCCTTCTGGATTTCTTTTTTTCATCTTTGTCACACTTTAATATTTAAATTTGCTTGATCTGAAACATTTGTCAAAGAAATTCACTGACAAATGAAATAAGTAACTGAGATCTATTATCCTGGAAAAAGTTATAAAGCCATTTTTAAAGCTTTGGGACTCCTGCAAACCATAGTGAGAGACATTATCCACAAATGGTGAAAACATGGAACAGTGGTGAACCTATCAGTAGTGGCCGGCAGAGCAAAAGTAGCCTATGAGGGCAGTGACAATTTATCCGAGAGGTTACAAAAGACCCCACAACAACATTCAAAGAGCTTCAGGCCTCACTTGCTTCAGTTTATTGCCTCCGCCAGGAGGTAATAATTTTAGGGGTGACTGTGGCTTAAGTGGTAGGAATTTGTCCTGTAATTGGTGGGTTGCCGGTTTGAAACCCTGCTCAGTCTATCTTGGTTGTTTTGTCCTTGGGTAAGACACTTCACCCTGTTGCCTGCTGGTGGTGGTCAGAGGTGGGGGGGCCTCTGTCCGGCAGCCTCGCCTCTTTCAGTGTGGCCCAGGGCAGCAGGAGCTACAATTCAATTCAGTTTATTTATATAGCGCCGATTCCCAACAGATGTCATCTCAAGGCACTTAACAAGAAGTCATTTCAATACATTTGTACAAACATTCCAATCAGTTAAAAAGTTTCCTATTTAAGGAATCCCACCAGATTGCGTCAGAGAGGGAAAAACTCCCCTTTAACAGGAAGAGCGGCCATCTGCCATGACCGTCTGGGGGTTTGAGAAGACAGAGCAGATACACAGAAGGAACAGAAGATCTGATATAAGAGTACTTTCTATGGTACAGAAAGTAAAAAGTTGACAACACGACACGGTGGATGTTCAGTTACTGGGAGCATCATCCCAGTCGATGCCCCCCCCATCCAACAGGGCATTGCAGCCAAGCAGGATACCAGACCAGGTATATCTTCTATGGAGAAAAAACTCTGAGAGAAAACAAAGTTAACAGTCGAAATAACAGAATGTAATGTAATACAACTGGAGAGTCGGTGTAGAAAAGGAAGTAGCAGAGTGAAGAAAATTGGTAAGTCTATCCTCCAGCAGTCTAAACCTATAGCAGCATAACTACAGAGATACCTCAGGATGATATAAGCCACTCTAACTATAAGCTTTATCAAAAAGGAAAGTTTTAAGCCTGGCCTTAAAAGTAGACAAAGTGTCTGCCTCACGGACTAAAGCTAGGAGCTGGTTCCACTGGAGAGGAGCCTGATAACTAAAAGATCTGCCTCCCATTCTACTTTTAGAAATCCTAGGAACTACATGTAAACCTGCAGTCTGAGAGCGAAGGGCTCTGTTAGGAACATATGAAACAATTAGATAACTGATGTATGATGGTGCTTGATTATTATGGGTTTATATGTAAGAAGGAGGATCTAAAATTCTATTCTGGATTTAACAGGGAGCCAATGAAGCGAAGCTAAAACAGGAGAAATGTGAGCTCTCTTTTTAATATTCACCAGAACTCTTGCTGCTGCATTTTGGATCAACTGAAGGCTTTTAATGGGATTTTGTGAACTACCTGATAGTAAAGAATTACAGTAGTCCAGCCTTGAGGTAACAAATGCATGGACTAGTTTCTCAGCATCACTCCTGGATAGGATGTTTCTTATTTCAGCAATATTCCGGGGGTGAAATAAATAAATCCTAGAAACCTGTTTAATATGGGATTTATATTACAAGTCTTGGTCAAAAATAACGCAGCGGTTCTTTACGTTATTACTGGAGGCCAATTTAATACCATCCAGATGAAGTGATTGACTAAGTAGTTTCATTAATATAGTTGTCTATCATCGGCATAGCTGCGGAAATTTATCCCATGCTGCCTAATGATTCTACCAATTGGAAGCATTTATATGGTGAAAAGAATTGGTCCAAGCACAGAACCCTGTCGAACTCCACAGGTAACCCTTGAGTGTAAAGAAGATTTATCATTTAGATGAACAAACTGGAATCTCAGACAAATATCAGACAATGCAGTAGCTTGCCACCATCAGCGTGTGAATGTGCACGTGAATGACTGAATGTAGTGCAAAGCGCTTTGTGGTCCTCTGACTGAAAAAGCGCTATACAAATGCAGGCCATTTACCTCTTTTTTTTTTGCCCATTAGTCTATCTGTCTGTTAGCAACATAACTCAAAGTTATGGATGGATTTCCATGACATTTTCAGGAAATGTCCACAATGGGACCAGGAACAACTGATTAAAGTTTGGGGGTTGCAGCGACATGAAGAGTGTATCTACCCACTGACCAGTGGTTCTAACCTCCACTCATCCCCTGTGTTAGAGAGCTCACAACACAGGAGCCCTGCTACGGTTGGTGGATATGTGCAGCAAATGAATCATGCAATGCGCTAATCTCCCCCTCTGCTGGAAGAACATGAGTGGCCCTGGTGGAGGGTTGCACTCTAGGTGCTTTTCTAGATTTTTATAGCTCCAATCCACAACACGTCATCTCAAGGCACACAGTTATTTCATTTTAACCATACGTACAAAACATTTCAATTAATCCTACTTATTAAACAGTGCATTATGTTAAGTTCATTATTCCAACTACTCTGACTTTTTTTTTCTTTTACACATTTTTTTGGTTTGTTTTGCCAGCTTTAGAATTTAAGTTTGGTACTTAATGTTGTTAGCAATGTTGTTCACTGTTCTCTTTGCTCCGCAGTCATCCAGTTCAGCTTCACCACCATATTTGTGGCTGCTTTCCCTTTGGCCCCCCTTTTGGCTCTCTTCAACAACATCTTTGAGATTCGCCTAGATGCTATCAAAATGGTACGCTTGGAGCGGCGCCTTATTCCCAGGAAGACCAATGACATTGGTAAAGCATTAAAAAATATATATTTATAGAAAAGATCACACCAAGAAAACTGTCTTTCAGTATGCCAATAGATGAAACACAGAAACAGAAGTTTGTGTGCAACTGTTTTGTATTTGGGGGTTATTGCTTTTGTTTCAGGGGTGTGGACAAAGGTGTTGGAAGCCATTGGTGTACTGGCAGTTATCGCTAATGGCTTGGTCATTGGAATCTCGTCGGACTTTATTCCTCGCCTGGTTTACCGTTATCGTTACGGCCCTTGTGCCATTGGCGGCACTTCCACACAGTCAGTCATGTCTCCAGCTTCAAACCTCTGACATCACTTCAGCACTGGATTCTGTTCTGTTCTCACTTTTTTTTCTTCTGTGCAGCTGTATGCAAGGCTACATTAATGACACTTTGTCTATAGCCTTTATGAGGAGTGACAACAAAGATGCATTTATACTTCCAACACAGAGAAATCTCTTTAATGTCACTCAGTGCAGGTGAGAGAACTGAATTATTCATGTTTTGTGTTTGCACGTGTAACATTCCTTCAGAGATGGGTAAAAAAGAACAAACTGTGTTGTCTACAGCTACCGAGACTACAGGAATCAAGACTACTCTCTGACCTCTCAGTTCTGGCTTGTCCTGGCTGTGCGCTTTGCCTTCATTGTTCTCTTTGAGGTTTGTTTTTAGAATGTTGCAAAAAAGTTTTTTAATTCAAACTGGGAAAAACGAAAATGAGTAAGATTGTTTTAACTCATTTTGTCTTGTGTGTGTGTTCTTCCCACAGCATGTTGTGGTTGTGTGTAAATTTATTGCAGCCTGGTTTGTCCCAGACAATCCCATCAGGGTTAAGAATACACGCTTGGAGGATAAACTACATCGACTCAAGGAAGAACTACTGTAAGTTAGCTGTCAAGTAAGAAAAACTTAGGTAATGTTTAAAGAAAAAGTTGCTAGAACAAATGCTTTAAACTCACCCTGGTACTACTTGTTAATCAAAACATCTTTATGGAATTGGGCTTTAACATCAAGATGGTATGAACTTCTTTTAATGTAGGGTACCAAAATCAATCGGAGTCAAACATGTCACATAATGTTTGACTTCATTTAAACTATTTCATAGGTAACTAGTTCATTGTTGGTCTAAATATGTGATTCGACTTTGAGCTGTGTTGCACCTATATTTCTATACCACCAAATATAACCCTTCAGTTGATCCAAAATGGGGCAGCAAGAGTTTTGATGAATATTAAAAAGAAGGATCACATTTATCCTGTTTGTTTCCCTTCATTGGCTCCCTGTTAAATCCAGAATAGAATCTAAGATCCTCCTTCTTACAAATAAAGCCTTTAATAATCAAGCTCCATCATAAATCAGAGATCTGATTGTTCCATATGTTCCTAACTGAGTACTTTGCTCTCAGACTGCAAGTTTACTTGTAGTTCCTAGGATTTCTAAAAGTAAAATGGGAGGCAGATCTTTTAGTTATCAGGCTCCTCTCCTGTGGAACCAGCTCCCAGTTTTAGTCAGTGAGGCAGACACTGTCTAACTTCAAGGCCAGGGTTAAAGCTTTCGTTTTTGATAAAGCTTATAGTTAGGGTGGCTTAGGTCATTCTGAGCTATCTCCATCTACAAAGGTGTCAAGTAACAAAGTACAAATACTTTGTTACCTTACTTGAGACAAACAAACCTATCCAAAAAATGAGCCAACTGGATAGAATTTGACTGCGGTTTGATAACGGTTTTAAATGTCTACCATTCTGACACCATGCTTGTATGCGATCAATTGCACACTGTACACACAGGGGTCGCGTTCACTGAATATTTTCCATATTCGTCAGGTTTTTTAGAACGGTGATGGAAAGTCTGAAGTCCACTTGTCATTTTGACAGATTACAATTCACACCCCTGACCATTTGGCACAGACGCGTGGACATTTTTAGCTTGGAGTTAAAGCATGGAGTACAAGTAACTCAATAAATAAATTAATAATAAAAATATTCCCATGAAGCCATCTGAGCATCATCCCAGACCTGGAGGCTTCGGAACGCGACTGTTACCGGTGCGGCTGGTTAAAGACGTGCTTCAAAGATCCCTGGTGTCAAGCCAACCACCTATGCAAAAGGAGCGCATGCTACGACATTTTCTGCTGCTGAAGCGATAGGAAGCTTGGTTCAGAGAGTGTTGCAGACTTCTGATCACTTCAATTAGAGAAATATTCCGAGATTTCAAAACTTTGCCTGAAGTGGAGCTTGTAGTTCCAGTCTCTAGTGTGGCAGCGGAGCGCAGATTCGGCCTCTAGAACAGTGGTTCCCAACCTGAGGTCTGTGTGCCCCCAAAGGGGTCATTAGAGATTGCATGGACATATATGCAGTTGAAACGGGTGGCCTTGTGTATCCCAAATGTTTCAATACTAACATTTTTATATACATAATCATTGTCCTTTAAGTAAAAAAAATAATTGTCAGGAGGTGTGGTTTAAGCTTTATTCTTTAATGTCATTTTTTTAAATTACTTTTACTTTTATACTTTAAGTAGTTTTGAATCCAGTACTGTTTTAATTTTAGTTGAGTGAAAAAACTGAATTGATACTTCAAATTCTACAGAAGTCTTTTTAAACCTTAGTATCTATACGTCTACTTGAGTATTGAATGTGAATACTTTTGACACCTCTATCTATGCTGCAATAGGCTTAGACTGCTGAAGGACATACTGACCACTTTTCTTAACTCTATCTTCTACTACGCTCCAATTTTATTATTTGCTGTTATTTTGACTGTTAACTTTGTTTTTTCTCAGTGTTCTTCTCTCTATAAAAGCTACACCTCGTCTGGTATTCAGCTTAGCTGCAATGCCCTGTTGGGCGGGGGGCATCCCAGTCACTAAGCATTCTCCGTGTCCTGGTATCAACTTTTTACTTTCTTTAATATTGAAAGTACTCTTACATCAGTTCTGTTCTTTCTGTGTTTCTGCTCTGTCTTCTCGAACCCCCAGACGGTCGTGGCAGATAGTCGCTCGTACTGAGCCAGGTTCTGCTGGAGGTTTCTTCCTGTTAAAGGGGAATTTTTCCTCTCCACTGTCGCTACATGCTTGCTCAGTTTGAGAGATTGCTGTGGTTGGAGTCTGCATCAACGGGGTGTAACTGCCAGTCAATGACTCTATGCAGTCTGCTGGGATTTCTTAAATGGGAAACTGACTAAAACTTTAAACTGATTTGAATGTTTGTATGATTGCATTGAAATGACTTTTCTTGTAAAGTGCCTTGGGATGACATCTGTTACAAATTTGTGCTATATAAACACATTGAATTTGCAATAAATGATCTTAATACTTTACAAGGCTAACTGCTTTATTTCATATGCAGAATTATAGAATTATATCAGTCAAACGCAGTCAAATTATACAGACAGATTTAAAGTCAATTACATACTTGACAGTTTTGTCCTAGTTGTAATCTAAAAGAGCAGACTTTAACCAGAAGACCTGAGTGGTCTGGAAGGTTGATACGACAATAGATCTTTAATTTTGGTGCGAAGCCATTCGTTGATTTATAAAGTAACAAAAGTATTTTAAAGACTATTCTGAGCTGAAGGAGCCAGCGTATGGACCTTAGAACTCGGGAGATGTAGTGGCTGCCAATTATGGCACCCTGCTGCTGATAGAATTTGTTCCCCCCCGTAGCTTAACTGTATAAAGAGCCAACGACTCCAAAGTTTTAGTGCTAGTTACCGGATAGTCATAAGAAATGATTGAGAGCTAAAATTCAAGAATGTAGGACGATGCGTCTTTGAATTGAACAGGGGGAACAAACTGCAAGACAGACAAATGGGAGAAAGCTTTTGGGCCAAACACTTTGTAAGACTGGGGACGAAGGACCTAAAGATTAAGATTAAGAGCAGTAACTAACCATAATCTTAAGAATTCGTAGGTTAAAATACTAGAATGGGTGCAGTAGATGGGTATACCGATTCTGCCAGTATGGAATAAAATGAAGAACTTGATTCTTGAACAAACAGCAGACCGTGTGCCTGTTGTGGGATGCTCAAAGGTGTAAACACGGAGTGAAACACCAAACTTTTCAACCCCTAGCATATTTTGGCGTCAAAGTAATAGGTGTTAGGCTAATATATTAGGCTGATATTTTCCATTTCTACAAATATAGTTGCATCGGCCGATATCTCTTTAGTAGAGCCGAATTATAGTCTGGCATATCCTCGGGCAGCCTGGCGCTGCTGCTGAATGTGAAGGATGGCAAGCCAAAACTTTGAGAACTTTTTCCTTGGAGTAAAAAGTAATTCTTCACTAATGAAATTTCAACACTCTACAGCTATATATTTTGTGTATGTTAAACGTAAACTATGAAGTGTTGATTCACCTTATGGAAGAAAAAAAAACTGCATTATAGTGTAATGGAAGAAAATGCTTCAGGTTTCCAAAAATAAAAGAAGACTGAGGTCCCAGAAGGTGTTTAAGTATTTAATACAAACATGTCTGGCCAGAACATGGAGGGGACAGAGATTACTCATGCATCGTCCTCCCCAACCTTTCTGACTAACCGTTTAAATGGTATTCAGCAATTACTGTTTATCTCTGCAGCACGTCTTCTCCAATCTTCATGTTTAGCTTCTGGAGAATTGGTTCATGCCAGTCTAATAGTAAAGCATGAACCAGCACATCCCAGATCAGACTGCGCCGTAGTTATCTTGCTGCCCCGGCATCTGTCTCTCTAGTGATCTGACACATCTCTATCAGGAACATAACCTTGCTTCCCCTAACTTTGTCATCTTGCCCTAGATACATTCACTAGACACAGAATATATATACTTAAATCCTAATTACATAGGATTATTCCCACAACAATAGAACCGATGGTCACCGGCATTATGTGGCAGTGATTTATTTGTTAGCTTGAAGTCAACTTTAAGGTCTGTCTTAAGCTGTCAGCTGCTTTTTGCCTAACACACTAGCTCCAATTCTGTTGGTTACAGTCGAAGTCAAAGAATTTCCACTGTGCTGTTACTTGTTAGTTCACTCCTGTCACAGACAGAACTATTGCCATGTAGTGTGTTGAAATATGTCATTAGGCAGTTATTATTTGAATTACACAATGAATGGAAAAACACAGCGGCTGTGTTTTTTCTGTTCACTGTGTAATGCGAAAAGAAATGGCTTAATCACATGACCTTCTGAAAAGACTGTATTTTACATGGTACAGTTTGTTTCCACATTAAATTTGTCTAACATTAACAGTCAGAATTTTAAAAACCACTAAGGATATAGAACTGTCCTTTCATGAGCAACATGAAAAATTTTGGGGGGGGGGGGGGGTTTGTGATCTGATTACGGTAATTCGATTTGTAATTTTGGCAAACTAAAACAAACTAGTGAATAGTATAGGTACACTAATTCTAAATATATAAGTGTAATTGTTAAACGTTTCTCAAAAATATTTTAGACTGAATTGAGTATGGATGCACTAAAAATACCAAAAATAACTTTTAATAATTCCTGTCAGATTACATTCGGATGTACAGTTCGTTTTTTCATTTGAAACATAAAAATAAAAATATACAAGAAACCCGTTTTTTCATTTTGGTTCACAAAACGAAAATGGATGACAAGAGCTCACTTTCGATTTTGATCTTTTCGAGGCAATTGGCCTTACCTGGAAGTTCTCTCTGCCCCTCACACGCCCTGTAGAGCGGTCTGTTTACACACAGCCAAAACAGCGTAAAATGCATTTGATGTGATTGTTCTGATTTCTGATCTGACAGTTTGCCAATCCAAGAAATTATCTCTGTTTGAACCTACTGATGTCCATGGTAACTAATGCTGGCCTCATCACCTGATCTGAAGCGCTTTCAGATAACATTGTCTGGATAGAACTGTTTCAAAGCCTTCACAGTAACTTGCAGCTCTGCTTTCAAAGCAGCATGTTGTGCAGGGGGTGATTAACATTATCCATGTTGGATAACCATTTGATCAAAGCCCTCCACTACATCACAATTTCAAAGTCGTCCATCTTGCAGTCGATGATGTGCTGTGCAGTTCGTTTTCCATTGCAGAACTTGGGGTGTTGTAATTGTCTGAATGGATATTTTTTCTACATAGTGCTGCGTAGGGGTGACCTAATCTGAGGCGGAATAGAATTTTTGACTTGACAAATTTTCATTTGAAGAGTCACTGTAATTTATGGAAGTTTGTGATCATGTAGCATCTCAAAGGTCTCATTCACAGAGAAGCAGTTTAAAACTCACTCTCTTTGAAATATGATCCATCACTCTGAGTAGGACATGTACAGTGGGGCAAAAAGTATTTAGTCACCAATTGTGCAAGTTCTTCCACTTAAAAGATGACAGGCCTGTAATTTTCATCATAGGTATATTTTAATTCAATTTATATAGCGCCGATTCACAACAGATGTCATCTCAAGGCACTTAACAAGAAGTCATTTCAATACATTTATACAAACATTTCAATCAGTTAAAAAGTTTCCTATTTAAGGAATCCCAGCAGATTGTGTCAGTCATTGGCGTGAGGTTGGGCCCCTTTGATTCAGACTTTCCAACCACAGCAATCCTTCATACTGAGCATGCATGTTAACAGGAAAAGCGGCCATCTGCCACAACTGTCTGGGGTTCGAGAAGACAGAGCAGAGACACAGAAGATCTGATATTAGAGAACTTTCTATGTTACAGAAAGTAAAAAGTTGATTACATGACACGGTGGATGTTCAGTTACTGGGAGCATCATCCCAGTCGATGCCCCCCATCCAACAGGGCGTTCCAGCCAAGCAGGATACCAGACCAGGTATATCTTCTATGGAAAGAAAAAAAAAAACGCAGAGAAAACAAAGTTAACAGTAATGTAATACAACTGGAGAGTAGTAGTAGAAAAGGGAAGTAGCAGAGTGAAGAAAATTGGTAAGTCTGTCCTCCAGCAGTCTAAGCCTATAGCAGCATAACTACAGAGATAGCTCAGGATGACCTAAGCCACTATAAGCTTTATCAAAAAGGAAAGTTTTAAGCCTGGCCTTAAAAGTAGACAGAGTGTCTGCCTCACGGACTAAAACTGGGAGCTGGTTCCACAGGAGAGGAGCCTGATGACTAAAAGATCTGCCTCCCATTCTACTTTTAGAAACCCTGGGAACTACAGGTAAACCTGCATTCTGAGACCGAAGTGCTCTGTTGGGAACATATGAAACAATTGGATCTCTGATGTATGATGGAGCTTGATTATTAAGGGCTTTGTATGTAAGAATACCTCAACTATGAGAGACAAAATGAAAAGGAAAAAAAGAAAATCACATGGTCTGCTTTTTAAAGAGTTTATTTGCAAATTATGGTGGAAATAAGTATTTGGTCTCCTTCAAACAAGCAAGATTTCTGGCTCTCACAGACCTGAAACTTCTTCCGTAAGAGGCTCCTCTGTCCTCTACTTGTTACCTGTATTAATGGCACCTGCTTGAACTCATTATCAGTCTAAAAGACACCTGTCCACAACCTCAAACAGTCACACTCTAAACTCCACGGCCAAGACCAAAGAGCTGTCAAAGGACACCAGAAACAAAATTGTATACCTGCACCAGGCTGGGAAGACTGAATCTGCTAAACGAAAGCAGCTTGGTGTGGAGAAATCAACTGTGGGAGAAATTATTAGAAAATGGAAGGCATACAAGACTATCTCCCTCAATCTGAGGCTCTACGCAAGATCTCACCCTATGGGGTCAAAATGATCACGAGAACGGTGAGAAAAATCCCAGAACCACACGGGGTGACCTAGTGAATGACCTGCAGAGAGCTGGGACCAAAGTAACAACGGGCACCATCAGTAACACACTACACCGCCAGGGACTCAAATCCTGCAGTGCCAGACGTGTCCCCCTGCTTAAGCTAGTATATGTCCAGGCCCATCTGAAGTTTGCTAGAGAGCATTTGGATGATCCAGAAAAAGATTGGGAGAATTTCATATGGTCAGATGAAACCAAAACAGAACTTTTTGGTAAAATCTACTTGTTTTGTTTGCAGGAGAAAGAATGTTGAGTCGCATCCAAAGAACACCATACATACTCTAAAGCATGAGGGTGGAAACATCATGCTTTGGGGCTGTTTTTCTGTAAAGGGACCAGGACGACTGATCCGTGTAAAGGAAAGAATGAAGGGGGCCATGTATTGTGAGATTTTGAGTAAAAGCCTCCTTCCATCAGCAAGGGCATTGAAGATGAAACGTGGCTGGGTCTTTCAGCATGACAATGATCTTAAACACACCACCCGGGTAACGAAGCAGTGGCTTCGTAAGAATAATTTCAAGGTGCTGGAGTGGCCTAGCCAGTCTCCAGATCTTAACCCTATACAAAACCTTTGGAGGGCGTTGAAAGTCTGTGTTGCCCAGCGACAGCCCCAAAATATCACTGCTCTAGAGGAGATCTGCATGGAAGAATGGGCGAAAATCATAGCATTAGTGTGTGAAAACATTGTGAAGACTTATAGAAAACTTTTGACCTCTGTCATTGCCAACAAATGGTATATAACAAAGTAATGAGAAGAACTTTTGTTATTGTCCAAATACTTATTTTCCACCATAATTTGCTACTAAATTCTTTAAAAAAATTTTTTTCATTTTGTCTCATTCTTGAGGTATACCTATGATGAAAATGAAAACGAGCAAGTCAGAAAAAGCAGTGTTATCTACTTAGAAGTGTATCCTGGCCACCCTCACCTAGGCCTGCGACCACCCACGGGTAGGTGGGGGCCAGAGAGATGAGAGCACATCTCGGCTGGTGGACGCTAAGGCAAGGCAAGTTTATTTGTATAGTACAATTCATGTTACAAGACAATTCAAAGTGCTTTACATAAAACATCAAAAGCATTGCAGCAGGGTGCAGAAAAAGCAAAAGTACAGGAATAAAAACCATGATAAAAAAAACAAAAAAAAAACAAAGAATCTTAAAAGAAGCCGTGCAGATTTAAAACTTAGAATAAAAACCTAATCAAAAGCAGCTGAGAATAGGTGGGTCTTTAACCTGGATTTAAATAAACGGAGTGTTTCAGCTGATCTAACTCCACAACATGGCAGAATACTTGTTATTTATGGACATAGACATCAGACATCATAGACATGAGAAAGAGGAGCTGAGGACAAAACGGTTGGAATGAGACATTTAAATTCAGAACAGAAAGTGCTGTTGCGAAAAGCATGGCTTGAGTCTAAATCACTGGCTAATCAACTAGTTATTTAAGATTTTTAACTACTTTATTGACTAATTACCTAGAATGTAATAAATAATGTAGAGGACAATAAGACAATACATACTTGCATACACCCACTAATAGTTATACATGTTTCAGAAATGTCATGCCTGAGACACACCCACATCTGCCAGTTTGGCACAAATAGCTCGAGTTTCCCTGAACACTGTAACTTGACAGCCATTTAGTGCGTTCAGACTGCGCTCAGGGCAGAGCTGTGCGCTTTTATGCACTGTTTGAAAATAGCTGTGATCGCCACTCGGTTGCAGTTGAATTATGTAAAATGTAACGAAGAATCATTTTACATTAAATGATTTACTACTTCCTTGATAACCTCTGTTAAGGTTTTCTCAGGGACTTCCCACTCCATTGAGTTTTGGCTTTGTCTGACGATATATCCCTTCTGGTCTGGGAAAAACCTGGGGATCCACCAGATTTAGCTGGAGAGCATCACCATGGAGAGGGATGTCTTGGTTTCTGTCCCGGACCTTTTAGTGCTGGGACCTGATCTCAGATATGCGAAACACTGATGGATGGTTGCAGAATACATAAAGTGTCAGCTTTCACCAAAAAATCTGAAGCTGCTGTTATGGCAAAAAATAGAATCTCAGGGTTTCCATAATAAAAAAGACTTGAGTCCAAGAAGGCGTTTAAGTATTTAATTCAAACATGTCTGGCCAGACCATGGAGGGGACAGAGTTACTCGTGCATCACCCTAACCAACCTTTCTAACTAACCGCTTAAATAGTATTCAGCAATCATTGTTTATCTCTGTAGATGTCTTCTCCAACCTTCACGCCCCGCCTCCAGAGTAACCGCTTCATGCGAGTCATAGCAACGCATAAAGCAGCTCATCCGAAGGCCAGACTGTTATCTTACTGCCCCGGCGTCTGTCTCTCTGGTGACCTGACACATATATCTTTCTCATAACATTAAGCTGGAACAATAAGCTTGTCATTTCCTTAGATGCATTCACTAAACAGAGAATATACACTTAATTCCTAATTGCATAACAATTTTCCACCACACTGCAAACTTAATTTTATTCTGTTTCTTCTTTCTTTTCAATAGATACAAGAAACGTGTCAAATCAACAGAAGTCTGACCTTAGCTGACCTCAGATCTGCTTCCACTGAAAGGTGCTTGGACGGAAACGATGGATTATGCTTTTTAATAATTTATACCTGTAGTTGGAAGTCAGATGAATGGGATTGTTGTTCAAGAATATTATTGTACTTTTACTTTTTTTCTTCCAAAATGTAAAAAAAAAAATTGAATGTCAATGATTTACTGCAGAATGATGCGGTGAAACATTTAACCGCTTCCTTCCTAAAGTTGTTTAATCGCTGTTTTTCTCTCAGGTTGATAAGAGCAGATAAAGAATTAATGTAAATGAGTACATGTGCATTAAATCACACTGCTGGGTATTTTCATTTCAATCTTTCTTGCTAATTAAGCCTGTTAATATAATAAAACAATACATTATGTTAAAAATCTATGTAAATTCAGCTCTCCTGTCTTTAGTGTCCAGCAGTTGTCTTTAAAACACAAAGGAATCGTTCTCTCAGGTCTCATGTTAGCGATATATTCTGTGCACTGTTCTCTGAAGAATAAATGGGAATACATGAATAAATACTAATTCTGACTCAAAGAAAATGTTTAAACAAAATATAAGAAGCTTCATGTAAATCTGGTTGAAACTCCCAGAACCTCACTTCCGGGAGTTTCTGGTACCCCCTCACCTACCTGCAGAATGATCAGGGAGAGGAGTTCCATGCTGCAGCTTGTCTGCTCGTCTATTTGTTTCCCATAAACCATAAAAGGGGGAGGAAAAAAAATCAGGAAGCAACAAACCCCTCAGAGTAACCTGATGGTTTTAAAGGTTGGAGCTTAAATCTTCAGTTAATATCCTTACATTACATAGGTGACTGTCAAGTTTAAGGCACTGGAGAGCCATAGGCCTAAACTACTAATATAACTCCTTACAAAGCTGATATGCTTCAGTTGAAGTTGAACAAGTGGGTGTCCACTGAGAGGCCTTTCAGCATTACTTTAAGTGTAGTGCACACTGGTTAAATATAACGAGAAATTTAATCGAGTGAAAGATGGCATGTTTATTTAATAAGACTCCTGAACAGTCCCCAGAACAGAACCAGCCATCCTTAAGTCTCTTGCTCTGATGCTGCTACCCAAACAGATTATGGCAGAAGAGAGAACCCTCCTCACATCAGATCTGAAAAAT
The DNA here is from genome assembly GCA_963556495.2 of Valencia hispanica. Classification (NCBI taxonomy): domain Eukaryota; kingdom Metazoa; phylum Chordata; class Actinopteri; order Cyprinodontiformes; family Valenciidae; genus Valencia; species Valencia hispanica. Next base: position 6,682,304 of record OY747701.1, read on the forward strand.
ATATGGAACATCTTGCTCAAAACACTGAACAACCTAAGCTTCCTCATAAAGTCAAGTGACCATAAAAAGATGCACCAGCTCTCTGCACTCAGCTTTTTGTTCATCTCTGATACACATTAGCCATCTGAGTATTTTTGCAGATGACGGGAGTCTGTTTTGTGTTTGTGGTGTACAGAGTGAAAAGGAAAAGTGAGAGTACAGTCCCCTGTGGTGCTTATGTTCAGTGAATAATGTTGTAGGACACAATCCTTCAGTCTCACCATCTCTGGTCTGTTTGTACGGTAGTCAAAAAATCCAGGTAATTATTGAGGGCTTCACTTCTGTCATCTGGAGTGTCAGACAAAGATACGGTGGCCGGGAAGTGCAAAACAAAATTACATTAACCTGAAACGCTTACATTTTTACCGAAACACATTTACAAGTTTACCAAAACACATTTACATTCTTACCGAAACACATTTACAAGTTTACCGTAACACATTTACAATCTTACCGAAACACATTGACTACAGACCTGTTGGCCCACCTGAATAAGCAAACAAGGACATAGCAGGAAAATAGATTCTGAAAAATGGGCAAAACATCTCTGCAAATTGAGCTGCTGGCAGGCTCGATTCCATTACTGTTACCACTTTGGTCTTGTCCTGACCCTAACCTCATCCCTGCAGTATCACTTCCAGGTCATGTCTTTGTAAATGTGTTTTGTTAAACTTGTTACTTGTTAATGTGTTTCGCTAAGATTGTAAATGTGTTTGGGTAAATTTATAAAAGTGTTTCGGTAAGATTGTAAAAGTGTTTTGGTAAGATTGTAAAAGTGTTCAGGTTAATGTAATTTTGTTTTGCACTTCCCAGCCACCGTACAAAGCAGATCGGGCTGAATTGTGTTAAATGCACTGGATAAATCAACATGATCCTCACAGTTCTGCCTACTTTGTCCAGATGATGGTGGGTTGGTTGAAGCAGGTGGATGATGGCGTCTTCAACTCCAACTTCATGGCAATAAGCCGAACATGATTTTCACAGTCTGCTTGCTTTATCCAGATGATGGCTAATTGGACAGGTGTCTGTTGTCCTTAAAACACAAATGAACCTTCCTCTCAGGCTCTTATGTTGGCTGTATATTGTGTGCACTTATCTGAAGAATAAATGGGAATACATGAATAATTACACATTCTGACTCATTGAAGAAAAGATGTTTAAACAAAACCTAAGAAGCTTAATGTACAGAGAGCTGGTGAATTATATTTAAAAAAATCTTCAACTCCACGGCAATAAGCAAACTGTTGGAGGTCCTGCTATGTCCTTGTTTGCTTATTCAGGTGGGCCAATAGGAATCTCTCCAGGACCATCATGATGTGGGATGTCAGGGAAACAGGTCTGTAGTCATAGTCCTATTTAATTTAATTTATTAGGATACAAATAGATTAATTTATTTGACACATTTTCACATGTATAAATATCAATTTTGGGACATTTTGATTCATTGAATTGTTGCAGGTCTGGCTTTCCATACTGCTGCAGCACTAATTGCTGGTACAGCACCTTAGGTCTTTTCACACCTGAAAGTCTGACAGACTCGATTCAATTTGGGACGAACATTGCAACATTTTTTTATTTATTTATTTTTTTAACACTGCGCTTTGTCAAACGAACTAAACCTTTTGAGCAACGTGTTCAACCCGTGGTAGCGCTGCACCAAAAAGCACTGAACTCAGAAGGCGTTTTCAAAAGACACACTGTGGCAGGATATTAGGGTAGTCTTGCTGGCACGTTGCACCTTTTGAATGCACCATGGCAACATGGCGAGGCACGAATATTGCGGCATTTGTGCCAGCAAGCTTGAAGGCGTTTTCAAAGGACAGACCTTGGCGGCACATTAGGGTAATAAACTTGATAATATGCTGCCTGGCCAAAAGAAAAGTCGCCACCTGGATTTAACTAAGCAAATAGGTACGAGCCTCCTAATGGATAATTACTGCATGGGTTGCATGAGTTGCTTCTCATTTCATAAACAACAATGTCAAAAGACACATCTCATGGAAAAGATCTGTGTTTGAGAAGGGTCAAATCATTGGCATGCATTAAGCAGAGAAAACATATGAGAATGCAGAAACTACTAAAATTAGGTTAAGAACTGTCCAACATTATTAAAAAGTGAAAGGATAGTGGGGACCCATCGTCTTTGAGGACTAAATGTGGCTGGAAAGAAATCCTGAATGATCGTGGTCGGCGATCACTTAAACCTTTGGTGAAATCACATCGAAGAAAAACAACTGTAGAACTAAGAGCTATGTTTAATACTGAAAGTAAGAACATTTCCACATGCACAATGCAGAGGGAACTCAAGGGATTGGGATTGCAAAAGCTTATCAAAACAATGCCACAGAGAATGCATGTGGTAATCAAAGCTAAAGGAGGTCCAACAAAATACTAGAGTGTGCGAACTTTTTTTTTGGTGCCTACTTTTTTTCGGCCAGGCAGTGCATAACTACAATATTGCAGCGAAGCTGGACATATGAATAAAGATCACGCCCTGGCGCAAAAGAGGGTGACGTCATGATGATGTATGGAATGTGAGCTGAGCCCTGGCCTTAAACAGTATTTAAAATACAAGTAAACATGGGGAGTTCATTAAGCATTTGTAAACTGTATCAGTTGAAATGGCAAACTGGAGTGATTCAGAGGTCTGGGAGCTGCTGACCTTTAGAGCCGAAGACTAGATTGCCAGACAGTTCACAAGACTGTGAAGGACAGCCACCTTATGAAGTGGCTCGCAAAAAGACTTGAGGAGAGGGGCTTCAATCACGATAAAAAACAAGTTATTTCAGTGCTATTTTGTCTGTTTACCATGGACTCTTTCGCCTCGCAGTTTATACGCAACCCTGCACGACGACAGCCCCACACCCCTCTTTATCCCGCAATTGCATAATCTTTTGTGAAAAACATCTGATTGCGCTACATTGCAATCACAGGCTGAGCACTTATGAATGACCAAAAGGCTCACTGATGCCGGCATTGTCTTTTGAAACAGCCTAGGAATACTTCTTGTTTAGTGAAATGTAAACATAGAGGGGCATCATATTTTAGCGGTTTTAAGATCCGTTTTAAGCTCTGTTGTCTTTGGCAAATGTGCCAATAATGAGTTACAGCAATGGTCGCAGCATGAGCAGAGAACAAGGCAGAGTTGTTTTTGTTTGTCCGTTTCGGTTTTATTCACCCAGAATGCCCTGCGCTAAAAGCTGGTTCCTGCTTTTGAAGCGGCCCCAACCCCCTTGGCATTCACATATGCAATCATGCCGCACCACTATAGCCGAGCAGAGACCTAGGATTTTAAGCAGACCAGAGTTCGCTTTTTTTGGTCGGCATCAGAGTTCGATTGCACATTTACACCTTCCCAAACAAACAGGACTTTCTGGGCAAAAGAACTAGAGTTCGTTTAAAGCAGATTCAGAATGTTATTTAATTTTTGTCCAGTATGACTTAGAAAGTTAGCTATTATTTTTACTGGTAAATTTTCTAATTTGGAAGATTTATTATTTCTATTATAAATTAATTTCCAAAGATTTTAAAGTCCTTTTGTACTTGTGAATGCTTATGTGAAATGTATTATTTAACTATTTATTCCTACCACATGGAGAATGCACGCTTTAAATATGTTATAAACTTATGTTATATGTATGATATATATCAAAAGTCTTGGCCCAGTCCTGGAAATGTTTCAGGACTGGGCCAAGTGTCTTCTTTTTTGGAAATCAAAATATGGTCACTCTACCAACATTTGACAATATCAATAAACAAAGAGCATTATGAAAACCAAGGAACACAGCAGGCAGGTCAGAAAGTTGTGGATAAGTTTAAAAGAAAGACTACATGAAAAGTGCTACATGACAGAAAACAAATAATTCAGATAACCCTGGGCACAGCATTCCCACAGTGAAACATAGTTAAGACAGCATCATGCAGTGTGGATGTTTTGTTTCAGCAATTACAGGTACTGTAGCAGGCCAGAGCTAAAGGGAAGATGGATGGGATGGAGTTAATACAAGTGGGTGCAAAAAAGAAAAAATATGGCGAAGGCATCCACCTTCCAGGAGAACAAGGACCCTATGAAAGCAGCGGTTGACAGATGCTTTCCGTCTGATCTGATTGTTATTTTGGAACAAGAACGGACAAAACTTTCAGTATAGCTGTGGTGTGCAAACCTGCCCCCCCAAAAAACTGTAATTGCAATTGAGGATGCTTCTAAAAAGAAGTGTCTAAGTAGTGTTGCATACAAATGCACAGCACACTCATTTAATTTTATTTATAGCATAAATTTAAAATCCTCCAATCTTTCACTGGTATATTAGTCATCCAAGTACTGTTTAAAAATCTGCACGGCTTTATCTTGTTATCTTGATCACTGGCTGTGTAACAGCGCTTTGGTACTGTAATCCAAATCTGTTTCATCCCAAAACATTTAATTAAGACATCAGGAAAATCCATGTGCTTTAATTCTCTTTCTGTGAGAATTCCGGTATTGGACCGGATCTCTTCTTGGATTACTTTTCCATGGACTTGTCAACATGGCTTTTAGCTCAGCTGAGGATTTTGAGAAACTGCTCCACAGAATTGAGGACATTGAAATGAAGGAAATTAATTTTGACCTCATTGCTGGTTATGGAAATGACACAACTTTACCGATGACTACACGCAGGGAGGAACAGTCTGGCAGCCTGTTGTTACATCGGTCTAACCGTGTCTCAGAGAAAACAAAGGACAACGCTACTCCCTCAGCCAACAGGCGCTTAACGGGAAGAACACCACACTCTGATGAACACTGGCCGGCTTTAAAGTGCACGGAATCATCTAACCCTACCTGTTCTCTGAGGAACAATAAACAAAAGAAACTCCAGCACAGGGAAAGCTCTAAATCCACGCTTGCCACCTCTGCTAAAAGGAAACAAAAGAAGTTTCAGCCCAAAACAGGAGATATTACTCCACCTGGAATCCCACTGAAAAACAGATTTGCAGCCCTGAGTTCCCCGAAAGATAACACAGCCCCGGGACCAGTGAAAGCCACCAGGAGAAACCTAGCCGCATTAAGCGGACACAAAACAAAGAGACCCTCCAGCAAAGACTGTTATCATACAAGACAGATCAATTAATGGAATTGAGTTTATAGAATCAGAATCAGAAAGGGTTTTATTGCCAAATGTTAGGTAGGTTTACAACATTAGGAAATTGCTGCGGTACTTTGTGCAAACATACAAGAACAAACAGACAAACACTAAAATAAAAATATAATATGCTAAACAGATATATACATGAGTGCAGGTAACGATCTGTGCAAATCAGACAGGTGCAAAAAACCACAATATGGGTCATGTAACTGAGCGGGTGGTGGGAACAGTCCTAGGGTTATTGTTCATGAGTCCAACAGCAGAGGGGAAGAAACTGTTCTTATGGCGAGAGGTTCTGGTCCGAATGGACCGGAGCCTCCTGCTCCTGAGCTGCTACAAAAATACAGTGAGAGAAATATCTGAAAAAATCCAGACAATCTTGGACCAACACCCTACATTGGAAAAGCTCATTAATCATGCTGGAGCATTAGATATTGCGATGAGACAATAGGAGATTCTGAAGAGAGACTACTCTGATCTCCTACAGAGACTTGACGGACTAAACATAAACATCTTCATCAGCGGACCAGTACCTGAAGGGAATGATGAAAGTATTAGCAGACTCTGCATGCTCCATAAATGGTTGAAGGAACAATCAGCTGAGAAATCTTTCAAAGTATTTGGAAGTGCAAATCATCTGTTCAAAGAAAACCAACGTTATCTTATAAGGCCGGCGTAAGGTTACTGGCAGCAAACATTTTCTCTTATCAAAATCAGAAAGCAAAACACTTGTTGACCTTGAGGCACCCATGGATACTATCGGAGAACAGAAACAGCAAGTCATGATGACACCACAGGCCCTAACAGATAAACAACCATCAGAGATTAAGTCCTCAACTTCCGCTGATTTAGCCACATCAAATGAATCTCAATTTAGAAACTTTACAGACAGACTGAACGAGCAAATCAAATTTGGGACACAATTGACACAAAAACTTGTACTACAACAAACCACCTGGGACTAGTGTCAATAAGCCTGGGAGCTTGCCCCCACTGATTATTACAAATATTTGATATTTGAGGGAACCGAGCAGTAAATCTACCCCTACCGTCTCCCAGAATTGGCCCAGAATCCCTGAGTGTAGCATTCCAGTGCTTATCAGAAGCAGGAAACATAAACCATTGACCAAATGCTCTCATATTAAACAAAACCTCAAATAGATAACCTGTCAGAAGGTTCAACTGCCCATCATCACAATACTTAAGTTAGCTTTATTACACATTAGATCTCTATCCGGGATGTCTTTTCTTATCAATGGCTTCATCACTGAGCTAATTTACACGCCCTTTTTTTAAATCAGAAACCTGGCTAAATGCAAATAATGAAACATCTGCAATAATAGAATCTAGTCCTCCAAATTACAATTTCTTAAGTGAGAGCAGAAAACACAGACGAGGTGGAGGTATAGCCACAATTTTTCACAACTCAATGAACTTTAAAAAGATATCCCAGGCATGGGTGGTTCTAGACAGGGGCCACCAGGGGCCATTGCCCCTGTAGAAGAGGTCTTGGCCCCTGTGCTGATGAGATTATACTAAATCAGGTTCTTATCATTAAATGTGCTGGAACAAAAAACTTAGCTTGTCAGTCCCTTGGACCAATTTCATTTGTTTATCTTCACAGTTTTAATTAACCAGTTAATTAAAAAAAATAAGTTGTTGGACTTTTAGCTTCAGCCTTATTGAGATAGGATCATAGTTTTCATCTGCAAGATCACGGGTCTGCAACCTGCAACTCTGGAACCGTATATGGCTCTTTGGCACTTAATAAATTAAACAGTGAAATAGTGCATTTTTTTGGGTTCTGTGCCCCCATGATTAAAAAACACTGGCCCCATCCTGGCCCCCCTGGTAAATTTGGTCTAGAACCGCCACTGATCCCTGGGCACATTTGATTCTTTTGAATACCTAGCCACCCAGATACATGAGCCTAACAAAGCTTTATTTCTAAGTTTATATAAACCCCCAAAACTTAACTAACTTCTTTAATGATTTCAATGACCTTCTCCCTGTAATATGTATTGACTATGACCAAATAATCATTGTGGGGGATTTTAACATCCATACCGACAACCCTCAAGATAGACCAGCAAAAACATTAGATGATACTCTCCACAACTTTGGACCCAGCATGTCAAACAGCCAACACACAATCAAGGGCACACTATGAACTTAATTATCAGCAAATGTTTAAATGTATCCAACATCTCTGTAAATGATATTGCATTATCTGACCATTTCTGTATTTTCTTTGAAAGTACCATCTCTGCTAAATTATCCAGCCACAAAGCATTTTCTAGGGGACAGCTTAGTTGAAACTTTTAAACGTATTTACCCTTCCACCGCCTCTCTCTCATCTCCCAACTCAAACTCAGTAAACAAGCAGGTAGTTAATTTCCTTGCGAAAATCTCAGACATCACTGATTCCATCGCTCCAACTAAAGTGAAAGTAGTCTCAGGTAGAAAGAAGTCTCCGTGGGCAAGTGATCCACTGGTACACAGTGAAAAAAGGGAGTGTCGACGAGCCGAGAGAAAATGGCGGAAAACTCGAGTTCGTGAGATCTACAAAGAGAGACTGAACAGATATCAGTTATCTTTAAAAGAAGCTAGGGAATTGTTCTTTTCTGAAATCATTAACAGAAACATTAATAATGCACGGACTCTATTTGCAACAGTGGAAAGACATAACTAATCCTTTAGTGACTGTAGCCCTGAACCACACTCTACCAGGGCCTGCAATGAATTTTCCAGCTTTTTCACTGAAAAGATTATAACAATTAGATGGTCAATCTGTACCTCAATACCGAACCCACAACCAATGCCATCCGCAATCAACACCAATGCGGAGAAAATGTCTGAATTCCACAAATTAAACCAAAAACACCTTGAAAAAATAATTATCCAACTAAGCTCCTACTCCTGCTGTCTTGATATCCTACACACAGCTTTTCTAAAGAAAGTTCTTCCTGTCATTGGGTCTGATCTTGTTCAAATAGTGAACTCATCCCTGTTATCAGGTGTCTTCCCCCCAGGCTTTAAAAACAGCAGTTATTAAACCACTACTAAAGAGGAAGAATCTGGACAACACGTTAATGCAGAATTACAGGCCAATCTCTAATCTTCCATTCATTTGTAAGATTATTGAAAAAGCTGTTTCACCAATTAAATAGCTTTCTAACAATGACAAACCGTTTTGATGTTTTGCAGTCTGGTTTTCGTGCTCACCACAGCACTGAGACTGCCCTTGTCAAAGTATTCAATGACATCCGCATAAATACAGAACCACAGTGCTGGTACTGCTGGAACTCAGTGCAGCATTTGACACTTGATCATGATATATTTTTGGAACGACTGGAGAGCTGGGTCGGACTCTCTGTTACAGTACTTGCCTGGTACAGTACTTGGCTTTTTTGAGTCTTACCAAAAGAACAGGGACTTCTTTGTTTCAATAGGAAACTTTACATCAGAACGAACAGAAATCACATGTGGGTTGCCCCAGGGCTCCATCTTAGGGCCCCTCTTATGTAATATCTACATGCTCCCACTAGGCAAAATTATAGCAACCAATAAGATTAGCTACCATAACTACGCGGATGATACTCAGCTTTACATTACAATGTCACCAGGTGACTCTGAACCCATTCAAACCCTAAATGAATGCATCGACCAAATAAATGGATGGATGTGCCATAACTTTCTCCAGCTGAGAAACAAAACAGAAGTAATTATTTTTGGACCCAAAGAGGAACGATCAACAGTCAGCACACAGCTTCAATTAATACAGCTTGGAACTACTGATCAGGCACGAAACCTAGGTGTAGTTATGGACTCAGACCTGAACCTCCAGTGTCACATAAAGGCAACAACAAGGTCAGCCTTCTATCACCTGAAGAACATTTCTAGGAGTAAAGGACTGATGTTGCAACAGGACCTGGAAAAACTCATCCATGCATTTATCTTTAGTCGGATTGATTACTGCAACAGCGTCCTCACGGGTCTGCCCATGATTAAAAAACACTGGCCCCACCCTGGCCCCCCTGGTAAATTTGGTCTAGAACCGCCACTGATCCCTGGGCACATTTGATTCTTTTGAATCTGCCTAAAAAGTCAATCAGACAGCTGCACCTGATCCAGAACGCTGCTGCTCACATCCTCACCAGAACCAGGAAAGTAGACCTTTTCACCCCAGTTCTAAACTCCTTACAGTGGCTCCCTGTAGCTCAGAGAATAGATTTCAAAAATAATTTTACTAGTTTATAAATCATTAAATGGCTTAGCACCAAAGTATGTTGAAGACCTGTTGTCATGGTACCAACCACCAAGACCACTCAAGTCCTCCAACTCTAGCCTACTAAACATCCCTAGACTCAGAACCAAACATCGAGAAGGAGCTTTCAGTTTCTATGCTCCCCTTATCTGGAACAGATCTGCTGAAACTCTGAACTGCTTTAAATCGAGACTAAAAACCCATCTGTTTAAAATTGCCTTCGAGTAAATGATTACTCCACCTCCAAATCCGAGGCCATCGTCTTGAGCCGGAAAAGGGTGGGGTGCCTCCTTCGGGTCAGGGATGGGGTCCTTCCCCAAGTGGAGGAGTTTAAGTATCTGGGGGTCTTGTTCACGAATCAGGGAAAAATGGAGCGGGAGATCGATAGACGGATTGGTGGGGCATCTGCAGTTATGCGGGCGCTCTACTGGTCTGTCGTGGTGAAGAGAGAGCTGAGCCAAAAGGCGAAGCTCTCGATTTACCGGTCGATCTACGTTCCTACCCTCATCTATGTTCACGAACTCTGGGTGGTGACCGAAAGAACGAGATCACGGATACAAGCGGCTGAAATGAGTTTCCTCCGCAGAGTGTCTGGGCTCTCCCTTAGAGATAGGGTGAGAAGCTCAGTCATCCGGAGGGGGCTCAGAGTAGAGCCGCTGCTTCTCCACATCGAGAGGAGTCAGTTGAGGTGGCTCGGGCATCTGGTCAGGATGCCTCCTGGACGCCTCCCTGGTGAGGTGTTTCAGGCAGTTCCCACCGGGAGGAGGCCCAGGGGAAGGCCCAGGACACGCTGGAGGGACTATGTTTCTCGGCTGGCCTGGGAGCGCCTTGGGGTTCCTCCCGAGGAGCTGGAACAAGTGGCTGGGGAGAGGGAAGTCTGGGTCTCTTTGCTTAGGCTGCTGCCCCCGCGACCCGACCCCGGATAAGCGGAAGAAAATGGATGGATGGATGGATGGATAAATGATTACTGTCATATGTATCAAATGTGTTCATGCTCTCTTGCTTTGATCTTTTCTCTTGCTTTGTGTATCATGTGTTGTGTATGTTTATTGTCCATCCTGTGTAATGTGTGTTTCATGCTAATTTGCTACTTTTTCTTTTAAATTTCCAATGTTATATTCTATGTTTCTTTGTTTTTTTTTTATCTCCAAATCATGTAAAGCCCCTTGAATTACCCTGTTGTTGAAAGTGTGCAATACAAATAAAATTGCCTTGCCTTGCCTCCAAAATGACTACAATGTTACTTAAATGATAACTGGCAAGGTTACTTAGACTCCAAATGTAATTTTGTCATGAATATGTGGTGTATTATTTGTGGTTGATTCAAGATATCAATTGGAAGATGGTTAAATGAAGAAAAATGTAGACGGGATTACAGTTGTACAGCGAAGGACTTTATTCAAAACTGCAGCCCACAGCAGAAAAAACCCAATCATGAAGGATCTTCGCTCAATTGTAGAAACCCCTTTTTAACATTTAGACACCCTCCTTTTATAACTACAGTCCCAGACACAAATATACAGTTCCTTATTTGCCATTCCCCTAAGTGTTGGTCTTTGAGTTTTTACTCAATATATACATATTGAGATTTGGTCTTCATGTCCTCGATCGTATCCATCACCTATGTAGTTGCGTCTTCTTTTTCACGGGGTTTGTACGGGTGCTTGAAATCCTTGAAAATGCTGGAGTTTTAACAAGGGTTTTAAGGTTTTGAAAGTGCTTGATTTTTGTATGACAACCTTGAAAATGCTTGATATTCTATCTGCACCGTTTTGCTATGAACTCCTAAGCTAAAAACTTAAATTTTATATTTGAAAAAAAAACGGGGGAAAAAGCCTCGCTTCTGCTCAGAGTGGTTTGTTCCTTTTTGTAAACCCGGCATGTGAGCAGTAGACATCACCTGATAAAAAAGATCAGCTGCTGCCCATAAATATGAAATGCACCTACTTTGAGCAAGTGCTAGTGGCGCTCATCGGTGAGCAGGTCAAAACAGCATGCAAGACGGTTGTCGTTTCAACGACTGCTGGCTTTAAGATAAGTATAAAACATGGCTGAAATGAGGACCAAGTACGGTAGCTTCCTGCAAGGTATGCAAGAAGGGCCTTCAGCTCTTTGCGATGGGGGAGTCGGCGCTACGAGCCATCCTAAAGGTAAGCTGTGGTGGTGAAAGATTAAGCTAGTTTACAACTTGGCATGTAAAATGCTAATTTGTGGTTTGAAAGATTGATCGAGCTGGGGTTTTGACTTCTACAGCACTTTAAAATATGCAACAACTAAATATGTTTATTAAAAATGCTAGTAAATGTGGTTAGCAAATGGTTTATCCTAATTGATTAGAAAGCTGTGGCGTGGAAATGTTCTGCCATGCGCCTGTGCCTGATGTCTTTTGGCACAATTTCTAATATGTTGTATTTTAGATAATTGATTACCCCCCTCTAAACACACTGAATGCTGCTTGTCCTGGTCTCGGCTGTTTTACTGCAGAAGACACATCAATTACCACTTATATGATGGAGGTTTGTGGTTATTTTTGCTATTGTGATGTGAAGCAGATTTAAAGATGTATATAAAAAAAGAACTTGAAATTTTAGGTCTTTATTGTGCTTTTTAGGGAAAAAGCATCAATGCGTGATGAACTGAACTCAAAGTTCAGCTCCTGCACTGGGGATTTTTCTTTTTCAGGAGGATAAATCAGTGGACCAACAAGTAAAGCCATCTCCACATCAGCAACTAGTAATGTAGTCAGAACCAGTGCAGCAGAAGCATCCAAGGGAGCCTCTCTTGAAGTTGAAGGATTTTTTTGGTAAATTACTATTTTGGTGTCAGACAAGTCAGATATATTAGGTGTTTGTGAGAGACATTTCAAAACCTAAATTTTGTTATATTTTAGTTTGTCCTTGTTATGTAAAATACTGTCACAAGACAATAACAGTAATTAATACATTTGTATGATATTGAATTGAAACTCATCTATGGTGCTGGAAAAGTTAGAAAAATCACCTTGAAAATGCTTGAATTTTACTGTGGGAAAAGTGTATGAACCCTGTTTTCAACATAGCAAAGGACAACACTAGCTAAGAAGACCTCCTATATGGCAGCCTACAGCTTTCACTGTCCGAGCACATTTACCTTTCCTTTTGGGTGAATCCGGGCATAAAGCACTCAGTTTAGATATGTTACTAAAACATTAAAATATAATCTGTTTTCAGATACCTCAAATAATTCTATCAATAATGATCAAGTAGCTGCGGTAAAAGTAAGAAATATATAAAGTCGTATTGCAAATGAGCTTTTTAAGTTTAACTATATTAGTTCTGGCTGAAATTTCTGAGAATAGATAGTAAATAAATCATAACATGGAATCTGTTCAGCCATTTATTAATCACATTAAAATGTCTGCCGATGATGTCACTACTTCACAGTCCACAGGTAACCCTAAGCCAAAGTCTAGATTTTCATTCACAGTAGATAATTTGATATAAAGGTCTCAAATTTGGTAAGAAAACATGAGTGCAACTAATTTATACAACTCCTAAGTAACATTGTAAGCTCAATGTGTAGGTAAGGCAAAATTTACAGTCAGAACCACAGTTGTCGAATAAACGCATAATGCAAGTGTGGTGGAGTTTAATTTTGAAGCTGGAACTAAATGTAATTAAATAAAAACACTGTACTCCTCTTTTTGCCACTCCTTAGGCCTGGTTCACATGGCCTGATTTTAATATTGTCACAAGAGTTTCACACCCCACACACGGCGATTAAAAATCACAGATATTGCTGTTTTGAGAATGCTATTCATGGTACATCCCTTAAATAAAAAGGGTTTCAAAGAAAAATAAAACTGAGATAAATGCGCAGCAAGCCACCACCATAACCAAAACACAGATACAAACAATAAAAGCCACATGAAAAAGTTCTCAGTCTTTATTAAAATTATTTCAAATAAAGATTTTCAACATTTTATTAGTTTGTTTAAACTTCATTACTTTGGAGATTGCCACATTATCAACGCCTGTTTAACAGAAACAGCTGTACTGCTGAACACAGGTGATCAAAACACGGCTACAATCACTAGATCAGGGGAGTTTGTTCTCATGTCAAAAAAAGATTTTTAACATCAGGCACTTTGTTATTCTTTTGCTTCCCTTAAAAATATCATTAGTAATAACACAAAGCTTGTATTGTGTTGAAGTTGCATACAAGATAGAGGGTTCAACACACTTTTAATGTTAGGCAGAACTACCTACAAACACTCTTTGAGACCTTATTAAACACTTTTTTTTACTACCAATCACGTCAAGTACAGTAATGACTAATTTCTGCATTCACAAAGAGAACCTGCAGCTGTTTTACATGTCATGGATCTATTTTTGGAAGGTCTATTTTGATTCCTACTTTGGAGAAGGAGCTCTAACTAACATGTTGGCATCTGGAATGTAACTGTGTGGAGATACGATCTGATCATGTTGTCTCTATGATTGAAGTCAAGGATTATAAGTATTGTACCTGTGGTGGTGCTTGAGATCATAGACATATATAAACACTAGATGACAAAAGCAGGTTTCAACAGCGTAGCTCAACGGCGGCCATCTTACTTCAGATGGCTGACGTTCTGTCATTCTGCCGCTCTCTATGCTAACAGTTGGAAGGTGACTGATCAGCTTAAATAAAAATACTCTTAACTCGATGAAATATTAATGGCTTTACAAATGGTTTGCCTTATTACAAACCTTATTATACATAGGCTTGAGACGGAATACTTGCACATGTTGAAATTACCCCTTTTGCTTTCGAAACACGACTTAATTGTGAACCATGTGTCCTGCCTAGGCTATTTGCACGTTATCAAGGTTGAGACCACAATCAATATTTTTACAGGGTTCTACGAAACCAATAACGATTTTACGTCAACCTAATTTTTGTCTAAAGGGCTGTCTTTGTGGATGTTTTTGTACTTATTAGCTGTCTAACTTGATGGGTAAGCCATCTAGTGTTTATATATTTCTATGCTTGAGATACCCTCAAGATACTACGTGACTTAAAGGTACAGTGTGTAATATTTGTACTTGTTTACTTACAAATTCTGTGTATCCCCTTCACAAACTTGTCCTTTTTCATTAATATTTCCCACCAAATATGTCTGTTCTAAGTATTCCTATTAACTTGAAATTTTACACTTATATATATAAACTATGATTGAACCTACATAGCCATACGCATATGTATGTTTAGGGGCATGCAAGATACATTGCGCCGCGATTCGAGTCCTCTTGAAAACACAAATCTTCGAGAAGTTGTAGCGGTTCTCCTTCTCCCTCCAAACGCTGTGTGCGGGATGGCCCTGGTTCTCTCCGTGGCAGCCCGGCTGGTTAAGGGAAATTCTGGTCTTTCCTCTTGGGCAGCTTGCCCTGCTTTAACCACATGTGACACACCTCTGCCTCTCTGTGCTCTACCTCACGGTGTCAGTGTCCTCTGCCTGTCTCAACTGACACTGAATCGTCGAATGATACCAGAGTCTGTTTACAGAAGGGGGAAAAAATACTAGACTCCACTACCTTGTATTTATCCAAAATGGCAAATAATCAAATAAATAACCTCAAATGTATAATATAAAATAAACAAAACAATATAGTTTGCTTGTTACATTAGCTTGAAGTCATTACAAATTTGCTAGTTGTTGTTAGCCATGAAATACAAATATATTTTGTGAAATGGCAAACATAATTGACATCAACATAGCTAACATAAAAAACTGTTTTTATTACTCAACACATACCTACATAAAACTGAGAAAATAATACAGATCAAAATAACGGACCCGATCGCTGGATTGAAAGCTGGAAGTCGTTGATGAGATATTGCCATTTGATGCGTCTGGGCTACCTTAGCTGCAATACCTACTCTGAACTGCGAGTCAAAAGAAATTACACACTGTACCTTTAAAAAAATATACATTTATGCAAGGTACATTAAGAACACACATGAACTGTGATGTAGAGCTAACAAACACCAACCACCACAGAGATCCGTTGTTTAACCAGACCTCTCGCTTTTTTCGAAAATGTTAAGAGTTTCCGGCACAAACGGAATGTGAACCAGAACAATTTAAATTTATCTCTAAGTTGCACTAAATTAAATTTTACTTTGTGAAAAAAACAGCTGGGTTTTGTTAACTCAGACTTCTTGAACAGGCTTAGAAATACTAGATAACAACAATTTGTGCTTTCAAACGCTGTGATAACATGTTCACAAAAAGCAGGCAGTACAATAAAAGCTAAACATGAATTGTTAAACATTATGCTTAACTTAAACCTGTTTCTATTTAAAAAGTTTTTTTATTTATATACCTAGTTGTTACTGACATCAGAATCTAAAATCCTACACTAAATGAAACCGTGACCCCCAGAGTTGAGACTGAGAATGACACAATAATCAGTTGTATGCAATCTAAGGGCTAAGCATGATGTTAGCATTCATCTTTGAGATTGGATCTGTATGGTGGAATCTCATCGGCTTTCATTCTGAATACCGCTTTGAGCAAACACTGAAAGTGTAGAGTTTCAAACACCTTCACTTTGGAATCAGACATCTACTGTATTTTACACAATCACATTTTCTGAAACATAACATTTTGGTTATGCCTATAACCCAAAACCATTTTTAATTATTTAAATTATTACATGACAGCTGATTGTAGAAAAACAGCATGTGTGTGGGCTTCCATGAGTGTTTTTACCTGAAGCTGCTTAGTTAAGGAGTGAAGAAGTTTTTATTCATTTATTTATTTTTGCTTCTGAGACATTAAAGTAGACTTTTAGTGAACAAGTCATCAGAATTCTGAAGCAATTCAATGTTAAATGCCCAATTTGTACTTGTTTACCTACATAAATATAAAACTCACCTACAAATCTGTTTTATCTTGCTTCAAACAGACAACAATCTCCCATTCTAAAGGGGCAAAATACTTTCCAATAAATAGTCTTGATACCCTTTTACATCTAACAGTTTTCTTCTCTTTTGATGGTAGCATGAGGAGCACTTTCGTTTCACACAAAAAAAGTGCATAGTATAAGGTGTAAAACATTCAGTAGCCTCAACAATCAGAAATTTGACAGTTAGATTAGATTAAATGAATCACAATTAGGTTTAAAGTGTGTGCTTTATCAGGTAAAGGCACCAGCTGTTAAAAAAGCACTTTGATACACACAACACTACCTGATCGCTGTGGTCTGACTCTGTATCTGTATGTTTGAACTATATTAATTCTAAATCTACTCTATTAGGGGGGAAACCACGTATCGTGTCAGAATCAGTCTAAAATAAACCAATTTAATGTCACTGTCAAAAACTCAACACAAATCAGTGAAACAGTTCCATACATACAGGGCAAATAGCTCAGTCACTCCAGCTGAGGTGGTCAGTGTGTCCGCCTTCTCCTCACTGCAGCTTTCATGCTGGGAGGAAACAGAGACTGCAGACTAGAAACTAGCGTCGATGAAGTTCTGTCTGGTAAATCCTCTCTAGCAAACACACAAAAAAATATAAATACTTATAAAGCAAGTAAAGTAGCAAAATACTTTCTACTAAATCCTGCATAGACTACTGCCACCAAGCGTTAACTATTAATTAATTAATATGAATACACTAAAGAAGGAAGACAAAACATGAAGAAAAGTTATTTACCATCCAGCAAGTGCACCAAATAATTATCCAATAGATAAAACAATATGGTTGGAATAACACAATGATTCCTCCTGCAGGGAAAATCTTCAGCATTTCCTGACCTATTGTCTACCTCTTTTCTTGGCTTTAAATCACTTTGTTTATGAGTCAGAAGCCACATGAGGGTGCATTCAACTCAGCTCAACTCATGCAGTTTTTGTTTGTGGTGTAAAGTTCAGTTTGTGATGATTGTGTGTGAGTTTGTTGATGGGGTAATTATACAGGAGAAAAATTCATGCTTACTGACTGGCTACTGACTCACCAGAGACAAAAAGACAAACCCCAAGATGGATTCCGTGTACTCTTGCTGAGAGAGCTCAATCCAAAACTAAAACCCAGCAGAACTTGCAATAAAAAAACAAATACTGCTGGGACAATAAAACAAGAATGTCAAAATTATGTATTAATATGAAGGATATTTATGCTGTAGAGTATCTGTACTTTCTTCCAGAATCTACAGCTTTTTAGGAAAAAACTAGGGAAACTCCTGTTTTTAGTTTAAAACAGCTGTGATGCCTCAACCCTGATTTCCAAATTTATGATAAACCGAGAGCTGGTCAGACATTGGCCAGAACAGAGGAATCAATTTAGTAAATAAACATTCCACAGAAATGTTTTCTTGTGCAGGGCAGTGTGTCCAGAGATAACCCTGGCCAAAGGCAGACAGGGCAGAGACCTTCAGAACAAAGGAAGGGCGGAAGAAGGCGGAACAATGGGATGCTGAGGTCAAGCAAAAAAAAACAAAAAAAAAAAACAGATCCAAGCAGATATCAAGCAGAAAACCATCTTGTGGAAACACATGGCTTCCACCACAGGGTCAACACCTGCACATCTTCAAGTCCAAGTCTTCTGTCTTCTGCCAGAAATGTACTAGTAGGAGTGGGAAACTATTTCTAACAATCTAAAGGCATGTCTGCCATTTATTAAATGTTGAATTATGCAAACCTAATTTAAAGCAAAATGTTCATATAACACAGCAAAACAAAATGCTTTACTGATTGATTGATTGATTGATTGATTAATGACTGACTGACTGATTATTTAAATTAATTAAAAAACATCTCCATCATATAAAAAAATAAAACACAGAAATATAACCAAACATAGATATCACAGATGTAGGAGTCCAGCACACATAAATACCCTCATAGTCAAGAGTTTAACCAAACATTTACATACACTGCATAAAAAGACAAGCTTTTTCTTAAAAAAAAAAAAAAGACGGACATTAAATCAGACTGAACATTCCTGTAGGGTTGAGGTCAGTTATTTGTGCCGGCCACTCCGAAACTTTGACTTTAGCACCCTTCAGATCACACTTTGGTTTTGTGGTCTACACATGTTCGTTCCCATTCATTCGTTCATTTGTTCCATTGAGGGTTTAAACACAAAAGTTGTCCCTGCTCCTTAGGTTCCGCAATTCCAGCTCAGTGGAACGAGTTGATAAATCTGTTAGACTTCTGAAAAAAAGTATATACTTATATTAAAAGGTATTTTAAACAAAGATCAAAGAAAAATCTATGCAAAAAAGGGGGCCGTGTGGTGCCGTCACTGACTGGCATGGTGCTGCAGTGGTTGAGTGCTTATGGTCGGCGTTGGGGCTGTCTGAAGCTGTCTTCGCTTGTTTTTTTGTTTTTTCTGGTGTAATGACTACAGTTTTGTGGGTTGCATTTTTTTTCCTGCATGGGGGTAGCGGGGTTTTGCTCTGTGGGTGAGTTCCAGGGGGTATCGATTGGTCTGCTGTGGCAATGCTCGTTGCTCCACCCCACTGCTGTGCTTGGGGCTTTCATCATGTTGTGTGTGTGTGTGTTTGTGTGTGTGTGTGTTTGTGTGTGTGTGTGTGTGGGAGGGGGGGTTGTCCTTTGATTGGGCAGCCTGTGTTCGCGTTGCATGCTGGGAGGCAAGGCAAGGCAATTTTATTTGTATAGCACACATTAAACAACAATGTAATTCAATGTACTTTACATGATTAAGGGGTAAAATAAAAATAGCAGTAAAACACATACAAAACATAAAAGTAAAAACAGCAATAAAGCAAGAAGCACACAGAACATATGATACATGAAAACATTACTCAAGGGCAGCCCTAAACAGATACGTTTTTAGTTGTGATTTAGAAGAAGTTTTTTTCCAGATTAAAGGAGCATAGAAACTGAAAGCTTCTCCTCCATCTTTGGTTCTAATTCTAGGGATGTTGAGTAGACTGGTATTCAAGGACCTGAGTGGTTTCGGGGGTTGGTATAGTAACAGTAGATCTAAACATACTTTGGTGTTAAAGGGGCTATATGCAAATATCTGAAATTTAAACTTGCGACTGACACCTGTGGCCAAAAACGGAACTGCTCTTCCTTTCTGCTCACTCTCGCAACCCGCGCTCGTACGCCGGTCGCTTTCAATCTTGATCTTTTTCGGGCACTTGTCAGGAGTTTAACTTTTTTTTGTCTTATGTGGAGTTACTGTTGGTGTCAAAGTTGTCCTTGGTCTCTTCTGTGTATTCGCACAATCCAATGAACTGCTTGCGAGTGCTGACTAGCGGTGGTGGCAGAGTGATCTGAAACATTTAACATGAACGAGCTTAATGTCACATCTGCAGACAGCCCAGGAAAATCCGAGCCGACAGAAAATAGAAAAAATTGGATACAGGCTTATAGGTGCACCCACTGTGAGCTGACAAGGTGTCAGTATGCTCATCAGGAGATGTTTGAGTCATAAATGGTCAAATAAAAACGCTATTGTTACGTTTATTTTGGGGGAAAAGTTTCATATAGCCTCTTTAAGCCATTTAATGATTTTTAAACTAGTAAAAGTATTTTGAAGTATATTCTCTGACCTACAGGGAGCCAGTTTAAGGACATCACTGGAGTTATGTGCTCTACTTTCTTCGTTCTAGTGAGGACGCCGAGCATAGTGTTCTGGATCAGCTGCAGCTGTCTAATTGACTTTTTAGGCAGACCTGTGAGAACACTGTTGCAGTAATCAATCCGACTAAAGATAAACGCATGGGTGAGTTTTTTGAGGTACTCTTGTGAAATTAGTCATTTAATCCTAGAACTGTTCTTCAGGTGATAGAAGGCTGACCTTGTAATTTCTGGCCTGATCAGTAGTTTCTAGCTGTATAAACTGAAGCTGTGTGCTGACTTTTGATCGTTCCTCTTTAGGTCCAAGAGTAATTACTTCTGTTTTGTTTCTGTTAAACTGGAGAAAGTTAGGGTACATCCATCCATTGATTTGCTCGATACATTTACTTTGGGTTTGGATGGGTTCAAAGTCACTTGGTGACATCGTAATGTAGAGCTGAGTATCATCTGCATAATTATGATAGTTAATCTTATTGGTTGTTATAATCTGAGCTAGTGGGAGCATGTAGATATTAAATAAGAGGGGCCCCAGGATGGAGCCCTGGGGCACCCCACATGTAATTTTAGTTCGTTCTGATGAAAAATTTCCTATTGAAACAAAGAAGTCCCTGTTCTTTAGGTAAGACTAAAACCAGGCAAGTTCTGTAACAGAGAGTCTGACCCAGCTCTCCAGTCATTCCAATAGTATATCATGATCTGCGATGGACTGGCGACTGGTCCAGGGTGTGCCCCGCCTCTCGCCCCTTGACCACTGGAGATAGGCACCAACCCCACCCGCAACTCTGCATTAGGATGGGCGGGTACAGAAAACCAGCACTGTGGTTCTACCACAATCTGTATTTATGCGAATGTTTTGAAAATGTAATTTATGCGGATAACATTAAACACTTTGACTAGGGCAGTCTCAGTGCTGTGCTGAGCACAGAAACCAGACTGAAAAACATCAAAGTAGTTGGTCATTGTTAGGAAGCTATTTAACTGCTGAAACAGCTTTTTCAATAATTTTACTGATGAATGGGAGATTAGAGATTGGCCTGTAGTTCTGCATTAACATGTCCAGATTATTCTTTTTTTAGTAGTGGTTTAATAACTGCTTTTTAATGCCTGGGGGAAGACACCTGACAGGAGCGATGTGTTTGAATCAGATCAGACCCAATGACAAGGAGAATTTTCTTAAGGAAAGCTGTGGGTAAGATATCAAGACAGCAAGAGGAGGAGCTTGGTTAGTTAATGATTTCTTCAAGTTTTCTTTTATTTAATTCATGAAATTCTGACATTTTTTCTACATTCGTGTCAATTGGGTATAACACTGGTACTCGGTTCGGTGCTGCGGTACAGACCGACCATCTAATTGTTAGAATCTTTTCAGTGAAAAAGCTAGCAAATTCATTGCAGGCCCTGGTAGAATTTATTTCAGGGGCTACTGTCATTGGAGGATTAGTTAGTCTTTCCACTGTTGCAAACAAGAGTCTGTGCATTGATAATGTTTCTGTTAATGATTTCAGAGAAGAAAGATTCATTAGCATCTTTTAAAGTTAACTGATATCTGTTTGGTCTCTCTTTGTAGATCTCACAGTGAACCTGGAGTTGAGTTTTCCGCTATTTTCTCTCGGCTCGTCGAGACTCCCCTTTTTCACTACGTACCAGTGGATCCCTTGTCCACGGGAGCGAGCAGGGGGTACTGTTCTCTGTATGGATGCGGGCCGGGGTCTGCGTTTTTTCCGTTCACAGTGCAAGCACGGGGGGAGGATTGCCTGGTCTGGCGTCATGTTCTGATGGGGACTGCGTTTTGCATCGTGCAATTAGTTTATAGGTTGGATCTGTCAGGCTTTGGAGTTTGGGGATATTGGTGATTGCTGGGGGTGTGGAGCTGTTCTTGCATCTGCGGCATGGGGGGTTGTTTTGTTTTGTGATCTGATTATGGTAATTTAGTTTGTAATTTGTCAACTGATTGTTGACAGGGGCGGGACCTCTGACAGGATGCACTGCATCCTTTCAGTGGGTGGTTTCATTGCACTTCTGTGTTGAATACATGGGTAAAAGGGTTCGGGTGTTTCTAGGGTACTCATTGTGCGTATTGTGGATTGGGGTGGGATGGATGCGCTGCAGGGATGCTGGGGGTTTATTGTTTGGCTGTTGGGTGGCTTCACAGGGGTTGGGTTCAGTGTCTCTGGTTGTTCCTGTATGTGTCTGTCAATCTTAGGTCACGTTTCTGCCTGGGGGGGGGGGGGGGGGGGTCTGCCCTCGGGCCCCTCTGAGTCCGTGTTCGGATCTACCCAGGCTTAGCCAGCTGCCAGCGGTGCCTGTGCGCTCATTGTTGCAGCCCCCTAGGGCTTCTACAATATAGCTGCTGGGTGGTTTCCCCGAGGCTCTCTTCAGCTCTTTTCTGGAGTGGTGCAGTCGGACCTGCATTGGTCCGCCTGGGTCTCCTGTGTTCTGGGGGTACTTTAGATGTCTGTGGTTATGATCTCCTTTGTGTCTTCATCAAGTCCTGGGTGGCAGATCTATGGCTTCTCACACCAGCTATTGAACGCTCATATGAAGAAACCTTATATATATATCTTATCTTGGTTTTTTTCCAATATGTATATATATACATGTATGTGTATATATATACATACATACATACATATATATATATATATATATATATATGTATGTTTTATCGATCAATCAAACACATGTTTCACCTCTTCACTCCCCAGTATTTACATATATGACAGATGTGTATATATATATATATGTATGTGTGTATATATATATATATATATATATATATATATATATATATATATATATATATATATATATATATATATATATATATATATATATATATATACATATACACTCAACAAAAATATAAACGCAACACCTTTGTTTCTGCTCCCATTTTTCATGAGATGGACTTAAAGATCTAAAATTCATTCCAGATACACAATATTACCATTTCTCTCAAACATTGTTCACAAATCAGTCTAAATGTGTGATAGTGAGCACTTCTGCTTTGCTGAGATAATGCATCCCACCTCACAGGTGTGCCACATCAAGATGCTGATCTGACATCATGATTAGTGCACAGGTGTACCTTATACTGCCCACAATAAAAGGCCACCCTGGAATGTGCAGTTTTTTGCTTTATTGGGGGTCTGGGGACTCAGAACCGGTCAATATCTGGTGTGACCACGATTTGCCTCATGCAGTGCAACACATCTTCTTCGCATAGAGTTTATCAGATTGTCAATTGTGGCCTGTGGAATGTTGGTCCACTCCTCTTCAATGCCTGTGCGAAGTTGTTGGATATTAGTGGGAACTGGTACACGCTGTCGTATACGCCGGTCAAGCACATCCCAAACATGCTCAACGGGTGACATGTCCAGTGAGTATGCTGGCCATGCAAGAACTGGGACATTTTCAGCTTCCAAGAATTGTGTACAGATCCTTGCAACATGGGGCCGTGCATTATCTTGCTGAAACATGAGGTGATGTTCATGGATGTATGGCACAACAATGGGCCTCAGGATCTCATCACGGTATCTCTGTGCATTCAAAATGCCATCAATAAAATGCACCTGTGTTCTTGGTCCATAACAGATGCCTGCCCATACCATAACCCCACCACCACCATGGGCCACTCGATCCACAACATTGACATCAGCAAAGCGCTCACCCACACGACGCCACACACGCTGTCTGCCATCTGCCCTGAACAATGTAAACCGAGATTCATCCGTGAAGAGAACACCGCTCCAATGTGCCAGACGCCATCGAATGTGAGCATTTGCCCACTCAAGTCTGTTACGGCGACGAGCTGGAGTCAGGTCAAGACCCCGATGAGGACGACGAGCATGCAGTTGAGCTTCCCTGAGACGGTTTCTGACAGTTTGTGCAGAAATTGTTTGGTTATGCAAACCAATTGTTTCAGCAGCTGTCTGAGTGGCTGGTCTCAGACGATCTTGGAGGTGAACCTGCTGGATGTGGAGGTCCTGGGCTGGTGTGGTTACACGTGGTCTGCGGTTGTGAGGCCGATTGGATGTACTGCCATATTCTCTGAAACGCCTTTGGAGACGGCTTATGGTGGAGAAATGAACATTCAATGCACGAGCAACAGATCTGGTTGACATTCCTGCTGTCAGCATGCCAATTGCACGCTCCCTCAATGCTTGTGGCATCTGTGGCATTTTGCTGTGAGACAAAACTGCACATTCCAGGGTGGCCTTTTATTGTGGGCAGTATAAGGTACACCTGTGCACTAATCATGATGTCAGATCAGCATCTTGATGTGGCACACCTGTGAGGTGGGATGGATTATCTCAGCAAAGCAGAAGTGCTCACTATCACATATTTAGACTGATTTGTGAACAATGTTTGAGAGAAATGGTAATATTGTGCGTCTGGAATGAATTTTAGATCTTTAAGTCCATCTCATGAAAAATGGGAGCAGAAACAAAGGTGTTGCATTTATATTTTTGTTGAGTGTATGTATGTGTATATATATGTGTATATGTATGTGTATATATATGTGTATATGTATGTGTATATATATATATATGTGTATATGTATGTGTATATATATATATATATGTGTATATGTATGTGTATATATATATATATATGTATATGTATGTATATGTATGTGTATATATGTATATATATATATATATATATATATATGTATATATATATATGTGTGTCTATGTATGTATATATATATATATATGTATGTATATATGTATGTATGTATGTATATATATATATATATATATATATATATATATATATATATATATATATATGTATGTATATGTATGTTTTATCGATCAAACACATGCTTCACCTCTTCACTCCCCAGTATTTACATATATGACAGATACAAACTCCACATAACCTTGGAGCAGGAAAATCTTGACACAGAGAATAAAAGAAATGTGGAACGACTAGAACCAACTCTTAACACAGCAACAATGACAAGAGATATAAAAACACAGGAATTACTCAAAATACAAAACCTAGCATACAGAACAGAATGTATGTTGTTCTTAGGCTGATATAGGCTGTTGATCAAAATCAGAGTTGGACTCACCAGTTTGTAATCTCTGTGCAGCTTGTTGTACTGGAACATGTTGCAGAGCACAGTGGAGGCTGCTCTGGCAGCTTTAAGACTCCCAGAGCTAAAAAGAGACAGCAGGCAGTTCAAAATGAGGAAGAGGAGGAAAAACAAAAAGGAAATACCAGAGCTAACACATAAGTCAGATAGTCACTGGTAACCAATTAAATGACCTCATGAATTCAAATAAAAACATCTCTCTGTAGGTTCGGTGACCAGAGGGGGAGCATCAGCAGCAGCTTGTAAACAAGAAACCGAAGCAGCCAATGAGGAAAAGCTCTGCTAGGATGGAAGAAACAGACTAGAACTACTTGAAGAAAGCGTTCTTAACCTTGATCTGCAGCCACCGTCAGTCCTACCTGTTATCATGGGATGTCTTTATACCCATCAGCTTAGGAAGGCCGTTGAAGTAGGCAACATCTCTGGCGGCCAAAGAACTGCAGGTAACCAGGTGATTCAGGGTCCCACAGATGTTGACCACCACCTCACTGGATGGGGTCTTCTGAAGACCATCACTTGGCAGCTTGGACACCAGAACATTCACCATGATTTTAGCTGCCAAAAAAAAAAGATGAGATCCGCCTCCAAAGTTTTTTGTTTATTTTGGGAAATGGTGTAAAACATAGAAATGTTTTTAATATAATTATCAGTTTGAAGTTAGGGAGTTTTATTAATTTTTTGTCCTATAACAACTGTATCCATCTCACCCATGTAACTTTTATCTGCAGCATGCCTGGACAGATTTCTCAGCAGGCTGGTCAGAGGTCTCAGGAGCATTTCACTGCTGCTGTCTAACAGATCCAGCAGCATGGGGAGCATTCTCTCCTGCTCTGTCAGCACACCGCCCAACACTGTTGACCACTGACACAAACACAAACAACCCTTCACTCCTGTAATCTTATCCGCTGACAATTCATGTCTTTTCCAAAGACACTTATAATAATAATTAAATAATAATTAAATTCAAAAACATAAGTGAGGTTATTTTGGGATGGAAATGTACACATGCTTCATTTTTGTTTTCCATGTGAGCCCACCCGTGCTTCTCCTGATGTGATGTTCTGCAGGGCTCCGACGGCAGCTTCCACTGCACCTGAGCTTCCTTCACTGTTCTGTAGGATGTGCTTATAGAGCGCTACCACCTTCGGGTGCCACAACCACTCAGAGCCCTTAGGGTGTGACAGAGTGGGTACATTCCTATATTGAAGCTGTGAAGAAGAGGACGGGCAAAGCATCACAATGTCACTTTGGACAATCTTCATCTACAGAACACATCATTAACAGTGAGCCTATGGGAACCACTCCGTCCTGGTCCAAACATATCACCCAACATATCGACAAGAATTACCGCCTTGTAGAAATCGTAAAAATATTAGTCTCTAGGGACAAAGTACTCCACCTCAGTGTTTTTTTTGCTTTGTATAGTAAAGCAACCAATTATCTCATGGGTTATGGAGGCAGAAGCTCTTGATGGACCTTCCAGATGGAGGCGGACTGAGGGAGGAAGCTCCTCATACAGCTGGTACGACAGATTCCTCATCACGCACAAGGAATTTTCCAAACCCTAAACAGGAAGAAAACAAAAAGATATACATGGGTTCTAGAACAACATTTATGATAATTGGAAACTGTTCTTTGAGCCTTTATATAGCATGTGAAACTTTGTTGGGGCTGAATATGACCCAGGAGCCCTAATAAATGGCCAAATACAACCCAATCAATTCCAACAATTGAAAGACTGATTTTCCTCGCCTGCCCCACTCATGAATAAATAAATATTAAATGAGATCTATGCTGATTGTCCAGTTTACCCTGATGGCTCTACGATGATGAGGTTATTTAGTTTTAAGGCCAACAATTACATACTGCTGACCTTGAAGAGGGCGGGAACATGTACATTTAAGGGGTTGTGTCTACAGCCTATGGTGCCTTACCAGAGCTCACTTAGACTGGCCCGTTTCTCCCCGGTGATAACAAAAGTACGAGTTTGCATAGGAAAGCAGGTTGGAGATGGCACAGCCTTCATGGTGTGGTACTTTCGACACCCCCCCAATTGCCTAAATTAAACAACAATAAGGTATATGTGGTTTTGAATCCTAAGACCCCATTAAGACTAGATGACTGTTTTTTAATTTTTTTGTATTTGTATAAACAAGGTGCTTTGAATTCAGAGCATAATTAATATCTTGCTGCAACCATTATTTAGATGGTTTATATTCATGATGCATTGCTATGGAAGAACTAGGTTTTGAGACACAAAGATTGATGCCTAGAGGCTTGCAACAAACATAAATACAGTAAGCAACCCTATAGTTGATTATAGTTACATCATTCGTAATGTTTTACCTTAGATTTGAAACCGCATTTACAAAGCAGGGAAAATGAAATAACAGAGACGTGACATTCTATATTCTAACATAATATGTTAGAATATGGTAATAACTGGTAATTATTTGGTTACCAACAATAGATAGATAAATTTTTCTTTAGAAAAAATATTCGTGAGAAATCCAGCTCTGATGAAAGCAAAAAATTTCTTTATTGACTTTAAGGATATAAATCCCCATCACAGCCTCAGAAAATCCTCAAGCAAGTTGTGTTTTTTCCAATAAAGTTTAGATTTTTCCCTGATATTTTTAGCTGGCTTCTCTTCTCCATCACCAACAAAAAGTGAAATTATTTGCCAATTACTACCAGCACATGTTTATTTTTAAATCACACTTTAAAAATATCTGTCCCCAATAAAAAGTTTCAGGTACTTACCTGATGCCAACCCCATGTAACTTTTATACAACTAAAGAATATTAATAGAGTATCAAAGGCTTCATTTTGTATTGGTATCAATCAGGGTAACGTCTGTGGTTCCAATTTTTTTTTAACAAGAGTAAATGCCACTCTGTGCCATTCTTAAATTTATCCCATCTGTGCATGGGATAAATTTCCACAGCTATGCAGATGATACACAACTATATTTATCCATAAATCCTGATGAACCCAGTCAGTTAGGTAGATTACAGGCATGTCTGGAAGACATAAAAACATGGATGACCCTAAACTTTTTGCTTTTAAATTCTGACAAAACAGAAGTTGCTGTCTTTGGACCAGAAGTTCTTAAACAGAAACTGATTAGTCAATCCCTTCATCTGGATGGCATTAAATTGGCCCCCAGTAATAACGTAAAGAACCTCTGCGTTATTTTTGACCGAGACTTGACATTTAAATCCCATATTGCTAAAATTAAAAACATCCTGTCCAGGAGTGATGCTGAGAAACTAGTCCATGCATTTGTTACCTCAAGGCTGGACTACTGTAATTCTTTACTATCAGGTAGTCCACAAAATGCCATTAAAAGCCTTCAGTTGATCCAAAATGCGGCAGCAAGAGTTTTGATGAATATTAAAAAGAGAGATCACATTTCTCCTGTTTTAGCTTCCCTTCATTGGCTCCCTGTTAAATCCAGAATAGAATTTAAGATCCTTCTTCTTACATACAAAGCCCTTAATAATCAAGCTCCATCATACATCAGAGATCTAATTGTTCCTTATGTTCCTAACAGAGCCCTTCGCTCTCAGACTGCAGGTTTACTTGTAGTTCCTAGGATTTTTAAAAGTAGAATGGGAAGCAGATCTTTCAGTTATCAGGCTCCTCTCCTGTGGAACCAGCTCCCAGCTTTAGTCCGTGAGGCAGACACTCTGTTTACTTTTAAGGCCAGGCTTAAAACTTTCCTTTTTGATAAAGCTTATAGTTAGAGTGGCTAAGGTCATCCTGAGCTATCTCTGTAGTTATGCTGCTATAGGCTTAGACTGCTGGAGGACAGACTTACCAATTTTCTTCACTCTGCTACTTCCTTTTCTCCTACAACTCTCCAGTTGTATTACAGTACATTCTGTTATTTCGACTGTTAACTTTGTTTTCTCTCAGTGTTTTTCTCTCCATAGAAGATATACCAGGTCTGGTATCCTGCTTGGCTGCAATGCCCTGTTGGACGGGGGGCATCGACTGGGATGATCCCCCCAGTAACTGAACATCCACTGTGTCCTGTTATTAACTTTTTACTTCCTGTAACAAAGAAAGTTCTCTTATATCAGATCTTCTGTTCCTTCTGTGTTTCTGCTCTGTCTTCTCAAACCCCCAGACGGTCGTGGCAGATGGCCGCTCCTACTGAGCCTGGTTCTGTTGGAGGTTTCTTCCTGTTAAAGGGGAGTTTTTCCTCTCCACTGTCGCTACATGCTTGCTCAGTATGAGGGATTGCTGAAGGATTGCTGTGGTTGGAAAGTCTGCATCAACGGGGCCCAACCTCACGCCAATGACTGACGCAATCTGCTGGGATTCCTTAAATAGGAAACTTTTTAACTGATTGGAATGTTTGTATAAATGTATTGAAATGACTTCTTGTTAAGTGCCTTGAGATGACATCTGTTGTGAATTGGCGCTATATAAATAAACTGAATTGAATTGAATTGAATTAAGGCTTCAACTTTGAGATGCTTTCCATTTTATACAAGAAAGCACTTGAATTTATTGTTTATAATTTTTTCATCTCAGCAGTACACTATAAAAACATTTCCTGGAGGTAACGGGTGACACACTGTATTTATGGTGTATTTGCGATTATTTTATTCAAGGAAAACTCATACTATTGGTAGTTGTAAGAGAGTCCTACATAACCCTATACATTTTATATAATACAATTATCATTAAAGTTAGGATAAAAGTGTATGTAGCGCATAATTATTTGATCAACTAAAGATAAAAAGGTGTTTACTGAGTAATAAAAATGGAACAGTATAATTATCTTTATTACTACCACAATACTCAGTGCACACCTTTTTTACCTTCATCTCTATTAATTAATGGGAATGCACAAAGTTTACTAAAGTGAAAGTGCAAAAGACAAGTGTCTTCTCTGACTGCTAAACCATGACTGATGCTGGTCCTCTTTTAAAGTCTCAGTTTTGTATATCCCTTTTCCCCATATATACCACATGTACGGTGGCTTGCAAAAGTATTCGGCCCCCTTGAACTTTTCCACATTTTGTCACATTACAGCCACAAACATGAATCAATTTTATTGGAATTCCGTGTGAAAGACCAATACAAAGTGGTGTACACGTGAGAAGTGGAACGAAAATCATACATGATTCCAAACATTTTTTACAAATGAATAACTGAAAAGTGGGGTGTGCGTAATTATTCAGCCCTCTTTGGTCTGAGTGCAGTCAGTTGCCCATAGACATTGCCTGATGAGTGCTAATGACTACACAGAGTGCACGTGTGTGTAATCTAATGTCAGTACAAATACAGCTGCCCTGTGACAGCCTCAGAGGTTGTCTAAGAGAATGGTGGGAACAACAACACCATGAAGTCCAAAGAACACACCAGACAGGTCAGGGATAAAGTTATTGAGAAATTTAAAGCAGGCTTAGGTTACAAAAAGATTTCCCAAGCCTTTACACATCCCACGGAGCACTGTTCAAGTTATCATTCAGAAATGGAAGGAGTATGGCACAACTGTAAACCTACCAAGACAAGGCCGTCCACCTAAACTCACAGGTCGAACAAGGAGAGCGCTGATCAGAAATGCAGCCAAGAGGCCCATGGTGACTCTGGATGAGCTGCAGAGATCTACAGCTCAGGTGGGGGAATCTGTCCATAGGACAACTATTAGTCGTGCACTGCACAAAGTTGGCCATTATGGAAGAGTGGCAAGAAGAAAGCCATTGTTAAAAGAAAACCATAAGAAGTCCCGTTTGCAGTTTGCCACAAGCCATGTGGGGGACACAGCAAACATGTGGAAGAAGGTGCTCTGGTCAGATGAGACCAAAATGGAACTTTTTGGCCAAAATGCAAAACGCTATGTGTGGCGGAAAACTAACACTGCACATCACTCTGAACACACCATCTCCACTGTCAAATATGGTGGTGGCAGCATCATGCTCTGGGGGTGCTTCTCTTCAGCAGGGACAGGGAAGCCGGTCAGAGTTCATAGGAAGATGGATGGAGCCAAATACAGGGCAATCTTGGAAGAAAACCTCTTGGAGTCTGCAAAAGACTTGAGACTGGGGCGGAGGTTCACCTTCCAGCAGGTCAACGACCCTAAACATAAAGCCAGGGTAACAATGGAATGGTTTAAAACAAAACATATCCATGTGTTAGAATGGCCCAGTCAAAGTCCAGATCTAAATCCAATCTAGAATCTTTGGCAATATCTGAAAACTGCTGTTCACAAACACTGTCCATCTAATCTGACTTGCAGCAGACGGTGGTTCTACAAAGTATTGACTCAGGGGGCTGAATAATTATGCACACCCCACTTTTCAGTTATTTATTTGTAAAAAATGTTTGGAATCATTTATGATTTTCGTTCCACTTCTCACGTGTACACCACTTTGTATTGGTCTTTCACGTGGAATTCCAATAAATCTGATTCATGTTTGTGGCTGTAATCTCACAAAAAGTGGAAAAGTTCAAGGGGGCCGAATACTTTTGCAAGCCACTGTATAACCCCATGGATGGAGAAATTACTGTAATTTTGGTAACACTCTGGTAACAGATGTTGCTGTGGAACTCTATGCACTGCATGTATCTGTCAATTAATTGACAACCTTGAAATATTGCTGTAACATTCCGCTCTTTTTCTTTCACTACAGTAATGCCCAAAACAAAGAAATATTTAAAGATGTTGAAACAATTTCTAAAGGGTGCGAAGAGAGCCGACAAAAAAAGACAATGATCAAACAATCAAGCATGAATCATGCTGGCCATGGAATTAGCTTAAAGTAACCGGGATTCTCTATTAAGATGACCTTGTTGAGACATAACTTGTTTGTCAGAACCAAAAAACCCACCAAGGGGTCTTTATTAAGCCATTTGTGGTGTTTTCTATTGTTCACCACTTCATTGATTTTGGTGTACCTTCAGGATGGCCACACCTCGTCTCGTCATCTGCCAGGACTCAAAAAAAAAATCTAACAGAGAAATGTTATGTAGCCTCTTTAAGCATGTCTCAATGAGATATTAAATCTGGACTCGGTTGAACTGTGCACGCTTCCCTTGTAGCTGCCCCCAAAATTCACCTCTGGTCCTTATTAGGTGTTAGAGCATGTTAGTCTCAATATATGTGAGCTAATTCAAATGGTTAGTTGATTATAAATGACTAGGTCAGATAGAATTAGCAGATATGGGAGTTTGGTTCAGATTACCTTGATACGGCTGCTGCATCAAGCAATCCTTAAATTAACAACTTAAGTTAATGAGCCATCCATCCATCCATCCATCCATCCATTTTCTTCCGCTTATCCGGGGTCGGGTCGCGGGGGCAGCAGCCTAAGCAAAGAGACCCAGACTTCCCTCTCCCCAGCCACTTGTTCCAGCTCCTCGGGAGGAACCCCAAGGCGCTCCCAGGCCAGCCGAGAAACATAGTCCCTCCAGCGTGTCCTGGGCCTTCCCCTGGGCCTCCTCCCGGTGAGACGTGCCTGAAACACCTCACCAGGGAGGCGCCCAGGAGGCATCCTGACCAGATGCCCGAGCCACCTCAACTGACTCCTCTCGATGTGGAGAAGCAGCGGCTCTACTCTGAGCCCCCTCCGGATGACTGAGCTTCTCACCCTATCTCTAAGGGAGAGCCCAGACACTTCTTTCGGTCACCACCCAGAGTTCGTGACCATAGATGAGGGTAGGAACGTAGATCGACCGGTAAATCGAGAGCTTCGCCTTTTGGCTCAGCTCTTTCTTCACCATGACAGACCGGTAGAGCGTCCGCTTAACTGCAGATGCCCCACCAATCCGTCTATCGATCTCCCGCTCCATTTTTCCCTCATTCGTGAACAAGACCCCCAGATACTTAAACTCCTCCACTTGGGGAAGGACCCCATCCCCGACCTGGAGGAGGCACCCCACCCTTTTCCGGCTCAAGACCATGGCCTCGGATTTGGAGGTGCTGATTCTCATCCCAGCCGCTTCACACTCGGCTGCGAACCGCTCCAGCGAAAGCTGTAGATCACGCTCCGATGAAGCCAACAGGACCACGTCATCTGCAAAAAGCAGAGACCCGATCCTGAGGCCACCAAAACGGATCCCCTCAACGCCTTGGCTGCGCCTAGAGATCCTGTCCATAAAAGTTAGGAACAGGATCGGTGACAAAGGGCAACCTTGGCGGAGTCCAACTCTCACTGGAAACAAGCCCGACTTACTGCCGGCAATGCGAACCAAACTCTGGCACCGGTCGTACAGGGACCTAACAGCCCGTATCAAGGGGCCCGTTACCCCATACTCCCGGAGCACCCCCCACAGGGCCCCCCGAGGGACACGGTCGAACGCCTTCTCCAAGTCCACAAAACACATGTAGACCAGTTGGGCGAACTCCCACGCACCCTCCAGGACCCTGCTGAGGGTGTAGAGCTGGTCCAGTGTTCCACGGCCAGGACGAAAACCGCATTGTTCCTCCTGGATCCGAGGTTCGACTATCCGTCTGACCCTCCTCTCCAGAACCCCTGAATAGACCTTACCAGGGAGGCTCAGAAGTGTGATTCCCCTGTAGTTGGAACACACCCTGTGGTCCCCCTTTTTAAACAGGGGGACCACCACCCCGGTCTGCCAATCCAAGGGAACTGCCCCCGATGTCCACGCAATATTGCAGAGCCGCGTTAACCAACACGTGACCTCAGCACCAGAGATTGGAGAGCCCGACCCCAATTCCCCAAACCCTGCTTCCAGATTGGAAGGCGTGCTGGTGGGATTGAGGAGGTCTTCGAAGTATTCCATCCACCGACCCAAAACGTCCCGCGTCGAGGTCAGCAGCACACCATCCCCACTGTAAACAGTGTTGGTGGCAGACCGCTTTCCCCCCCTGAGACGTCGGATGGTGGACCAGAATCGCTTCGAAGCCGTACGGAAGTCGTTTTCCATGGCCTCTCCAAACTCCTCCCATGCCCGAGTTTTTGCCTCAGCAACCATTAATGAGCCACGCTTCATTAACTCTTTATGCAAGCGGAAATCAATCAAGAATCCGTGTTTAGGTAATCATCATTAAAGAGGCTCTTAAAATAAAAATATCACGGTTTCACGGTATTATGATTACAGCTCTAAAATGTGTATTTTGAATGTCTATTTAAAAAAAAATGAAAAAACACTTTTTAGTGAGGCAGATATGGTAACTAACTTGCATGCTAAGATAAATCATCATTAGCATGCTAGTTAACATATCTGTCTCTGTAAAAAAAAAGTTACTAAAGGATAGAGATGAAGAAAAGATAAGATAAGGTAGTTACAATGGCGGATCTACTTGGGTGGCATGGGGTGGCAAATGCCACCCCAAAATAAACCCTTGCCACCACTGTTGCCACCCCTGCTGCCACCCCAGTTGGCACCAATACATAAAGTTACGTCCAATCTAATGTTTATGTGAGAGCGAAGCCCCGATCAAAGACGATAGAACACTTTTAACCTATAATTATTTTTTCTGATGACAGACTGCGTTGCATTGAACAAGAGAACGTGAGAGCGGAAACAGATTTGTTTTCCCTGTAAACTGAGTGCCGCGAAAAACGACGAGCTTGCTTGCTGCCAGACAGAGTCGCAAGAGAGAACACACAAGGAGAAACAGGTACAGTACAACATTTTACAGTCATTACTCATTTGTAATTGTAAAAACAGATTATGACGTTATATAGGCTAGTAAATAATACAAGCTGAGAGGGAATATAGCCTACGTGTGATGTGTATGTCTGTGAGAGAGAGAGGAGACACAGGAGGAGGAGCGGTTTAGAAGCTAAAGCTAAACGTATTTTTAACAGTCAATGAGTTTCAACTTGACTTTTCGGGATAAAAGCAAAAGTTTTCCAATTAGCATTGATCCCCTGGTAATGCCAGAACTTTATATATGTACATCTAACCTAGGACGGTTTGGGTGAGTTTTCTTTTAGTCATATTTTCGGAAATTTATTTGACGAGTTTACAAGCTGATTAAGCCTCTAATTTCATCTGTAAAACCAGAAAACTTGATTACTCGAGTAAATAACTTTACTTTGATATATCTGTGTCAAACCACTTGTATTTTATTATCCTGACATTATATGCCTGTATTTGGCGTTAATCAGCTGTTTTTGCACATGTTCATTCATTCCATTCATATTTTAGATAAAAATTTATATGTGAAAATATGTCCATCTTTGCTGTGTGAAGTTTGCCACAATCTAAGAGAATTAACTGATGTAACGTTAATAATTAACGGTTATTAACTTTTATTAGATCCTTGTACAGCAGGGTGATAATGTCTGTAAAAATTCCCAGCAACTAACTGTTGAGCAAGTGTTTATATGTTAAAGGAGTTTATAGAAGATGCTTCTTTTAATAATTTTTGCAATATTCCATGAAATTGGGTTCATGCTCTGAATATTCTGTGATACTTACTAATGGGGATTTGTGTCGCTATAAATGTAGACCTACGTTACTTTCCACACTTTTTCATCCCACTTCAAACGATGGATACCGACTGCCCGCCTCTCCTGATTTGCAAACAGATTTTTTTGTCTAAGTTGTACGTTCTGGACACAAAACTCCAGACCCAACCTTAAAGAACCTTTTTTTATTTAGCTAATTATACACAATGTCAGCTAGCTAGTTCTGTGTGAAGTAGGCTACAAAAGCTAGGCCTAATATTGATCCAATGTATGTCAAGGAAAACTTAGTAAATTTATTTTGATCTTGCAGAAATGAAGAGGAAAGGTATACTAAGTTATTTTGCACCAAAAAGGAAGGCCAATAAAGTAGAAAATGAACGAAGAGATGAAATGCAAGTAGAGAGAGAAGACAAGCAGGAAGGAGGAGCGAGAAATGAGGTGGAGAAAGAGAGAGAAGACCGAGACAAGGAAGAGAAACGAGAGAGAAAAGAGGTGGAAGCAGAGGGAGGACACCAGGACGCAGAGAAAGGAGTGAGAAAAGAGTTGGAAGAAGAGAGCGAGGATGAGGAGAAAGGAGAGAGAGAAGGGCAAGACATCATGCAGGGCTCTGGCTCAGACAGTGACAGTGAAACGGAAAGGAGAGTGCCTGAGCAGGAGCCATCACCTGCTAGCTCAAGTAGAGCTGGTCCACCTGGTATGGAAATTGCTGCTGCGTAGTTTACTTAGTTAGGCTTACATGTTAAAATAAGAACAGTAAATGACAAACAGACATTTTATTATAAGGTATGCACCTTAAGAAATGCTGCTTAGGCTTTTTCAAATAAATATGCATGTTTGCATATATATATATATGTGTGTGCGTGTGTATGTATATATATATATATATATATATATATATATATACACACACACACATATATATATATATATATATATATATATATGCAAACATGCATATTTATTTGAAAAAGCCTAAGCAGTATTTCTTAAGGTGCATACCTTATAATAAAATGTCTGTTTGTCATTTACAGGGAGTCTCAAGACAAAAAAAAGAAGGTGTTTTTCTGTCCATGTTGGATCTGCTGGGTAAGCATGACCCCATCATTAAAAAAAGACTTGAACAACAAGCTAAAAACGCAAAATACACCAGTAAAACAATACAGAACGAAATACTTGAATGCTTGGCTTCAATGGTTAAAGAACAAATCATACAGGAGGTTAAAACGAGCAAGCAGTTTTCAGTTATTGTTGACAAAACTAAAGATGTTTCAAAAAAAGAGCAAGTATCCTTTGTTCTGAGATATCTTTACAATGGTGTGGTTCATGAGAGCTTTCTGGAGTTTGGAGTGGCAGAACACCTGGATGCTGCCGCCTTAAGTGACCAGATTATTGCCCTCTTGGAGAAGCATAGGCTGGAGTACAAGAAAAATCTTGTAGGCCAAGGCTATGATGGCGCAGCAGTGATGAGCGGGGTACATGCCGGTGTCCAAGCAAAAATTAAAGAAGTAGCCAAACATGCTTTCTATGTGCATTGTAGTGCACACTCCTTGAACTTGGTCATTGTAGAAACTGTAAAAAGTGTGACAGATGCAGGGAACTTCTTTTCATTATTGGAACAACTGTATGTCTTCATTTCTGGGTCTTATGTACATAACAAATGGCTGGAAGTGCAGCGGGAGATGTTTGATGGTACACCAAGGGAACTCCAACAACTAAGTGATACACGTTGGGCATGTAGACATATAGCATGTCGTAATATTATGGACAGGTTGCCTGCAATAGTAGAGGTGCTTGAACAGATTGTATCTGAGAACCATCCAAAAAGAGCAGTTGAAGCTAGAGGGATATTGGCTCAGATAGATCTCAACTTTGCTGGCTCTCTTGTTCTGTTCAGAAAGGTCCTGAGTGACTCCAAATGTTTATCAGACATGCTCCAGTCTGAAACAGTAGACAATTCCAAGGCTGTTAAGCTTATTGAAGCACTTAAAGAGACACTGGTCCAGTATCGCAGTCAAACCTCTCTTGAGGAAATGTGGAGTGAAAC
This sequence comes from Valencia hispanica, assembly GCA_963556495.2. Classification (NCBI taxonomy): domain Eukaryota; kingdom Metazoa; phylum Chordata; class Actinopteri; order Cyprinodontiformes; family Valenciidae; genus Valencia; species Valencia hispanica. Next base: position 6,719,864 of record OY747701.1, read on the forward strand.
ACTTGATTTATGCCAAAAGAGTAACATTGATACTACTCCGCCAAAACCAAAGAGGCCAAGAAAGACAACAAAGGCGCTTCAGGATACTGTCATCAACTCCAGGGACAGCATGTAGCTCCAGATAGCAAACATAATTTTTGTGCCTCCTTGTACTATCCAGTTTTGGATAGCATGATTGGAGAAATAGGTAGATGATTTTCCAACACTAATTGTAATATTATGCAGGGTGTCCAGGCACTAAATCCGTCCAGTCCAACTTTTTTGAGAGAGGAGGCTGTGCTGTTATTGTCAGAAGCTTACGACTCAAATATTGAGGAACTCAAACATGAGTTGCCTCAGATGAGAAGAGCACTAGAGACAGAAAAAGGGGGAAAAGATAGTCCGACCACTCTGACGGAGTTCATCCAGTTTTTGGGCCCATACCAGAACTTTTTTAAAGAGTTGTTCAGATTGTCTAAAATAGCGGTACATGTGAGCAGTGCATCCTGTGAACGAAGTTTTTCATCTCTGAGGCTCATAAAGACTTATTTGCAATCTACTATGACAGAAACAAGGCTATCGAGTTTGGATGTTCTCAGCATTGAATCAGAACGCACAAAAGCATTAGATCTAGATAAATTTGTGAAGCGTTTTGTTCAACAACATGGAAATCCCCGTATTCAGCTGTTATAGGCATGACAACTTCTCTTCCTAATGGTGAACACTAAGTAAGTTTTGAGTATGTAGCTGTTTCTAATGGATGGATCTATCTGTTGTATGTTTTAATTGCCTTTTACTGATTGGTTTTGTTTCCAGAATATATGGCAAATGTGCACAATGTCATTTATGCAATGTTTGCATTTTTTAATTAAATTGTATTTGTAAATGTGTTGAAATGTTGTTAAATAATAATAATAATAATAATGCATTTTATTTAAAAGCGCCTTTCAAGAAACTCAAGGACACTGTACATTCAAATTACATATAAAAGCACAACAAAACACCAAAATATAACAATAAAACAAAAAAATCAACAGACGGATGACAAGGTTTTGGGGTTAGGGAAAGCTGACCTGAACAGAAAGGTTTTGGGTCTGGTTTTAAAAAGTGAAAGAGAGTGGACGTTACGGAGGTCAGGTGGTAGAGTATTCCAAAGCCGGGGAGCCGAGCGACTGAAGGCTTGGCTCCCCATCGTGACCAGGCAGGCCGGAGGGACGGAAAGCAGGAGGGAGGACCGGAGAGAGCGAAAAGGAGTATGGACGTGAAGTAGATCAGTAAGGTAAGAGGGAGCCAGGTTATGAAGAGCTTTAAAGGTGTAAAGGAGTAGTTTGAAGGTGATCCTGAAGGATACAGGGTGGCTCCCTGTAACTGTTGGAGAACAGGAGTGATGTGGTGGAAGGATGGAGTCCTGGTGATGATCCTGGCAGCGGAGTGCTGGATTAATTGAAGTTTTTTGACAGTTTTATTGGGGAGACCAGAGAGGAGTGCATTACAATAATCAAGACGTGAAGTGACCAGACTGTGAACCAGGATGGAAGTGGAGTGGACAGTGAGGGAGGGTCGAAGGCGATTAATGTTACGTAGGTGAAAGTAGGCAGACCGAGTAATGCTACTGATATGAGATTGAAAGGATAATGAACTATCGAGGATGACACCCAGGCTCTTTACCTAAGGGGAAGGAGAGACAGAAGAGGAATCAATGGAGAGGGTGAAATTTGAAGTTTTGGAAAGGGTGGATTTGGAGCCTATAAGTAGTATTTCAGTTTTGTCACTGTTAAATTTGAGAAAGTTCTGAGTGAACCAAGTTTTTATTTCAGAGAGACAGGAAGAAAGAGACAGGGGTGGAAGAGAAGAGTTTGGTTTGCTGGAAAAATAGAGCTGGGTGTCATCCGCGAAACAATGAAAATCAATGTTAAACTTACGGAAAATATCGCCAAGCGGGAGAAGGTAGGTGATGAAGAGGAGGGGACCGAGAACAGAGAACACGTGATGAAATAAATGAAGGCTGAGACGTAAAAGTTTTAAGTTGAATGAACAGAGAAGTAAGAGTGAAACCAGCGGAGGGGGGTAGAGGTGACTCTAAGGGAGGAGAGTCTGTGCAGAAGGATGGAGTGAGAAATAGTGTCAAAGGCCGCACTCAGGTCCAGGAGAATGGTGACTAGTCCAGAATCAGCTGCCAGGAGGAGGTAATTTGTGATTTTTAACAGAGCCGTTTCAGTGCTGTGAAGAGGGGGGAAACCAGATTGAAAAGGCTCGAAGAGATTGTTTTGACTGAGATGATGATGAAGTTGGGAGGCGACTATTTTTTCAAGTATTTTGGAGATGAAGGGGAGGTTAGAAATAGGGCGGAGGTTATTATAGGTGTTAGGATCTGAACCGGGTTTTTTTAGGATTGGTTTAACAGCAGCAGTTTTGAAAAGTATAGGTACAGTACCGGATGATAATGAAGAGTGAATGACAGCAGAAATGAGTGGAAGAAGAGAGGGGAGGCAGGATTTAACCAGAAAAGATGGTAGGGGATCAAGCTGACAAGTGGCTGGTTTCGAATTTTGGATGAGGAGGGAAATTTCACTGGGGTCAGGAAGCTGACAGGAGGAAAATGTATGATAAACAGAAAAAGAGTCAGTAGGAATGGGAGCTGAAGCGGAGGAATGGAGATGCTGATGAATATCTAAAATCTTCTGGTTAAAGAAAGACAGAAGAGAATTGTAGGTGTCGTTAGAATAGAAATGAGGTGGGAGACTGTGACGGGGTTGGAAAATATTATTCATTAAATAAAAAAGAGTTTTGGAATTTCCCTTGTTCACATTGATGAGTTCTGTGAAATAATTCTGTTTAGTTAGAGAAACCAAATCTTTGTATTGTAAAACATGCATCTTGTACATTTCTTCATAAGTGGGAGAGCCAATTCTTTTGCAAAGCCGCTCTAACTGACGGCATTTGGTTTTCATCCTATGGAGTTCAAGAGTGAACCAGGGAGAAGAATTTGTAAAAGATACAGACCAGGTTTTGACAGGTGCAAAAAAGTTAAGAGCTTCTAAAAGGTTGCGATTATAAAAAGAAACCAGTTGATCAGGGTCGGACAGATCCGGTAAAGAAATATGCTCTAAATGGGAGGAAAGCATGTCCACGTTTATATTTTTAATATTACGGAAAGAAATTAAACGAGTAGGTTTAATCTCAAAAAAAGAGAGAGGGGATGTTGAAGGACACGAGAAAATGAACGGTCATATAGAGTTTATCTGCGGAACAGTTAGTGGGGGTTAACCCAGAGCAGCAGACCAAGTCCAAGGTGTGTCCTTTGGTGTGGGTAGGAAACTGAATAAACTGATTGAACCCGAGACTGTCGAGGCATGAACAGAAGTCTCTGGTGAGGGGAAGATGGTTGTTATCAAAATGTATGTTAAAATCGCCCATGACGACAACATTGGGTGAGAGGGATGACAGGTAAGTCACCAGGGATCCAAATTGATCCAGAAAGTCAGTGTTCAGTGTTGGGCGTCGGTAAATCACCGCTATGACAGTTGGGGTGGGTCCAGGTAATGTAAAGGCAGTGCGGGAAGCGAGACCGGGAGGAGTTTCCACTTCTCACGATAGATCACTGCCACACCCCCTCCTCCACCAGAGCAACGGGGTTGACAGATGTAAACAAAACCGGGAGGGGCGGAGTCATTTAGTGATGAAAGTCGTTTGGATGTTACCAGGTTTCTGTTACACAGAGAAAGTCAAACTTACGGTCCAAAATTACGGTCCCTTGTTTGAGAGAGAGCGGATGTTGATTAGTCCGAAGTTGAGTGTAGCAGATTTTTGGCGTGCGGCGGCCCCGACCACATCCACCGACCTAGGGAAGCTGGAAAGCACTCGAAGGTCAACAGAGCGATAGGTACGGTGGGTTAAAGTATTTAAGTGTAATAAAATAGGGTAGAGGTTAATTGATTGTTGATTAATGTGCACTGTATTTGGAAAAGCGCTAAAATCTGTACTGGCCCCCTCCCTCTACACAATCTGCAATTTAGAAGTTTTGAATAAACAATAAAAGTGATGTCCAATACCTTGTTTCAGTGCCATGGCCCATTTATTTCCATGTATTTATGGTGACCTATATACAGCCCTGTCCATAGATATCCATGGTGTCTTTTTTTTCATTAATGCTTTTCCTTTGATAATGCCCCACCTACAATAGGATAACCAAACATGTAACTCGTATTAATAAGAGATATAACCATGGTAACATCTCACTTCATACATGAGATCACATTGTATGGTCACTTATTCCTAATATGAACTTTTTAACATAAAACCTGTTACCTCAAATGGAAGACATTGATTGCATGAGATTAAGTTTGTCTGTATAAGTTTGTAAATGACAGCCATGTAGTGTGTACATGTCCCACAAACAAATTATTGTGTGAATTATATTGTCTACTACTTTTCATCAAACTGTTGAGATAAAATAAAAACTTCTGCCATATGTTGCCTCGCCTGAAAAATCCCTGCCCCCTTCTTGCCACCCCATAGATAATATTATTGATCCGCCCCTGGGTAGTTACCATATCTGCCAAGGTAACAACAAGCTAATTTCACTAATGTCAGACGCTAATACGCTCGTTCATTTCAAGACAGCATTAACTTTACCTTGAATTTAGCATACAACGATGGGTGGTGCTCTCGAACATGCGCAATCATATTCAATGTATTGTCTCCTCGGGCTGCCACTGTTCTCAAGCACGTTTTGCACGTCGGGCGACCTTCTTCTTCCAAGCCGTGAACGTCTGGCTTTTTACCGTAGCTGAAGTATTCCCACACAGCCGACTTGTTCAGTTTCAGTTTGTGTTTATGATTACCTGCCTGATAAGGCTGAGATAATTAAACAATAGATGAAGGAATATGTTCTTACGCTGTGGACATTAATTGTACGCATCACTCCAAGTAATCCCAGACAACTTCTCTTTAAGTTAAGGGGACTAGAAAATAGAAATCCCATCTATTCTAAATGCAAAACTACTACAGATCTTAGACAACAATAATAGGTGAACATTAAACACAATTAACATGAAATGAATCAGTGAGAACAGATAGCCTAGGAGACAAAGTCATAAATCTCAGTTCTGTGCCAAGATGGAGGGGGGGCACATGTAGTGTAAGGAGACAAAGGGCCATAAACTAGCTATGGCTAAAATGGACAGAGCACATGGGCTGAAGCGTCCATGTGGAAGGCCTCTGCTTTACGAACAGACTAAAGACAATGGAGTTAACCTTTCAGCTAAGACCAGCTAACGCAGGCCGGATCGAGCCCGACTCTGCCGACGGTGATCAGGGAGCGAGAGACAGAGAGAGAGCAAAAGAGAGGAAGGAAAAAGAAAGAAAGGCGTGATCCGCTCAGGATAAAACCAACAGTTTCAAACACAGCAGTTACAGCTCAAACTTATGCGTGCGGCGACGCAAAAATGAGCAAATGGGTACAACGCTTAAAAACACTTTAAACCAACAATGAACGAGATCTAACTCGTTAAAACTCTAATTTATCTATTTATCTCCGCCCAGACACAATATTAGTATAAATTCAATTTCAATTCAATTCAGTTTATTTATATAGCGCCAATTCACAACAGATGTCATCTCAAGGCACTTAACAAGAAGTCATTTCAATACATTTATACAAACATTCCAATCAGTTAAAAAGTTTCCTATTTAAGGAATCCCAGCAGATTGCGTCAGTCATTGGCGTGAGGTTGGGCCCCGTTGATGCAGACTTTCCAACCACAGCAATCCTTCAGCAATTCCTCATACTGAGCAAGCATGTAGCGACGGTGGAGAGGAAAAACTCCCCTTTAACAGGAAGAAACCTCCAACAGAACCAGGCACAGTAGGAGCGGCCATCTGCCACGACCGTCTGGGGGTTTGAGAAGACAGAGCAGAAACACAGAAGGAACAGAAGATCTGATATAAATGAACCGGTTCAGTCCTACTTTGCCTTGAAGGAGGTCCAGTCCACTAGGAGGAGAGCGAATTGTGTCTGTAGTTGAGCAAGAAAGGGAAGAGTTATAAAAAAAACCTTGTACAGGATTTAAGAACTGTGTGGCCCAAAGGCAGGCTGGGCCTGCAGGTCGACGTATAACGAACTGTCTTGGAACAGTTCTGATATAGCTTAAACGAGATACACAAACCAAATGAGCACTTCGAAGCTTTGAAATGAGTTCTTCCCTGGTCCAGCGGGTCAGAACAAAAGAGAATCTTCACCGGTGAGATGTCCTCTGTTTAGCAGTAGTTCATCCAAGAACTTCTGGCTTGAGAACAGTTTGAAAATGGGCGTGACTACTCTTATAGCCCCTTTGGCCGTGATGTCATCGCCGATGTCACAATGAGTCGTCACGGACCAATAGGAGCGTGTTGGGGGCCATGCTAGGATTGCTGGGAAATGTGGTCTGCTCAGTCCATCTTTGAAATAGCTCCAAGTCATCCAAAAGTCTGTTCAGTTCATCTTATGAGAAATGTAATCACAACATCCCCCCTTAGTTCTGAAGCATTGAACCAATGTTCAGTCTTTGGAACTAGAAGTTGGTTCATTTTCCATGTGAACCAGGAAATGATGCTGTCCTTCTACGGCAGGGAAGGTTTAACAGTTCAGTCCATTCGAAGAACAACGAAAAAAAAACCCCAAAAAATATTGGTCCCAGCAGCTTATACCGCAGGGATGGTATGACGGAAAATTTTTAGTGGTTTGAAACCTTGAGTTTTTCATATCGCGGTATACCTTGAAACCGGTAACCGGCCCATGCCTACTCCCAATAGGTTATTAGAAATCCAATCCCCTCTTTTTCTTGGAAATATTGATCCCCTGTCTCAGGATTACTATTTGCCAGTGTGAAAACTTTCCAAAAGTGATCTCTGTTCGAATAAAGCTGTGGAGAAGTTGATACACAATAAAGGAAATCTCAATGGTTAAATTTGCTTTATCTGCTTCTCCTACACCTGGGGGAAAAAGAATCAAAGTCAAAGGTTATGAATGTAACTTGAAAAGTGCCCGTTATTCATTGTGGGAGCCCAGTCTGCTGCTGGAACCCCTGAGACATCATTCCGTATTAACATTTTTCCAGTACCTCTCTTTAAAAACCCGCTTTTTTAAAACCATGTTTTTCTGAAGCCGCCAGTTTATTTAGAATCTGCTATTAAACTTGTTTTCAGAACCATAGTTTTAGTTCATGAGACAATCCTTGAAAACACTCTCAAGGCGTATTTTCTTTGTCAGTATAATTTATTTCCAAAACCCAATAGTTCTCTATTCAGTCAGGTTGTTGCTGAATGAAATCTGTTCCAAAAAATGTCAACAGTTTCCCAAGCTGTGGCTCACGGGCCAGAAGCGGACGGCTGTTATCTAACTGATGAAATGGAGAATACAGAGTTCCCAGGGCCTCTAAACCTTGCAGTAGGCGGCTGACAGTGACGTCATCGTTTCCAAAAGTCTCCAACTTGCATTTACATGACAATGAATCACCCAGCGTTTTCCGAACTCTCCCCTCTGGAAGCCATTTTCGAAAAGCTGCGCTTTTGCCCCCCATTTTCACGTTGTCGTGTAAACGAGGCCGAATCGCAGAGAAAAACCTCAGTTTTGCTGTAAAACGTCGGGTAAACAGCCCCAAAAGCTGACCATTTCATTTGTTCATTTCTGACAACTCCGAATATCCTCCTCATGGGACTACAACACAGGGCCTTATCTTTGCTATCTATGTGCTATCCCTTGCAGTTATCTTGCAGCTGTTTTGATTAACAATATTAGCTTGTTCGTTAGCAAAGGTTTTTTTTTTTTGGTTTTTTTTGTTTAACGTGTCCTGTTTGGCAGTGTGGAGCTCAGAATTGGTGTCTGAGTACCAAGTAGAAGCCCAACAGATTTACTTTCACAAGCGGAGCAGTACAGCTTTTGCTATAGTACTCCACTTGATTTATGTGTGAAAAATCTTTATTATGAATTGTTGGGGTTGTTATTTCCTGATGTTATGGACACGGAGACGGAAAATTAAGGAGAAGAAAGAAGGAAGATGAAGAAGAGAAGTAGGAAACAAAATGTCATGAGAGAGGGTGAGTTGAAAATACAAGAGAGGAAGGGGAACAAAGAAAACACAGGAAAACATTGAAGTCTGCCTCCATACCCACAGGACGGCAGAGAGGGGGGGGAAAACAAAACACGAAAAAGGAACATCGACAAAACCAACCAAACATTGTGAACTAAGAATTACACAACCACATCACACAAAAATAGATATAAAAATACAACAACAATGTCACAGAGAAACTCATGGTACCGATTAATCAAGCTCTAGTAATGATAACCTCAGCCCAAGAATATATCCTTAAACACCAGAGACCCCACATCAATGTGTGTGTGTTAGCATGCTGGTGCATATAAGGTTTCTCCATAAGAGTGTTCGATAGTTGGTGTGAGCAGGCATCAATCCGTCTCCCAGGAATCGATGCAGACATGAAGGAGATCGGAGCAAAGACGTCCAAAGGACCGCCAGAGCCCCAGGCGGACCCGGGCGGGGCCGACCGCATCCCCCAAGAGAGGAGAAAAGGAGAACCCCAGGGGAACATCCAGTGGCCACTATGCAGGGGCCCGGGGGGCAGCAGTGACGAGCCCACGGGCTCCGCCGGCAACCGGCCGCGCCGGGGCGGGCCGGTCAATGGACCAGGGGAGCCGGGGCCCAGGGGCACCCCACCGCCCAGCAGGGACCCGACAAGGGACCGGCCGACGAGGGGCCCCCGGCACTGCAGGGGCCGCTGCCGGCCGCCGGCCGCCACGCGACGCCTCCACCCTAGGCCAATCCCCACCGCCAACATCCCAGCGCCCCACCAATAGCCGCAGGGGACGGACAGCATCCCCAGGCCGGGCTCAGTCAGCATCTGGACGCCAAGTTGTACCAGCTCCCGGGTCCTGATCCCGCGCAACGCAGGGCGCCGAGACCAGGCATCCAACGAGGGCCAGGGCCGGTCCCACCCGCCAATGAACCGGCCACGCACGGTGCGCACAGAACAGGTGATCAAACGAGCAGAGACGCCGGATCCGCATCCCGCCGAGCCACCGAGCAGGCACCACCCAACAATCCCAAACCTGGCACCTCTAAAAGAGGTGCCCCAACCAACCAAAGGAAGATATCGGCCCAGCGTATCGGCCGACCGACACACCGCCCCCCCCAGGCCCGGCCAGGCACGCACCAGGTCCGAACCGGATTGACCACCGGTGCACCGGCAGGCAGGGGCCCCCGTCACCGGCGGGGAGTGACGGAGGGGAAATAGGCCCCCGATTAAGTGTAAGGCCTGAGGTGTGCCAGGCGAGGGGGCAGACCAAGATCCAACCTGACAGGTAGACAAAGACATACAGACACAGTCATTCGTTCCCTCCCTCTTAAACACATACATTCTCACTGACTCACCAAGACACCCAAAAAAATGACACTGTACCCTCACTCACACACCCCATGCACACTTTATGCTCCTAGGTCCAGGTACTGATGCCCCAGTAGAGCCACCAGCCCCCGGACCCGGGAGGTGGACCCCCTACCTTCTAGGATGGAGACAAGCAAAGGTTTAATGATCACTTCAGATCGCTGAATTTTTAATCTGCTCGTTCCAGTTGTAACTAATATGTTTTTAATTTCTCTTGAAAGACGTCGATTGAATAGAACTTGTACTTCATGTTGTTTTTATCAAAGCGATTTGTGCAATCTACAGCATAAAACATAATCACATCTCTATGGTACATGAAGAGACGTTCCTATGGACCAGAAGACGCAGTTTAGGTCTGCTGTGCTGTCTACGTTTTGAGCTAGCACTGGAAGTAGCACAGGTTGAATTGTGGGATAACCAGGGCGAGTCATTCTGTACATGTGCTTTGCATTAAAACCATATATTTGCGTTAATCATACAAATTCATTGCTTCGAGTCATCCCATTTATTTTGAAGCCGTTTTTGAAAAGCTGCGTTTTTGCCCCCCATTTACCCGTTGTCGTGTAAACAAGAGGCCAAATAGCAGAGAAAAACCTCAGTTTTGCTGAAAAACGTTGTGTAAACACTCACCTCTGAAATGTCCATAACAAAATACAATCGGGTGATGATTGATAGCGCTTGCTGCTTTCCCCATGACCCGCTGTGACACCACAGGTGATGGAGGGAGCGAGAGGGGGAGGTGCGGGGGGATGTTTTGGGAAGGGCCTTGGTAGTGGAATTCAAAAAATCTCTCTCTCCCTCAAATACTTGACAGCAGCTTCAATAGGCCAAGTAAAAGCAGAGTTATGCTAAAATAATTAAACCATCTTTTTTTCAGAATAGTAGAGAGACGGTAAAAACCGGCTTTTCTGTGGGAATGTGTGAGGGAATGTGCTTGTGAACATAAAAACATAAAACAAAGCAACATGAGATCTCTTTACTGTTGGTGGAAATCTCACATATCATAAAGTGTAGGATTTTGTTGTTGATGGACAAAAGGCTGCGTGAGAAACAGCGCAAAAAAGTAACGATTAGTTGTAATAACGGGCACAGAGTAGCGGCACGAACGAAATAAACAGTGAGAAAATCACTGACGGCAAACTTTAGCTATTGGATCGATCTGTGACATTTAGATTGTAATTTTTGAATATTCTGTTAAAATCATTAGGAAGCATGAGCTGCTGCTGAGATTTCACGAGAGCTGTGCGTAAGTATTATGGCGGTAAACTGGAAAAACAAACCAATACATTCGAGCCAAATATAGCAAACGTTTAATAATAATTAACCATTATATTGTATTTCTCTATAAAACAAACTGGACGAGGAAACCTTGGACAGCCAGGGAGAGGAAGATGTTGAATCCACTGTGGGTTAATTTCTCCAACATCAGCTGAAGCTTCCAAACGACACAGTAAAAAACATCACTTTTCACAGCGTCCACAGGTAAGAAGCCCAACAACAGCTGGCCACGACCAATTGTTGCTAAATTCGAGCACTACAAGCAAAAAGAACAGGTCAGAGGCTGGGGCAGAGAGCTGTGTGTAACAAATCACAGCGTTAATGATCAATATCTGAAAGAGATCCTGGATAGAAGGCGCCTTTTGTTCCCAATCAGGAAGTAATATATCAGTGAAGGCATCAGAGCTACAGTAGCTCTAGATAAACTGTATGTTAATGGGCAGCTGTTCAGGGACCCCCAGCTTACTCCTTGGCTATCTGTAACATGTAACACTGGTTAGATAAGAGTTGTTTTATCAGTCAACTGTAATGCAATGTTAGCACAGCTCTGTAAAGTTGTTTTCATTACTCGATGTGGGCGGGGCCTGGGCTGTGCACTGGGATACTGGCTCTTTTTTCTTTTCTCATCTTCACATGTCTATCACCAAATGTCTTTGTCACTCCTTTTTTCTTCTCAGATTCAGATTCATTTTATTAGCCATTTGCAGTAAAACCACATTGGAAAAAAATATGCAAGAAGCTCAAAGTGCTGCATCAACACAGAAAAGGACACAATATATAACTATATAAAAACAGACAAATGCCACATAAAAACTATAAGATAAAAAGTCCATAAAAGTCCATAATAAAAGGTGCCTTTTCAGAAAAGTGCTTTGTTTAAAGTGATCACAGCTTGAGGAAAGAAACTATGGAAATGGCGGTCAGTAGAACATTTTACAGAGCGATACCTTCTCCCTGACGGAAGCATCTCAAAAAAGGCCTTTGCAGGGTGGCCCGAGGCATCATTTGCTAGATGTAGAGAACGATTTCAGAGTATAGCTTTATATGTAGCCTCCAGGAGCGGCAAAGTGCAGCCAATGGTCCTGCTGGCTGAGCGAACCACTTTGTTCAAAGCCTTCTTCTCTTTCAGAGTGAGATTACCAAACCACACAGTGATACAACTGGTTAGGACACTCTCAATTGCACAAAAATAAAAGTTTAAAAGAATCTTAGTATTTTGAATAAACTCTCGAAGCCTGCGTAAAAAGAAGAGGCGCTGTCTCGCTTTCTTAGAAATGTTAGTCGTATTAGAGCTCCAATTCAAGTCATTAGAAAGGGTCACACCCAAGAATTTACATTTCTCAACAATTTGCACATCAGAATCATGGATAGTAATAGGTGACTGATTCCTATGGTGACAAAAATCAATAACAAGTTCACACGCTTTTGAAGTGTTCAAAAGCAAGTTGTTTTCTTTACTCCATTGAACAACATTTTCCACCTCCTCACGGTAATGAGATTTGTCGTTTGAACTGATCAGCCTAATGATGGTTGTATCATCGGCATATTTGATTATCTCATTATTATCATGAGACGCTGCAAGATCATAAGTATACAATGTGTAGAGCAGGGGCCTCAAAATACACCCCTGTGGAGAACCAGTGCTAACATTTAGCTCATCAGAAACACAACCATTGATTTTGACTCTTTGTGGTCGACAAGTCAGAAAATAAAAAATTAATTTGCAAATGGCATCATCAAGTCATCATTGCATGATTGCATTTGAGTTTTCCAATAAGCTTTGTTGGGACCATTGAGTTAAAAGCTGAAACGTAGTCTATAATTAGGATTCTAGCATATGACTTACGTTCATCAAGGTGCTAGTAGACAGAGTTCAAAGCAGGAAATGGCGTCCTCAACACTTCTGTTTTTTCTATATGCAAATTGTAGTGGGTCCAGAGACACAGGGATTTGGTCTCTGATAAAGTTCAGCACCAACCGCTCAAAGGTTTTTATCAGCACCGATGTAAGGGCCACAGTCATTCAGACATGTCAAAGGTGTCTTTTTGGGCACAGGAATTATGATTGATCTTTTAAAGTTAACTGGAACAGTGCACTTCCTGAGTGACATGTTGAAAAGGTCTGTCATTACAGGAGCAAGTTGCTCGGAGCACAGTTTAAGAACACGGGGAAAAATACAGTCTGGTCCAGGGGCCTTCCTAACCTTAGTCCTGGACAAGACCCTCTGGACATCCGTCTGAATGATGGTGAAGCTCTGTTCATTACAAAAAGGAAAAACAAGAGGTTCAACATTTCCAAATTCAAGACAACAATAAAACTAATTTAGTTTGTTTGGCAAAGATGGGTCCGGATCAGTGATGGATCCACCATTAGGTTTCCAAGTGGTGATGGAATTTAACCCCTGCCACATCCTTGGTGGATCACCCTCCATGAAATGTCCTTCAATCTTGGCCCCATAGGCTCGTTTAGCAGCTTTAATGGACCGCTTCAAAGAATATCTGGACAGCTTACAAGCAGCAGTGTTACCGGATTTAAAAGCCTCGGCCCGCTGTTGTATTTTTCTATTCACATCTGCGTTGTACCACGGGTTCTGACTAACATGCCGTTTTATTACCTTTTTTGAAACACACCAGTCAATGCAAAAGTCAATGTACCCAGACACTGCGTCACAAAACTCGTCCAAGTTTTCTGAATGGAACACAGACCAATCAGTAACATCAAAGCATCCTTGTAATTTAATTTTGTTCTCCTTCGTCCAGCACTGGACAGTACATAATGAAGGTTTTAATTGTTTACTCATCTGTATATATGTAGGAAGAAGTAATTCAGAGGAGTGGTCTGATTTTCCAAAAGCTGGTCTGAGGCTGGAGCGATAAGCAGACTTTATATTACTATAACAATAATCCAGGATGTGTGCCCCCCTAGTTGGGTGTTTAACATGTTGATAGTAGTTGGGGAACGCAGTTTTAAAATTACACTTATTAAAATCACCGGCTACTATAGCCACAGCATTTGCATGGGAGTTCTCAAACTTGTGAACAATGTCAATTCAATTCAATTCAATTCAGTTTATTTATATAGCGCCAATTCACAACAGATGTCATCTCATTTAACTCATTCAAAGCCAAAGAAGTGTCCGCCCGCGGATGTATGTAAACTCCACAAAGAAAGATCACTGAAAGCTCCCAGGGGAGATAAAAAGGGCGACATTTAGGCATTAAGGCATTCCAAGTTAGCATTACAAGTTTTGTTCATGATAACACAATCCGTGCACCAAAGTTTGTTTATAAGAAAACACACACCTCCTCCCATGGATTTCCCAGTGCATTCTTTCACCCTGTCCAAACGATGGACAGAGAAGCCTGGTGGCTGGAAAGCAGAGTCTGACACGCCACTGTGTAGCCATGTCTCTGTCAGGCAAAACATGGAGCAGTCTAGGGCCTTGCGCTGGGTCTGGATGCGGCTCAGCAGGTCGTCTGTCTTGTTGAACAATGACTGGACATTCGTCAGGTAGATGGACGGCAGCAGGATCCTTGACTGGTGGCTACGTAGCTTCACAACCGGCCTCCTCGCTTGCCCAGATGTCTGCGCTTCCACCGCTGATGGCCTGTAGCGTCCCCGCTCAGAGGCTCAGGTGTACGGCATGTGTGGCAATACCTATGCCCAGTCCCCTCGCTCTGCTCCCGGCCTCCGTGGTCTGACTCCTGGCCTCGCTTGCCTCGAGTGGGGCACACACCGAAATCGGCGCACTTCAGTCCAGGATTAACAAATGACAATCCACAAACTTCCTCAGATATCCTCAGAAGTGTCTAATGACTATAGCTTAAAGTGGCAAGTGCATTACAGACGAAAACAAACATAAAACAGACAACGCCCAAGAGAGCTCTTGAAGAGCTCACACATTATCACTCACACACACACATAATTTTTTCATAACATAACTATATATTTCTCTCTCATACACCCCCTGAACACCTTCCCAACTTTCTTCTATTTTTCTCTTTCTTATGTCTCTGCTTCTGGATTTTCAATCAGGCAACCCCAAGCACAAACTAATAATACACTTGTGTTTATATGTTTCTATGGTGACATGAACTTTCCAACTTTAGTCTCAAAACTATGGCTACTCTAAGGTTTGTCACATGGAATGTTCATGGAGCTAGCACTAGAGAAAAAAGAGTTAAGATTTTTTACCAGCTTAAAAGATTGAAGGCAGATGTTGTCTTATAACAAGAAACCCATAAATCTACCTCAGCATCAGATGATCTTAAATCACCTGAGTTTCCTAATGTGTTTTCTGCATGGTATAACTCTAGACAAAGGGGAGTAGCAATATTAATAAATAAAAATGTTACTTTTACAGCAATAGATACAGTTACAGATCCAGAGGGTAGATTTATTATAGTAAAACTCTATACATAACCAAAAGTTATTTATTGTCAGTATATATGGTCCAAATGTTGATGACCCCTCATTCTTTCATTCCTCCTTCTCGGTGCTCCTAGAACACTTGGATTGCTCACTTCTTCTTAGGCGCGACCTAAACTTTGGTTTAAATGAAGAAATAGACAGGCTCAGCACAGCAGGGACTCAGCGCAGCTGGCAATCCATAGATATAGTCAAACAGTACATGAGCGATTATGAACTTTGCGATGCATGGCGATCTCTTCACCCCAATGACAGAAAATATAATTTCTTCTCAAATGTCCACCATTCATATTCTCGACTGGATTATTTGTTAGTCAGCAGCTCATTGTTGACTGACATTTCAGACACTGAGATACAGTCTATAGCTGTTAGCGATCATACTCCTGTTTCTCTAACTCTAGTAAAAAAAAAAAAGAAACACCTCAAAGCAAAAATTGGAGATTTAATATATCATTACTTAAAGTGTAACTGAACCCCAACAAAAATCATAACCCCGCCCGCAGACAACATTTGAAAATTCTACAAAGTGGGCAGTGCCAGGAGGCATGGAGGGGTATAGCCAAATGTGGAGGATGAGTGGAGGGGGGAACGTTGGGGTGTGTTCAGGAGGACAGTGACAGCTAGCTTAATTTGACACTGAAACATGGACAGTGACCAAAGCGACGTTGGCCGTTTTGCAACTGATCGATCTGATCGACGTTCATCTGTTTTGAACTTCAGCGCCCTGAGCCAGCGGATCTCCTCCGTCGTCACCGGAGGTAGAGGAGTAGTGGGAGGCTTTATGGAGCCCAGCGGCCCCGAGCCGTATTCGGGCCGCTGGCTCAGGGCGCTGAGTCAGCGCTGCCCGAGGCCGGCGCTGCTGAGGCCGGCGCTGCTGAGGCAGAGGGAGACAGGATGGGTCCAGTCTCTGAGTGGTAATGCTAACATAGGCTAACGTTCAAAACAGTGTGTTAACTAAGTGCTAATGTGATAATAATGGTAACCTGAAAAACGCAATCCAACTCCAAACTCGTGTTGTATTCTACTTTTTTGGGGCTATTTTTTATTATGCAGTACATATGTTTTAAATATATCTTTAGTAAGCATTTAGAGGTAAAAGGCCTGTTTATATTATTCAGGGTAGTAAAACATGACTGTTTACCAGTATTTTATGGGGGTAAGGTTTCAAGTAATAAAACTTTTGGGCAAAGATAGGAACTAAAAGCAGGGAGGATGGGTTATAACTCTAGTTTATGGTACGGGTATAAAACCAGGTCAGGAAACCTGGAGAAAATGTATGACCTGTTAAGATGTAGGAGGAGGGGAGATGAGTCATGTGATATTTTCTTTGTTCTTCTTTAATAAAAATGGTACACCCTTGTAGAGAAGCGAGTCAGATCTTTTCTGGCTCCCATCTGCAGGTGCGTCCAGTGTGAAACAGATATCTGTTGTGTGTGTGTTATTTTACTCTCTGTCTCTCAGTTCTGGGTCTTATTTTGAAAAAGTTCCCGCCGGGGTTTTGGAGTTTGGCGCCCCCACCTTTCTGAGTAAGAAGCGAGTTGCCGAGAACATGGGTTACGGAGCCCACAAAATGGTGGAGAATGCGGGCATTAATTTGGTTTTAAGTTTTCTCAGGGCTGAGAGAGATTGAGTGTGAGTATTGAGTGTGGCATAACTGATTGATACATGTGTTTGTGGCATTATAGTAATTTTGTGTTTTTTCTTTGAGTTCAACAGAGAATCGGAGAGCGACTGGATTGTTCCTTGCTAATCAACACCCAGGTGGTTTTGTATCAATCTGGAAAAGCGCTAACACCAAATTAATAGGTATTGATCGATTTAAACGTTCTCCATTTAATGTTGACGTGTTGTTCTTTCGGTTGAGGGCCGACCGAAGTGCGGACCAGGGCTTGAGAGTTGGCCGCTCGCCTCCGATAGGACGCTGTCGGAGTTCTTCAAGGCTGGCAAGCGAAAAGAGTGGACAGCGGCAGGGCCTGTGTGCTCTCTGTTGTCCAGACGGATTCCCTTGATGAGGCCGGCGTATCTTCCAAACGCACGATTGAGCCACGTGAATTGGATAGTGTTTAATGGTCCGGCTTTTGGTGGCTCCGATTGAGGTCAGTGGTTGATGATATTGTAAAAGTGCTGCACTTGTTTTCTAGTGTGAGTGTGTGTGATTGGAGGAGTGGAGGTTACGGGAGGGAGCTACCGTGTAGCTCTGTGCACACCGGCCTCACATAAACTCCTCATTTAGGGGAACTAACCGACTGAATCTAAAACCATAATTCCTCGGCGAATCTTAAACGCCTTGACAATGCCCGCGCTTTTTGTATAGACAATAAGCGTAGAAGCTTGACATTGTAGAGGAATAAGGGAATATCATTTTCAGTCGGCTAAAGTACCACCATAGCTAGCTTACGGCTTACACACAGTGTTGATGAGTCTCGCCTGGAATAAAGGCGTTCAACCTTGTGCAACTACGTAAACACGTCTAAAGCATTGTCTAACACATATATAGGACTGTTATTATGGATAACTGGTAGTAAACTCTTTAGAATATATATAAAATAACTTTTTTATTGTAACGGAGCGGTCACGTTTGGCTTCCGGTTGAGCTAGGTTGCTCATGGTTACAGCTAATCTCTGGTAGCTTAGCTTCCGAACTGTATTTATTTGGCACGGTTAAACAGTCATTCGAGTATTGGTGGCGAAGTGTGGTTTTGTTGGAGGCATTTTGTTCTTGTCTTTGGTTGGTTTACTTATGAGTACGGTTTGTTAAGTTTAGCATCGTAGTGAAGAATTAGCCATCTGTGTGCCGGCTTATTCATTCCGCGGTGTGACCCGGAAGTTCTATTGGGCTTGACTTGGTCAGCCAGTCCGGTGGAGTTTTTGTTTTTTTGAGCAAACTGTTTACGATTTTGTGTTGCAAAGCGAGTTTTAAATGTATTTCTTTCGGTATATGTTTTAATGATAAATAAAAATTGCTTTATATTGGGAGAATTCTATTTCTTCGTGTGATTCGCCGAAGTGTGCGTCCCGGGTTTTGGCGCCGGCCGGACTCCATTAGGAATTCTTTGATTTTTAGACGAAACGGCAATAATCTCCGTGTATAAATAAATTAATGATAAGATAAACAGTGCTTTATAAACCTTTTTAGCTTTCCTTCGTTTCGGCTTTCCCTAAAATTATTATTAAGGTTAATGTTGCATGACTAAATAATACATAAACCCCTTCACTATAAAAAGAAATAAATGAAAATTAAATAAATAAAAACTGTGCCTGCCTTTACTGTTAACTGCATTAATATTGGGATAAATTTGGGCCTACGAATTGATAGTTTATCAATTAAAATAAATAATTTACAGAGTTAATACAAATAACCTACCTTGTTAAATTTTAATCCATTTTGGATTTTGTTACGAATTTTCAATGGCAGCCGAATATAAATTACTCCCTGCTCCACAGGGACAGGAGTGGCGCACTTTAGATGCCCAATTGTTAGTATACATTTCTAAACTATATTCTGTTTTAGTTGATAAGCCCGGTAAAAAAAGTAAAAACCAGTTCCAGGGCATTATGACGGCCATGTGGGCTCGTCATGGCGCCCGAGGGGATGATAAGCGGAGTCTCTCACAGATGTGTTTTGAGGAAGGAAAGCGTTTTGCAGATAAGGCTAAAACAGCAAGGAGCATCAGTGGTGCTAAAACGAGACACTTAAAAGCTGAGAAAATGTGGAAAACATGGGGTTTAACGGGACAGGGTATTGATCATTTGTGTGTTACTGCAGAAAGTAGTTTTTCGGCAGACCATACTCCTCCCCCGTACCAGCCTATGTATCCCATGTTGACGACCTCTGGTCAAACACATATTTCATGGGGGTTGGAGACAGACAATGGCCAGATTGTACTTCAAAGCACGCAGGGTGCCGCACAGAGTTCACCATCTCCTTGTGCGCCACCCCCGATGGGCACCTCTCCTACTCCCCCCCTTCCTTCAAGCAGTGCAGTGTTGCACTGGAGTGGCCTCCCACAGAGGTCTGTGGCCCATAAACCTTTGACTAATAAACCACCGGGTGATCTAAAGGTAAAAGATGAGGGACAAGATTATAAATTGCGTTTTGAAGTCACCGGTAAAGGGATTGTTGAACACACTGGGGAGGAAGAGCGACAGCTACTAAAATTAGTTAGCAACAAAGCAGAACAGGAAACTGATAAATTGTTCTTGGCGTATAATGCTAAATTAATGGACGAGATGGAGCAGCACGAACACAGGTTAACTAAAGTTCAGCGACAGATGGATGAGGTGCTGCAGGATCAGGAAAGATTAGCATCTGTGGTATGGGGGCAAGCTGCAGACCTTCCAGGGAGTGCCAGCCCCAGTCAACATGATGAATGTGCAGCAGTTGTACAGGTTGACAATGTGCAGACGTTGGGGGACGAGGAGAGTGAGGGGCCATTTAAGAAGACCAGATCTAAGTTACCACTGGGGGTATGTGGGGGCCCTGATTTAATGCTTCCTTTAGTGGGAGCATCGGATGGTTCAGTAATTTACAAACCATGGAAGATGGCTGACGTATCTGCCATCATTCTGCAACTCCCTGCTTTGACTGGTGGAGGAAACTGCTGGATAAATAAATTAAATTAGCTGACTTCAGGGCAAACCCTAGCGGTGGGAGATTGGAAAGCCATTATGGGTAGGATGTTGACATTGACAGATTATAATGAGATGATGCTCCAGTGCCAGTTAGCACGTGTACTCGATGAAGTCCCCTTCACGCATCATACACATGATCTTGCCGAGTGGGTCAGAAGAAAATATCCTACTCCGCCCGCGTCTAAAATTTTGAAATTTCCCTGGTCAACTGATGTTACTCCCGCAGAACATATGGCAAAATGTAAAGATAAATGGGTTGCCGTTACTGGGGAACACCCCCCGAGATCCGGGGAATAATCGGATTTGGTTTAGAGAAGCAGTTTTAGCAGGCATGCCAGAGTCTGTTGCTACATTAATGAAACGGAATCCTGATTCACACATTTATGATCAGCCTACATGGGAAAGACACGTAAAATATTATTTACAAGACGTGCAAGATTCTGCGTTAAAGGACGCTGAGGAGAATAAGAAAATGGAGACTGCTTTGTTAAAGCTACAGTTAAAAGAGGCTCAGAATAAATTGACTGACTTGTATCAGTCTAAAAAAGTGAAGCAGATGGTGGCTGAAGCAGCACCTACTGTTGGATCAGCGACAGTGCTGCCTTCTTTTCCTGTGATGTATGCTGGAGGTGCGCCGAATCCGCTATTTACTGCTCCTTATCGGACATGGCAGCCCCGTGGCAGGTCACGTGGCAGGGCCAGGTTTGGGGATTTTAGAGGCATGGGGAGAGGGCAGCCAGGTGCTAACGGTTGTCGCAGGTGTGGCTCCAATGAACACTGGGTGAGGGAGTGCCCACACCCACAAGGGGGCGCTATACCTCCCGGTCAGCCACCTCCACATGTGGCCCCAAATCAGCATATGGCTCCTCCCTCCTACCCAGGAGGACAGAGTGGGCCTCAGTATTGACAATGCCCACAGAGTACCTTAGTGAGCAGGACTAAGGGGGATCCGATGCTCACAATAGACGTACATGGACATTCATTGCCATTCCTGGTGGACACTGGTGCTACTTTCAGCACGCTGGACAGAGTTTTACCAGACGTCAATTTTTCTGGGGACACAGTGTCTATAATGGGAATCTCTAGGGCTCCGATGATTCTCCCTGTCACTCAACCATTGCCTGTTTCAGTGGGAGATCAAAGACTATCACATCCTTTTGTCATTGTTCAAACCACGCCTGTCAACGTGTTAGGCAGAGATCTGCTTATCAAACTTGGTGCTACTATCCTATGTACCCCTGATGGACTTATGGTGACTTTTCCGAATGGACATACGCATTGCTGTGACACCATGAGTGGTCAATTTTTGCTGAAGGATGACACTTCACAAGTGGCTGATATTTTCTGGGCCAGATTGACTACGATGTCTGCACATGAATCTTCTGCGGCTGAATTTCTGAGATGCTGGAAGCCTTGGCTGCTTGAACTCCAGCCTTTTGTTCCACCGCCTGATCCTTTCCATGTTACCTTCCTCTATGAGAGGGGCGATCCTACTTTATATCAGGAACAATTTGAAACAGAACTTGAAGGCCAAAGTTGGTCTGTGGCTTCGGGTCCATGCTTTGTGGGGAAGGAAGGTGTTGCACTGTTTGCTGATCTGACTTCAGAGCAGCATAAATGGTATATGATGGAAGCTGAAGCGCTTCCACACATATCGCTTTTGTTGCATCCGAAACATCAAGCTAAAGATTTGGGGGGAATGGTTAAAAGGGGAGTTGCATTAAAGGATTGGGTTCCTACCCCGTTACCTTCAGTCTCTTTTTCTCCTTCTACTCAGATGTACAAAATAGACACGCAGCTCTCAGATACTACCATTCTGGAACATTTGCAGCGTTCTAGAAATCATGGCAGAGAAAAAACAGATCATCCTGATGCAGTGGAGGCCTTAAAGGTCGTGCCTGACTCTTTGTGGTCAGATGGTCCCACTGATGTCGGTCTAGTGCAAACCACACCCATCACATTTGAGATGAAACATTCTGATCCAATCTGGCGTCCGCAGTATCCACATAAACCTCAGGCTGAGGAAGGTATTGCAGACACTATTGCAGGCTTACTTGAAGTTGGAGTTTTAGAACCATCAAACTCTTCATATAACACCCCTATTCTTCCTGTGGAAAAACAAGGTACTGGTAAATACAGAATGGCACATGATTTGCGTGCTGTCAATGAGGCCCTTAGAACCCCTCCCATTTCTAGACCTAATCCGTATACAGCTCTGGCATCCCTGACTCCTGATTTAAAATGGTTTACCTGCATAGATTTGGCTAATGCATTTTTCTGTTTACCGCTCCATCCTTCTGTCAGGGATATTTTTTCATTTACATTCAGGGGCAGGAAGCTACGTTATAGTAGGCTTCCGCAGGGCTTTGCTTTATCTCCAGGTATTTTTAATCAGGTGTTGAAGCAGTCATTAAGCACTGTACAGCTCCCTCCAGGCTGTGTACTGACCCAATATGTGGACGATTTACTTTTAGGATCCCCTACTGTTGAAACGTGCATAGAAGCTACTCTAGTTGTGTTGCAACATTTGGGAAAAGAGGGATTCAAAGTCTCCCGCGATAAGCTTCAGTTGGTCAGGCAGGAAGTCCAGTTCCTGGGGCGAAGGGTGACCGCTCAAGGCGCTGGACTGACTGACACCCACAAGAATGCTATTTTGGCTCATTCTAAACCTCTCACTGTTAAATCAATGCTGTCATTTCTGGGACTGACAAATTTTTCCAGACATTATGTGCCTAATTACACAAACCTTACCACACCACTCAGGGCTCTTGTAAATGCTCATGGTATGAAAAATCTGCATGCTAAATTAGAATGGGACATACCAGCTGAGGAGGCATTTATTAAGTTAAAACAGGCTCTAGCACAAGCAGCTGATTTAGCCACTCCTGACTATACATGTCCATTTTTTCTTAACACATCAGAAACAGATGGGGTGGTAAACGGGATTTTGTTTCAGAAAAAAGGTGGTCAGAGACACATTCTTATGTATCTTAGCATAAAGCTGCAAGCTATTGAAATGAGACAGCCGCCTTGCACGAGACATGCAGCAGGGATTGCACATCTAGTGGAAAAAACATCACACATTGTAAGGGGTTATCCACTTCATATTTTGACATCTCATGGAGTCATGGCATTGGTTAATTCTGAGACGTTTACTCTTTCTACTTTGCGTCAGCAGCGGATTAGCAGAGTTTTGGAGGCACCAAACATTATTTTTACGCATGAAGGAATAAACATGGCTGACCAAATCACCACCTCTGGGGAGCAGCATGACTGTGTCAGGCTGAATTCTGTTGCTCAAAAAATACGTCCTGTATATATGTATATATACAGGACGTATATATAAATACGGTCTGATCCCTTACCTACAGGTTTTGTGCTCTATACAGATGGTTGTTGTTTTAGAGATGCACAGGGGCAGTTGAGATCAGGTTTTGCGGTTGTTGAGCAAAATGGGGATTCACTACAGACTGTCGTTTCAGGGAAGCTGGACGGCAAGCAGAGCACACAGCGTGCTGAGATAAGGGCTCTTATCGAAGCATGCAAATGGGGCAGAGATAAAGACGTCACGATCTACACTGATTCGAACTACGGGTTTTCTGTCATACATTATGAATTACCACAGTGGAAAAGAGCAGGTTTTGTTACTGCTACTGGTAAGCCTATACAGCATCATGCAGATATTATGGAGCTTTTGGATGTTGTACAGTTACCAGCTAACCTCGCTGTTCTTAAGTGTAAGGGTCACAGCAAGGCTGACACTGTTGACGCTTCGGGAAATAGTGCAGCGGATTTGGCGGCAAAAGGAGCCGCGGGTTACCTGTCACATGTCCACACGCAGCTGATTGTCACGTCAGCACAGGAAATGTCAGACAGTTTTGCTGAGGAAGTAAAGTTGGCACAGCAGGCTGCTGCGTCACAGGAGATAACTGTGTGGAAGGATAGAGGTGCGATTTTTTTTCTGATGGCTTTTGGCGTGGGCCTGATGGCCGTTTGGTTTTACCTGCCGTGTTAAAACCCACCCTTTTTCAGGAGGCTCATGCTGTGGCACATGTGTCATACACTCAGATGAAACGTAATCTTTGTTTTTGGTGGCATCCCTTCCTGCCACATTTAATTTTTTAACGTTAACGTTTTTCTAGTGAATGTGTGGTGTGTGGTCAATTTAATCCTAAGCCTACTATCAAGCCAGAAATGGGCGCCTTCCAGGACTTGTGCAGGCCTGGCGAGGAGGTCGTTAACGATTATACAGATATGGTGACCCCTGTTAGAGGTTTCCGTTACCTGTTGGTGATGATTGATCCACTGACCTCGTGGGTTTCAGCTTTTCCTGCTAGACGGGAGGATGCTCAGACAGTGGTGAAATCTTTGATTAACCACTGGATTCCGTGCCATGGCTTTCCGACTAAGGTCAGGTCTGACAATGGCACACATTTTAAAAATAAATATCTCCGACAGGTTGAGGAACTGATGGGAATAACCCACAAGTTCGGCACTGTTTACCATCCGCAATCCCAGGGCGTCATCGAGCATTCTAATTCAACTTTAAAGTTAAAGCTGGCGAAGATTTCAGCTCAGACGGGACTTAATTGGTTAAATGCGCTCCCAATTGCTTTGATGGCCATTAGATCATCTGTCTGTAGAACAAAAGGTCTCACTCCTTATGAGATGTTTACTGGCAGGGTTTTTCCTGGTCCGTGGGCTGGCAGAGAACTACAGGTTTCACCGCACCCTGACCCGGACCCTCGCAGTGATCATCAGCAGCTGAAGGGCCTGGTCTCCTCCTTCCTTCCGGCTCCCCGTGACGTGCAGGGACCTGCGGCGTCTGCTTCCGAGGCTGGGCGAGTTTGGCTGAAGGTGTATAAGAGAAAGTGGCAGGAGCCCCGGTGGTCTGGCCCGTTCCAGGTTGCTGCTCGTACAACCCATGCTGTCCAGCTGCGGGGAAAGGGTTCTACTTGGTTTCACTGGTCCCAGTGTGCTCCTGCCCCCGACCCCCCTCCTGTCGCTCAAGCGGCAGCAGCTCTCTGCTGACCTTGGTTCTGACTAGGCGGTGTCGACTGCCGAAGCCAGGAGGCGGGGCCTGGCCCACCCAGAAGATTGGTTGGGGTTGCTGTAATCATCCAGTGTAATCTATATGTGCCAAAATTGGGCGAGATAAGCAATTTGGACTTGCTTTTCTCGAAGAGGGATTATACCGAAGAGAAAAGATCGCAAGAAATCTAACACATTTCACAGCAGGTTTTAACCACCTCACAATCGGTGGGGGAAGCTATTGGAGGCGGGGCCTGTCTGTGCATTTGTGTTTACTGGGGGAAATGTTCAGTTAATGAAGTAACTGTCATTTCAGTGAGGGCGATCTGCCTAAAAGACAGTAACATTGGGAAAAATAAAGAGTCCACTGTACTGAATCATTTCATCACTCTTGTAGCCGCCTGCTGCCAGAGAAATAAACAAGAGCGAAGACTAGAGAATAAAATAATAAAGACTGAACACTTATTAATCATTTTTCTTGTATTTTACAGGTTGTTTAACCAATTTTTATTTACAGGTGCAGATTGTTAGACACTGCCTAAGAGGGTGTCAAAGAATTTTTAAGTAGTTAATTTGTAGGATTTTTTCTTAATATTCAGTTTTTACGGTTTCATAAAACTTTTTATTAATAAGCTAAAACATTTTAAGGGGTGTTTAAATTATAACCAGGTTGACTGACTACTAATTTTTGTTTTACTTATTCTTTTTTTCATTATGATGTGGTTTTTGTAGGATGTTTTTGGGGTTGGTGACAATTGCTAGAGTTTGCTTTGTACTAAAAGAATATTGAGAATTAGGTTAAAACATAAAAAACAATAATAATAAATAAAAAAAAATATATATATATATATATTGCTTAAAGGTAAAGATAAAGAAAAAAAACAGACACCCTTCTTTTTTGGATAAAATAAACATAGGATCACACCACAGACAGAAATATGCATCTTTGGGGAAATAAGAAGGTGCTGTGCGCCACAGGTTTTTGCATGGTGTTATTGGTCAATATTATCTTTTACTGTTGTGGTGAATGGCCCTATAATAGTTCTACAAATCAAACGCAGGTTGGAGTTCACTCAATTAGACAGAGAAGAAACTTAATGGCTAAACCATCTCCCTCTTCACGGTGCGGCACTTCCGAGGCACATCATGGATTTTCTCAATTTTGCATACCAAAAGGACGATCTGCAGTGATTACTATTCCCTTAAATACATTGGTTTATAAGGGACAACAAGCAAGTAAATATAAAACCTACCCCTTGTGGTACATAACAAATGATCAAAAAGATACTAGTTGGTCCACTTTAATTGCTGATCCCCTAGGATATGACTGGAGAAGGTACACCACTACCGCTTTTGCAAAACACATGCGTCCCTTGGTTAAATTGGATAAGACTGCAGATAAATTACTTCTTACTGTTAATTTAACTAAGAGTGATCTCCTCCCCTTAAAATATCTCCAGAAGGGGGAAGGTTGTACTCTCTTTATAATTTGGGTTTATAAAGGGGGAAAAGATGTTCAATTTCCTATTATAATATGTCAAGACTCTCTTAATGTTTCCACCTCAGTAAGTCAAAATCAGGCCTCAGCAGCAAAAGGTAGTATAATTAAAGAAGAACCATCTGTGGACGATTACTTTGAAATGATGACAGGTGTGGGAGGCTCCACTAATAATTGGTTGCTTATGGTAGAACATGAAGGACAAGAAGCGAGACAGGACTGTGTTGTGTGCATGGGAGCCCGACCGGTTCTCAAGGTGGTCCCTGCACCTTTTGAGCTCAACACAACTTGTCTGGTTTCCCTGCTATCTAGTGAAAATCCAGTAAAAGATTGTAGTAACTGGGAAAAATTATTCCCTATAGCTGATAACAGAGCTACCCCACCCTTCTTTGATAGTAATGTAGCTCCAAATAATTTTACTTGTTTCAAAAATGGTAAGCCTGGAAATAAACTAGTGGGTTCAGTCAACATTACATATTGTAATTCAATCCAAACTTTCCTTAAATCTTTTCAGGCTCGTGCTGATATCTGGTGGTTTTGTGGAGGAAAAATTCTCCGCTCCATTTTACCTAGTAATTGGACAGGATTGTGTGCACCTGTTACATTAATTATGCCAGTAGCAATATTTACTTATGATCCCACAGGAGACCAGACTCTTCTCACTTTGAATAATCATGTTAGAAAGAGGGACTTAAGCCACGAAGATGATCCAACTTATATTGATGCCATTGGAGTTCCTAGAGGTGTTCCAGATGAATATAAATTGGTTAATCAGATCTCAGCAGGATGGGAATCAAGTATTTGTTGGTGGTGAACCCTGAACAAGAACGTGGATAGAATAAACTATATACACTATAATGTACAGAAATTAGCTAATAATACTAATGCAGACGGTAAATTAACTTGGGCAGTAGAAGGACTCAGAATACTTTCAAATAGGCTGAAAGAACAATCAGGTGTAGATACCTCAATGTGGGACGATTTGTTAAATAATATGTTTGGTAAATGGAAGACTCTGGCAATGTCTATAATGGTTTCTTTAGCAGTATTTGTGTCAACTATGGTGTTATGTGGATGTTGCTGTATTCCTTGTATACGTTCATTACTCACAAAGTGTATTGAAAAAGCTGTTGGTGATAATATGCAAGGTCAATATCTGTTACTCCCTCACATGGAGCCTGAAGGAGAAGTACAGAGGAGTGATCAATCTATTTGAAAATAGATTGAAAGAGGGATTTGTTGTATTCTACTTTTTTGGGGCTATTTTTTATTATGCAGTACATATGTTTTAAATATATCTTTAGTAAGCATTTAGAGGTAAAAGGCCTGTTTATATTATTCAGGGTAGTAAAACATGACTGTTTACCAGTATTTTATGGGGGTAAGGTTTCAAGTAATAAAACTTTTGGGCAAAGATAGGAACTAAAAGCAGGGAGGATGGGTTATAACTCTAGTTTATGGTACGGCTATAAAACCAGGTCAGGAAACCTGGAGAAAATGTATGACCTGTTAAGATGTAGGAGGAGGGGAGATGAGTCATGTGATATTTTCTTTGTTCTTCTTTAATAAAAATGGTACACCCTTGTAGAGAAGCGAGTCAGATCTTTTCTGGCTCCCATCTGCAGGTGCGTCCAGTGTGAAACAGATATCTGTTGTGTGTGTGTTATTTTACTCTCTGTCTCTCAGTTCTGGGTCTTATTTTGAAAAAGTTCCCGCCGGGGTTTTGGAGTTCGGCGCCCCCACCTTTCTGAGTAAGAAGCGAGTTGCCGAGAACATGGGTTACGGAGCCGACACTCGCCACGGAGCCAGTATGTGATAGTTTTATACCCAAACCCACGGGGCGTGTCTGTGAGACCATGCCTGTGACACAGTCAATGCCTGTGACGTAAAGATGTACCGCTCTCCACCAATCACAAAATTATAATGCAGTAGCCACCGTTCAAATCTAAGAGGGCAGCACTAAGACGTTTTAGACCAAAAAGTGTAGAATTAAACAAGTTTACACGAAAATGTACAAAAAAATCCCACAAACTGAAAGATTACATTGGTAAATACCCATTTATACAGTTTAGAAGCAAAAAAAAGTTGTTTTGGGGTTTAGTTACTCTTTAAGGATAAAGAATTTATTTAATATTTCGAAAAAGAGTGGGCTTTATATTTGGAGTATAATGACCTCCCTGGTACGTCGCCATCCATTCTTTGGGAGGCAGGGAAAGCTGTGATTAGAGGTAAAATAATCTCATTCTCATTAAATGAAAAGAAAATGGAAAAAGAACATATTCAGGAATTAGAAGAAACTATTAACTCATTAGAAGCTTACCCAGATGAGTAGAGACTAGGCAAAATCAGTAAAGCAAAGCTAGAATTAAATGAAGTTATTAATAAACAGACCCAGTTCTTAATTTCAAAGACTTAGGATAGAAAACGTTGAACAAGGTAATAAAACAACTATAGCTGCTATTAAATATTAGACCGGGAATACAGTATATGATCCTGGAAGAATAAACAACACCTTTAAAGATTTTTATAAAACTTTAAACTCACCAGAGATAAACCCATCAGATCATGAAATTGAACAATTTTTGAATAAAATAACACTACCCAAATTATCGGAAAGTCAAGCGATGGCCCTGGATTCACCACTAACAGCAGCTAAACTCCAGGAGGCCCTCCAATGCATCCAATAAAAAGGCTCCAGCCCCAGATGGATTTCCAGCAGAGTTCCATAAAGAATTCTGGAATATTCTGGCACCAACATTCCACAGAATGCTGCAAGAATCCAAGGAAAATGGCCGACTTCCACCAAATATGAATTTTGCCTGCATTAGTCTTCTACCAAAATCAGGTAAAGACCCTGTGTTTCCTACCGGCTATCGTCCCATATCCCTCATAAATGTTGATCGTAAAATAATCTGCAAAGCTCTAGCAAAAAGGATAAAGAAAGTAACTCCTCTTATAATACATCCTGATCAAATTGGTTTTATAAAAGGGAGACATTCATCCACAAATTCACATAGATTGATAGATTTAATAGATTTTTCGATAACACTTTATAATAATGTTTTGTTATTAAACATTCATAAGTGTTTAATATGTTATTAACAGATCATTTGCAATGTATGAGATAATGATTTACTATTCATTCATAAAGGCTTTGGAAAATGTTTCCAATAGTTAAATAATGATCAACTAAACATTTATAAATGAACATTAACATATTTGGAAATGGCTTATAGATTATGTATAAAGTCCCAATCGTCATTGGATATATACAAGATTATTATGCACCAGCAATTTATAAATGATTTACTAAACATTTATAAATGATTAACAAAATATTTATAAATGATCATGGACACATTTGTAAATTGATTTTGAACATGTCATTTCAATATTGCCATTGACTGTCATTCATATTTTTTGACAGTAGGGGACGCATGGACACAAAGGCAAAGCTGCATTTTTTTGTTGCGCTAAAATAGAACTAAACCTGGTATAGTGAGATACAGAGTAAAAGAAGAAACATTAAGTAAGTAGTTCGGAACCTATGAAGGAGCTCTGCTTCCACGTTGACCAGCTGATTTTTGTTGGTCTAAAGCCATAAAAAATGTTAACCATTCTAAGAGTTATCATGTCAACTAAAAAAAAATAAAAAAAACGTTTTAATTCTCCATGTTTTTCCAAAATTTGTGCTAAAATGGCAAAGCTTTCGATTTACCGGCCGATCTACGTTCCTACCTTTATCTATGGTCACGAACTATGGGTGGTGACCAAAAGAACCAGATCACGAATACAAGCGGCTGAAATGAGTTTCCTCTGCAGGGTGTCTGGGCTCTCCCTTAGAGACAGGATGAGAAGCTCAGTCATCCGGGAGGGACTCAGAGTAGAGCCGCTGCTCCTCCACATCAAGAGGAGTCAGTTGAGGTGGCTCAGGCATCTGGTCAAGAAGCCTCCTGGACACCTCCCTGCTGAGGTGTTCTGGGCACTTCCCACCGGGGGGAGACCCAGGACACACTGGATGTCTCTCGGCTGGCCTGGGAACGCCTTGGAATTCCTCCTTAGGAGCTGTACTGAGTGGCTGGGGAGAAGGAACTACAGGAGGCGCTGCATTTTTTTGACGTGTTGTTTGGAATACAAGAGGGACTCTGAAACTTTTGTATAAACCATCAGTGTTTCAAAGAAAGTGAATCTATGAAAGTTTGGAACCTTTGTAGGAAATCCATGATCTGATGTAAATGTGAACCCTTCAGCCATGTAAGTCTTACCAGGAAACATCTCACAGATCAACGGGTCATTCCATCATGTGTTAAGATGTCTATCGTATGATCAGACACAAGAACTACTCAGCATCTACAGCCATTCACTGTAAACCTCCTGATTCTCATCTGCCCCAAATCACATATTATTAAAGTGCCCCTGGCATGAAATTTGCATTTTTTGAGTTTTTTGGTCATATTTTTTAGTTTCCCCAGCCTGCCTATGTCCCCTAAGGGGTTAAAATGACTGATTAGTGTTTCCTTTGTCCCCAGGCATGTCTGCCTACATAGTGAAATTAGCACTCAGAAACAGGGTGTTTTGCAGTATGACCACACGTTTCGACACATGTCGTCACTGAGTTCCAGCCAATTACCCCCTTCTCCGAACTACACCCTCCAAGTCCCTACCCCTGCGGCGCGTATTACAACCTAAACAACGAGAGCTACGGTAAAAGGCAAACAACAAACCAACAGCATGGAGTCCAGACTGCATCGACACTGTCCTCCCCACTTCCGAGCCACTGAAAAGCTTGTGGATGGACTTTATTTATGCAGGGAATGTACCCGACCGATTCCCGAAGCGCGTGGTCGTTTGTGGCAAACATTTCTCTGACGAATGTTTTATTAACTTGTGACAATACAGCAGTGAATTCGCAGATTGTCTTAAACTTTTACCAGGATCAATACCAACTCTCCGTGAACCAGCAAATATCCCTATACAAGTAAGTATATTTCTGCAAAAATGTCCTTCAGCTGTTATGTACCAGTGTTTCCCACACATATAGACAAATCTGTGGCAGTGCGCCACAGATTAAACTCAGACCGCCACAGATTCAACACCGACCAAAAAAGAAAGAAAAAAATCAACACCGACCGTCACATATTGTTTCGTTTTTCTTTTTTACACTATTTAAAACACGCAGCGTATTCGTTCAGCCTTTCCCTGCTCTCTCTTCGTCTCTGTCATTCACGTCTGTCTCTCTCGCACACACACACACACCCAACACACACACACACAGCCCCTTCCCTCCGTGCACAGCACGTCTGTCTGGATCACCTCTGGAAGACGTCCTCTACCTTTCTGGTTCCTCCTCAGGTGCTTCGCCGTCTGGATCAGATTCCAGATCAAATTGAAATGCCATCACAGTCGCCATTACAGTAGCCGATAACTGAGCCATTACTGTCGTGGTGAAGCTGGAGACGTAATTAGGACGGATGGATGTGTGGATGGATGATCATATATTTGATTAGGCCTGTAATTTGTAAACAGATTATTGTTCAACACACAATATAATTAGGCCTTAACCTAATTACATTTAATACATAATACTGGAATTTGGGCAATTTGTTGTGCACAAATGCATGTCTGTCAATGTTTCATTAGATGCGGACGTTAGAGACTCAATTGACAATAGAGGCGCATGGCTTGGGCCCCGCCCACCAAAACTCATTCTGTGCTAATGCTAACAGAAGGGTCACCTAGTAGGGGCTGTAATTCTACAACAAGCCTGAGTTACGGCAAGCGATCCTTTGATACAGTATTAAGGTACTTAGAGAGTGACTAAAAAGGGCCCAAACTTCGCAGGGAATTTCATGCTAGGTGCACTATAAAGCTTTGGTACACCTCATTACTTGTAAATGTTTTAAGAATCACTTGTAGCCTTCAAAAAAATTAGTAAATTACATTTATGCATTTATAAATAATCTAATAGACTTTTATGCTTCCCCTAATGTAAAGTGTGAACTCCTCATTACTTGTAAATGTTTTAAGAATCACTTGTAGCCTTCAAAAACATTAATAAATGACATTTCTGCATTTACAAATTATCTATTAGTCTTTTATGCTTCCCCTGATTTAGATCTCCACATATATGAAACCAAATGTGTTCAAGGTATGATTATAAATATGACTCATCAGGGGTTATATTTACAAGGCCTTGTTATTCAAATATTTAGAGAAAGTAGCAATACAAAAGTGATTGGAGAATGCCAACTTTAATTGAACAATATTTTATAACTTCTGTTCTGTGGAAGTATTTTACATTTTTTCTTAACTAAACACAAGACACATTAACATTGTGGCACACAGGGTTGTGGGTTAACAACTCAAATAAAAAGAATACATAAAACACAAAAATGTTAATGATATGAATCTAAACTTTGTGTATAGATTTAAGTCTGGTTTAAGCCATTAAAAAAAAGAACTCAATTAAACTCTAAATGACAAATTTATTTTAAATTAGTAGAGAGATTATATATGTTCCATGCCTTTAAGAGGCCAGAACAATCTGGAAACAGTCCTGTAAAACTAAAACTACAAGCAGTTAAAGTGTTGAAAGTGCAAATCCTTAACTATGTGGAAGCCACCAGGTAAATAGTTAGTAAATAGTCTTTACATGGATTATGAAATACCTTGGACACATAGCAAATAATATTCTACAGAAAAACTATTGTCAAACTTGCTTACATCCATAAATATTGCACAGAAGATAAAAATTGCATGTTTCATGACAATTGTTTAAAGGAAAATCCATGTCTTAGATCAGGGACCAATTTCAGTCCTCGAAAGCTAATGTCCTGCAGTTTTTATATGTATCCGTCCTCCAAAACACATAAATCAAATATAGGGCTCATTACCAGGCCTCTGTGTAACTTGATGGCATACCGAAGATTAGTTTAGTTTATTTAAAGGGGACAATGCACATTAATGAACACTTAGTACAAGTACTTGGTGTAAATGCACCAGATTTATCCAAAGGCTACTTTCCATCTGTAGTCCTCAAACAGTTAAAACAGAGTACTGTAAGTAAGTGATAATTTCATCTCTTGATTCAACTGTGTTTGAACAGGGATGTATCTAACTGTTGCAGGGCAGTAGTTTTCAAAGATTGGAGGTGGGGACTATCTGGAATAGAATTTGAGGCATTATACATGCTGTTTAAGGGTAGTGAACTCGACTGCAAAACAACTGGTAAAATATGTGTAATTACAAGACTTTGTAAACAACTGTGATTAACTACGATTTAGACTTCTGCATGGATGTTACTTTTAAGGTGGACATTTTTTTTCAGTGTTACTAGGGTTGTATTGAAAAGAAAATCGAAAAATCGATTCTGAATTGATTCTTATAAAAATTCTAAGAATCAAATTGATTCACAAGTTCAAAAATCGGTTTAATTGTTTAACATATTCTTCCCTTTTTTACAGCTAAAATAGGAATTAAAAATCCAGACAGCCGTTTTAGGGCTCAGTTTTTTTCCTGGTAAACTGTTACCAGTCATAAATTACATGCATATTATTAAGATAGAAACAAAAACATTTTTAATAGCACTGACCCATATCTATATTGAACTGGATCAGATTGAATCGGATCGGGATAATTGGTTCTAACTCTTGAGAATCAGAATTGAATCGATTTTTGACATTTGAATTGATACTCAGCCCTAAGTGTTACTATAAAAATGTTGGTTTACTATGGTGAGTAAACAAAAAAATAGAATTTGTTTTACAAAGGCGTATTTAACATAATACATCTGATGCTAAATATTAACTCACTTAGTATCTTTTTATGCTGTGGAATTGTATATAAAATATACAGCCACCAGCTTAAAAGACCATATTTATGTAAGTGCCCCTCCTTCTCAATAATGTCTATGAAGGTGATTATGAATCGTTGCTGTAGATAGCCACCAGCTAATCCCACAACCTTACAAAGGATAGACCATTTAGATAATGGATTAATGGATGGATGGATTAGGAATCATTTCCCTGGGATACTTGAAAATTTGACAGGCCTAACAGAAGGATCTGTATTTTTACCAACATACCTCTCTTTATTCGTTTTTCATCTTTTTTTGTGTTTCTCCTTCATCTTCTTTCCCTTTGTAGTCTTTCCCCTTTTGTGCTTTTTTTTCTTGCTCCTCTTTTTCTTCCTATCATCAGAAGAGGATGAGGAGGATAAGGAGGATGAGGAGTGATAATGACTATGACTAGGAAGAAGTAGAGGATGAGAACGATAATGCCAATAAGTTGGCATTTAATTTTTAACTTAGTGCAACTCACCCCAAAACTCACGTTTTTTGCTGATAAACTTCATACATGAGTGTCTGGGCTGTGTACATGTCTGGTCTTTATTTTTGGTATTTTAGTAAATTTTATAAAAAACATACATGTTGTACCAAAAACCGTTAGTGGAGTGCCCTGTTCTGGTTAAAACTTCACACTTCACTGCATTTGAATTTTAATCAGGCTTTGCTACCTGCTCAGCCTGGGCTTCTGACGTCAGCTTGGATTTCTGGTGACAGCGTCCTGCTGCTGTGGAGTAAAGGCAGTGTAGGGTTGTAACCGTCGTAGCCTCTGTGTAGGTCCGCAGAGGCTACGGCGGTTACGACGCGCACCTCCTCGGACCTGACGTCCAGGCCTGGCGACGCGATGCATAGACGCGGAAGTACTCCCTTGTGATTGGTCAGTGAGATTATGTACGCATGTACCATCTTCTATGCTCCGTCCTTTCATTTGCTTGCTTTGCAAAGTGTTCAAAAGAAGGATAATTTGTTCGTCCGCTTCCACAATCTTGTTGAGACACTGCACCAAGTCGGCCGCCATTGTTGTTCTAAAACAGGAAATACTTGACGGAACTGAAGCAAACATAAGCAAACCATCAGAAAAACTCCGCCCTGTGGAGTTTGCCGACCGATACCAGCCTAGTGCCACCTGCAGGTCTGGAAATGAAACAGCAACACGACGCTTTCAGCCCTACGCAGAAGTATAAACACAGCAGCGGGTACGGCGGGTACGGCGGGTACGGCGGGTACGGCGGTTACGGCGTAACCTACGCGACTGACGCGACGCAGAAGTATAAACCAAGCTTAAGAAGCTCAGTCTTGGCCACACCTTTATAGCAAGTTGGCTACTCACGAGCAATAAGCTTAAAACGATACGACTCGGGACAGCTCACCTCCTCCACAGAACATTCCTCCCTCTAGTCTCTTCCTTCTGAACGAGGTGGAAAATAATATTCAACCTCATAACTACCTGCTTTTGAGACAATGGAGCTTGAGTGTCTATTGCTTTGCATCTTTCTGCCTGTCTGTGTGTGTGTCCCGGACAGTCCCGCTGTCTAAACTGCATGCAAACAGCCATGTCAGCGCAGACCACACCCAGCCCTGCTCCTTCGTGTTCTGCAAGGCAATGCCTCATTTTGAGGAATTTTTAAAATAGAAAATGTGGGCGGATTTTGATTCTGATAGAGGGGTTAGTTACTCTTTAAGATAATAAAAAAAAATCCCAATGTAAGTTTTGCTGAATAGACCTAAACAGGGAGGCTCAGGAGTGTGATCCCCATGTAGTTGGAACATACTCTGTGGTCGCCCTTTATAAACAGGGGGACCACCACCCCAGTCTGCCAATCTAAGGGAACTGCCCCCGATGTCCACGCAATATTGCCGAGCCGCGTTAACCAACACAGCCCCACAACATCCAGGGCCTTGAGGGACTCCGGCCGAATCTCATCCACCCCTGGAGCCTTGCCACCGAAGAGCTTTTTAACGAACTCTGTGACCTCAGTTGTCAAACAAATAGCTTAAGATTATGTGTCAAAATATATTTTGGAAGTGGGCTGATCATGATGTGGCTGATGAAAACTACAATAACTGATAGGGCCTTTACTCCATATATTTGCCTGTGCTTTCACTCAGGAGAGGCCATCGGAACAGTCACAGAGATGAATTAAGAAGGATTTTCGTCAGGCATAAGTACATTTTTTGTCATTTCAAGATCTCGCTCTTCAACTGGATGAAATTTATGTACAGGTTGGTTTTACAATCTTTTTTTTTTTATTATACGTTAAGAAATAAGTTATTTAATAAAAAAAAAATTATAATAATTTTAGGTTTGCCCAAGGACTTCGTTTACATCAAATCGACATGATGGAAGATGACATAACAAAAAGCTCAAAAATGCTATCAAGGATGGCCAAAAAACTCAGAGAGGCTTGTTCAGTTGCAATGGAAAGATTAAGAAGAAAAAGAAGGCAGCGTTTAGGGGAACGAAGACAGTTCATTGTAATAGATGAATGTCACTTTCGCCATAAGAGAAAGGCAAGTACTATTATTATGTCAAGCTCTAATTAAAACCCCTTAAAATTCCTGCAATTTCCACCCTACATTTTTTTTAAACGCATACCCAAAATTAACTTAAAGCTGTTCTTGAACCATTTTGAGTAGAGACATGGCTGGGGTCTCTTTGGAAAGCAAACACTCTAAAATTTATCCCAGAACTGTGTTAATATCTCTGAGTGCTATTGTTACCAAGCAATATTAATTTTAATACCCCAGAAAATTATTTTATTTGTGTCCGATTATTTATTTTATATAAATACATGCTGTAAAAATGGCTTTAAAAAGAGGTGGTGACCTAAAACACACTGTGGGTCTAAAGTCTGAAGTATTAACTTCATCCACACCAAATTTGACAGCAATAAACCAAAAAATGAATATTCTGCACACATTTTTATAACTACAGGTCAAAGGTGCTCAAAAGTGTGCCATATGCGCCATCTCCTGGGTAAGTGCCGTAGTCCTCACTGAATTAAAAATATCATCAGAATCATAACTTCATCTTACCATATAAAGCTCCACGGCTTCCTTCAATGTTGTATTTTGATCATAAAGGGTGTTTGGACACGGTGCTGAAACAATATGTTACTGGTACGCACTGTGCGTAATCTCTTCATGAATAAGACATTTTACGCACGTCATATACAATGGCTGCGAACAAGTCCGACCGGTCATGTTATATATCTGCATTTACAGCATTACATTGGCTATTCGATGCGTCAATCATCAGAGTTCTGGACCGCAATTGGTTCGAGTTACTTACCATAACGTGACTTTCTATCCATGCGCCATTGGTTGGAGATGTACCCTACGTTTTTTTTTGTCCCCTTCTGGGCATGCTCAGTGACCTTTGTAGGCGGAAGTGGAAGCGAATGAATTGGAAACAAAGCCGTAAAGACTACAAAAATGGCCAGACATTTCGGGAGCGCATTTTCCCTGTTGGTTTTACATTTTTTATTGGTTTTGCTGTTGTCCTGGTCTAATAACTTTATCGGAGGACTTTAATCGGACCCTTATTTGTACGAAATGGATCGGTTTTGTCACGTTTATTGGACTACAAAGTGGTGAGTTCCATATTTTTATACCTCCATCAGGAGAACGTTTGTGTTGGCAAAAGCGCTCACTGTGTCTTCAGTTAAGATTGCATCCGTAAACGCCAGGCATAATTGGAATCACAAGACTCTTAGCTTTCCAATGATATAAAACATGTATAGGTTCATAAAAGTTGGAAGTCAGAAAATTGGTGGATTTAAACTAGGAAATGGGCTGAGCGCGCCCGCGGCCCCTCGGAACGCTAACAGGTTTGGGTAGATATTGTAATAAATCACTTCTTATGCCTAAAAATCTGTTTGTTTCCTTCTTTTTATTTTCATAGTACGGACGACGTAGAATGGCCGGAGGATGGAAAAGAAAGAAGTGGGTGTTTGGTATGCTGGGAGTGAAATACAGTGGAGCCTCACAAGCAAAACCAGTTTTACGTTTAGTTGAAAGAAGAACCAGAAGAGAACTAATTTCACTTATAGCCCGTCATGCAAAGCGAGGGTCTATTATTATCAGTGATGAGTGGCGGCCTTACAGACGGGCTCTGCCTCAGCTGGGCTACAGGCATTATACTGTAAACCACAGTTTAGCATTTGTTGATGCACAGACAGGAGCTCCTACACAACATTTAGAAAGTGTCTGGAGAAACTACAAAGACACTGTGTGGAGGCTCAGGGGAAACTGCACTGAGGAGTTACTGGTGGACCATCTAGCAGTAATTGAATGGTATGAATGGCTTGCTAAAGACCATCTTGAAGGACCTCTTGGTCGCCTGATTTATGATATTGGACAACTTTACAAATAGGACGTAAGCTGTCATAGATGGAGATACACTCTACATCTCTAAATTTGCTTCAGTAAGAAGTGTTGCAACCTTTATTTTTAATGTCCTCTCCTTTTTGTGTATTTGCTGCCTCCAGTAAGAATGTACAAATTTACTGTAAGAGATTAAATGGTTTATTTTAAAACACTATTAGTATTTAGTGCTATTTGTATAATGTTTTCTGTGACATTTTATATTTACATACCATTTTACACTAGAGTAGCGTGACAAAAGTTTATATGTAATACGTTACACCTGAATACTCTTCGTAAAAAGTTTTGTGGAACTTCAAGTGATTCGTAAAACAAGTACAAGTAATGACGAGTTTACACTTTACATTAGGGTAAACATAAAAGACTAAGATATAATTTGTAAATGCATAAATGTCATTTATTAATGTTTTCGAAGGCTACAAATGATTCTTAAAACATTTACAAGCAATGAGGAATTCACACTACATTACGGGAAGTATAAAAGTCTAATAGATCATTTGTAAATGCAGAAATGTCATTTATTAATGTTTTTGAAGGCTAGAAGTGATTCTTAAAACATGTACAGTACAAGTAATGATGAGTTCACACTTTACATAAGGGTAAGCATAAAAGTCTAATAGATAATTTGTAAATGCAAAAATGTCATTTATTAATGTTTTTGAAGGCTACAAGTGATTTTTAAAACATTTACAAGTAATGAGGTGTAGCCGAACCTTTAATAATATGTGATTTTGGACAGGTGAGAATCAGGAGGTTTACAGTGAATGGCTGTAGATGCTGACAGTTCTTGTGTCTGATCATACTAAAGACATCTTAACACATGATGGAAGTACCCGTTGCTCTGAGAGATGTTTTCTGGTAAGTCTTACATGGGTGAAAGGTTCATATTTACATCAGATCATGGATTGCCTACAAAGGTTCCAAACTTTCATACCGTAAATCCTCTAATGCTTCCTGGTCTGGACCCTTGGTTGTCAGTGTTTTGGAGGACTAATAAATTCGCTGCCCGATCGGACCAGTGATGACATGTTTTAGTCGCATGCTGTCATTCCACCAATGGTTGTCTAGGTGGTGCCCTGCAAACGATGTGGGCTACATTAATAATTGGTGAACATTTTGGGGAAAACCTGGTCTGATCCGGAGAGACGGCATCCATCCCACTTTGAATGGAGCAGCTCTTCATTCTAGGAATCTGGCCGAATTTATTAGTCCTCCAAAACACTGACAACCCAGGGTCCAGACCAGGAAGCAGAGTCGTAGTTTAACCCACCTCTCTGCAGCTTCTGTACTGTTACCCACCCGTTACCCTATAGAAACGGTGTCTTGCCCACAGCCAAAATTAAATGGATTAAAAGTTAAACCAACAAAAGCAAATCATGCAAATCTCATAAAAATAAATATGACTTCGACTCAACAGAAAAATAAATCTATTAAATGTGGTTTATTAAACATAAGATCTCTCTCCGCAAAGACTTTGTTAGTAAATTACTTGATTTGTTATAATCACATTGATTTGCTTTGTGTCACAGAAACCTGGTTGCAGCAGGAGGATTATGTTAGTATAAATGAGTCAACTCCTTCCAATCATTTAAATTTTCACATTCCTAGAAGTACTGGTCGAGGAGGAGTTGCAACCATTTTTTGTTCTGATTTACTAAATAATCCCAGATCAATTGATAGCTACAGTTCTTTTGAACATCTAACCCTTAATTTTCCTCATCCAAGTTGCAAAACATTAAGACCATTTTTGTTTGTGGTTTTGTATCGTCCACATTTTTTATCTGATTTAGTATTAAATAGGGTCATTATAGTGGGGGACTTCAATATTCATGTGGACACTGAAAGTGATAGCCTAAATGCAGCCTTTAATGCTATTTTAGACTCAATTGGCTTACTCAAAAAGTACAGGGGCCCACCCACTCGGGTAAACACACTTTGGACCTTGTACTGACGTACGGTATTGACTGTGAGGAAATAACAGTCCACCCACATAACCCAGTCCTGTATGACCACTTCTTGATAACTTTTGAATTTACTTTAACTGACCATCTTAAATCTGAAAGAAATTTTCATTATAGTAGAGCTTTATCAGACAATGCTGTAACAATTTTTAAAGAATCTGTTCCATTCTTACTTTCCTCAGTGTCTCAGAGTAACATGATGGATGGCAGCAATTCCATCTCTAACCCTTCAGAAATTGATGGTCTGGTTCACAGCGTTACTTCCTCATTGCGTTTGGGATTAGATAGTGTAGCCCACTTAAAAAAGAAAGTGGCTAGCCATAGGAGGTTGACTCCTTGGTTTAACACAGAGTTGCGTACTTTAAAGCAGAATACTAGGAAGTTGGAGAGAAAATAGCACCCTACACATCTAGAAGATTCCTATTTAACCTGGAATAACAGTCTACTGCAGTATAAAAAGACCCTTCGACAAGCTAGAACAGCATATTTTTCATCATTAATAGAGGCGAATAAAGACAATCTTAGGTTTCTTTTTAGTACAGTTGCCAAACTTACACAGAGTCAATGCTCTGTTGAGCCAACTATTCCCCCAGCTTTTAGCAGTGATGATTTTATGGGATTCTTCATAAATAAAATTCATTCTATTAAAAACAAAATCATTGGCATCCTACCAAACATGATTACTTCTTCCTCAGTAAATGAGGCAGTATCGGAAAGAACTGTAGAACCTAATTTGTGCTTAGGCTGTTTTAATTCAGTCAAGCTTTCAGAATTATCAAAAATACTAGCCTCATCTAAACCTTCAACTTGTATGTTAGACCCAATCCCAACCAAATTATTTAAGGAAGTGTTCCACTTGGTTCCTGGCCCCATTTTGGATATGATGAATCTATCCTTAGAAAACGGATACGTACCACAGGAATTTAAAATAGCTGTAATTAAACCTTTTACTCAAGAAACCTTCCCTTGATCAAGATGACTTATTGAATTATAGACCTTCCTTTCTTATCCAAAATCCTTGAGAAAATAGTTGCTAATCAAGTCAGTGAGCGTCTAAAAAGTTACTACCTGTTTGAAGAGTTTCAGTCAGGTTTTAGAGCTCATCATAGCACTGAAACATCACTGGTGAAGGTTACTACTGATATTCTCATGGCCTCAGATAATGGACTTGTGTTTGTTCTGGTTTTGTTAGATCTTAGTGATCTAAGATGGCCGCTCCTACTGAGCCTGGTTCTGTTGGAGGTTTCTTCCTGTTAAAGGGGAGTTTTTCCTCTCCCAGCTACATGCTTGCTCAGTATGAGGGATTGCTGAAGGATTGCTGTGGTTGGAAAGTCTGCCCAACCTAATACCAATGACTGACGCAATCTGCTGGGATTCCTTAAATTGGAAACTTTTAAACTGATTGGAATGTTTGTATAAATGTATTGAAATGACTTCTTGTTAAGTACCTTGAGATGACATCTGTTGTGAATTGGCGCTATATAAATAAACTGAACTGAACTTAGTGCTACTTTTGAAACAGTCAATCACAATATTCTCTTAGAAAGGCTTGGGCATGTTGCAGGGATCAAAGGAACAACACTAAGCTGGTTTAAATCATATTTGTCTGATAGATTCCAGTTTGTTCATCTATAAGTCTTCTTTACACTCAAGGGTTACCTGTGGAGTTCCACAGGGTTCTGTGCTTGGACCAATTCTTTTCACCATATATATGCTCCCAATTGGTAGAATCATTAGACAGCATTTGATAAATTTCCACAGCTATGCCGATGATGCACAACTATATTTATCCATAAATCCTGATTAACCCAGTCAGTTAGGTAGATTACAGGCATGCCTGGAAGACATAAAAACATGAATGACTCTAAACTTTTTGCTCTTAAATTCTGACAAGACAGGAGTTGCTGTCTTTGGACCAGAAGTTCTAAAAAAGAAACTGCTTAGTCAATCACTTCATCTGGATGGCATTAAATTGGCCCCCAGTAATAACGTAAAGAACCTCTGCGTTATTTTGGACCAAGACTTGACATTTAAATCCCATATTAAACAGGTTTCTAGGATTTCTTTCTTTCACCTCCGGAATATTGCTAGAATTA
The DNA here is from genome assembly GCA_963556495.2 of Valencia hispanica. NCBI lineage: Eukaryota > Metazoa > Chordata > Actinopteri > Cyprinodontiformes > Valenciidae > Valencia > Valencia hispanica. The sequence continues at coordinate 6,762,437 of OY747701.1, forward strand.
GAAACATCCTGTCCAGCAGTGATGCTGAGAAACTAGTCCAGGAATTTGTTACCTCAAGGCTGGACTACTGTAATTCTTTACTATCAGGTAGTCCACAAAATGCCATTAAAATCCTTCAGTTGATCCAAAATGTGGCAGCAAGAGTTCTGGTGAATATTAAAAAGAGAGCTCATATTTCTCCTGTTTTAGCTTCCCTTCATTGGCTCCCTGTTCAATCCAGAATAGAATTTAAGATCGTCCTATTTACATAAAAACCCATAATAATCAAGCTTCATCATACATCAGAGATCCAATTGTTTCATATGTTCCCAGCAGAGCACTTTGCTCTCAGACTGCAGGTTTACTTGTAGTTCCTAGGATTTCTAAAAGTAGAATGGGAGGCAGATCCTTTAGTTATCAGGCTCCTCTCCTATGGAACCAGCTCCCAGTTTTAATCCGTGAGGCAGACACTCTGTTTACTTTTAAGGCCAGGCTTAAAACTTTCTTTTTTGATAAAGCTTATAGTTTGAGTGGCTACGGTCATCCTGAGCTATCTCTGTAGTTATGCTGCTATAGGCTTAGACTGCTGGAGGACAGACGTACCAATTTTCTTCACTCTGCTACTTCCTTTTCTACTACTACTCTCCAGTTGTGTTACAGTAAATTCTGTTATTTCGACTGTTAACTTTGTTTTCTCTGTGTTTTTTTTCTCCATAGAAGATATACGTGGTCTGGTATCCTGCTTGGCTGCAATGTCCTGTTGGACGGGGGGCATCGACTGGGATGATGCTCCCAGTAACTGAACATCCACCGTGTCGTGTTATCAACTTTTTACTTTCTGTAACATAGAAAGTACTCTTATATCAGAACTTCTGTTCCTTCTGTGTCTCTGCTCTGTCTTCTCAAACCCCCAGACAGTTGTGGCAAACGGCTGCTCCTACTGGGCCTCGTTCTGTTGGAGGTTTCTTCCTGTTCAAGGGGAGTTTTTTCCTCTCCACCGTCGCTACATGCTTGCTCAATTGATTGCTGAAGGATTGCTGTGGTTAGCAAGTCTGCATCAACGGGGCCCAACCTCACGCCAATTACTGATGCAATCTGCTGGGATTCCTTAAATAGGAAACTTTTTAACTGATTGGAATGTTTGCATAAATGTATTGAAATGACTTCTTGTTAAGTGCCTTGAGATGACATCTGTTGTGAATCGGCGCTATATAAATAAACTGAATTGAATTAATGCAGGTCTGGGCCTTTATTTTACTCAAGCGCATCGCAGTCCAGCCCTTTATTGGAAGAAGGCCAGAATCAGAGGCAGGCCTCAATTTCTATTGAGCTACAAGTAGAATGAATAAAAATGAGATTTTGTGTCTATTTGAACCTATAAAATACTAGGTTCATTTATTGAAAACGTACCATAACATGGTATGCATAAAGAACATTAACAACAAATACTGGTAATTCAGGCTAAATTCCAGTGTAGAAATAAGGTAACAAAAACGTAGCAAACATACCAGTAGTGCATTGTAAACACTTAACCATACAGTACACGGTGATAATTAGGTTATTGATTCATAACAAAAGGCAACAGACACCTTACCGCTCCAAAGTTTAACCAGTCACGTCTTGTTTGGTTTGAAGTAAAAAAAAATCCTCCAATTCTGTTTAATCCTCATCCTCCTCAGTTTCCTCCTCCTCTTCATCTCTCCCTCTAATCTCCTCATCACTTGCGCCAGCCTCTACAACATATTCATTATTATACAGTTCCTCTTCGTCCTACTTATGTTCCGTTGCGCGTCTGTTCTCATCCTCGTGCAGGCGGAGAAAAACGTTGGTTCTAATACTAGCCCCGGCCGCTGTTAGAGACCGGCCTTTATTTACCTCCGCTGACAGCGAGACCGGCCAATGTCGGAGACCCGGCCGCAAATGGAATATAGGCCAATATTCGAGGATTCACGGTATATTCACTTTCTTTGACACACTGATGGTTTATAAAGTCCCTCTTGTATTCCAAACAACACGTCAAGAAAATGCAGCAGCTTCAGTAAAGAGACCCAGACTTCCCTCTTCCCAGCCACCTAAGGAGGAATTTCAAGGTGTTCCCAGGCCAGCCAAGAGACATAATCCCTCCAGTGTGTCCTGGGTCTCCTCTCGGTGGGACGTGCCCACAACACCTCAGCAGGGAGGTGTCCAGGAGACATCCTGACCAGATGCCTGAGCCACCTCAACTGACTCCTCTTGATGTGGAGGAGCAGCGGCTCTACTCTGAGCCCCTCCCGGATGACTGAGCTTCTCATCCTGTCTCTAAGGGAGAACCCAGACACCCAGCGGAAGAAACTCATTTCAGTCGCCTCTATTCAAAAAAACAAACAACCTGAAAAGGGTTTAGAAATGTGGGTTGTTGTTTTTTTTTACATTTGACCAATATTGAAATGACATGTTCAAAATCTATTTACAAATGTGTCCATGATCATTTATAAATAATTTGTTAATCATTTAGAAGTTTAGTTAATCATTTATTAATTGCTGGTGCATCATAATCTTATATATATCCAATGACGCTTGGGACTTTAGACAGTTATATATTATCTATAAGCCATTTCCAAATATGTTAATGATCATTTGGAAATGTTTAGTTAATCATTTATAAATCACTGGTGCATCATAATCTTGTATCTAACGATGACGAGTTAGACTTTAGACAGTTATACATAACCTGTAAGCCATTTCCAAATATGTTAATGTTCATTTATAAATGTTTAGTTGATCATTATTTAAGCATTTGTAAACATCTTCACAAGCCTTTATAAATGAATAGTATATCATTATCTCATACCTTGCAAAGGATCTGTTAATGACATACTAAACACTTTTTGTTTAATAACAAAACATTATTATAAAGTGTTACCAGATCATCCCTTTTTTCTCATCAAACCTATCAGAGGCCATCATTGTATGTCTAATGGGTTTATATCTGTGATGTTTCTGGTTAGGTGCTCAAAGCCACTGATATATGAAGGAGTCTGCAGCCCCTGTGTGCTGCAGTAACAAGAGGGTCTGAAATCAGACCTCTTTTTTTTGTACTACTGCATTATTTACATCTTGCTAGTGCAGATCAGTGTTACCTTGTCGTCTCTTCTTTCCTCCTGCTGAATGTAGCACACAAGAGAGTCCACCAAACCCGGCATGCTTCTCATCTTCCATCTCGTTCTCTCATTTACAGAGCTCAGGTTCCTAAACATACAGACGCAAAGTAAACACACAAAAAGTCACACTTATACCCAGCAGGAAAAATGTCTCACTATAAGTTTGTGAGCTGCAGAGGCCATTTTTACCTGGTTATTATAAAATTCAAACTCTTTAACTTCAGTTGTGGACAAAATGTCCTAAGCATAAAGGTATGTCTAGACCAGGGGTCACGTTAACCGAATATTTTCCGTATTTGACCGTTGTTTTTTTTTAACTCTAACTGAAAAATCTGAAGGTCGACTTTTATTTTGACAGATTGCAATTCCCACCCCTGACCACTTGGTGCTGATGCGCAGACATTTTCAACTTTATGCATAGAGTTCAGATACCTGAATCAATAAAAAAAATAAAATAATAAAGATTCCCATGAGTACATCTGAGCATCATCTCAGACCTGGACACCGTAGCTAATGCATCTCACCATCTGGGAGCTGACAGCGCATTGAAGAGTTACTGAGTCTCTAGAGCACATCTCCTGCATCGGACACAGACCGGCGATGACAGATTGCTGTAGCTTAACCCCTGATTCAAAAAGAGTGCATACTGTGGGATTTCCTCCCGCTGAAGCGATCAGAAAAGCCATCATTCAGAGAGTCTTGACGAATTCTGATCATTTCAATAGGAGAAATGTTCCCTGATTTTTTTTTAACCAGTCTCCAGTGTGGCAACAGAGGACAGATTCAGCCTCCTTTACACAGAAGCAGTTGTTCAGTTCAGCACCATGCTGAGCGTTCGGACCACAGCAGGGGAAATGTTTATAATTAAGACATGTAGCCTATTAATCTGCTCCATATCTGATGACATGATGTGGATTCTCTTTTCAGTTTGTTCGGATTGAATATTAATTAAAATCAATAAAACATACTATTAAATATATCAATTATTATAATTTTAAAAATTGAAAGGTAAAAATAGATTGACCGGATTTATTTGACCCTGTCAGTCAAAATGACCAGTACCAAAGAATTCTAGCATGACATCTGGTCTAGACACCTTGAAAATGGCAAAGTGAACTACAGCAAATACTACACGAAGATTCATAACAGCATAAATGACATGAGAGTATAGCTACAGCCCAAAAGAGCTAAATTTCAAAGGTTTTTTTGTAGTAAAAACGAAAGAATTCCTGAATTAATCGGATCAGAATCAGTTCTGTTCTGTTGCAGTTAGATTCAGTGAGCCTCAGGTTTGAGCATCAAAGCTTTAGTGTGTATGTATAACTATGTGTATGTATGTCTCAAGTATAAGTGAGTATAAGTATGAATATTTCATATTTATATGGAGTATGAGTGCTTGTGTATTGTTAGACATGTATACTCAGTCACACATGCACAGTCATGAGTATCTATGAGTATGAATGCATGTGTATGAGTGTGTATTTATGAGTATGGTTATGTATGTCTATGAATGAGCATGATTCATCTGAATGAATGAACAGTTTTATCAGCTTTAAATGTAGATATACTAAACATGGAAAAGGTGTTGAGGCGATACGTTTTGGTGGCCTCAGGATCGGGTCTCTGCTTTTTGCAGATGACGTGGTCCTGTTGGCTTCATTGAAACGTGATCTACAGCTTTCGCTGGAGCAGTTCGCAGCCGAGTGTGAAGCGGCTGGGACGAGAATCAGTACCTCCAAATCCAAGGCCATGGTCTTGAGCCGGAAAAGGGTGGGGTGCCTTCTCCAGGTCGGGGATGAGGTCCTTCCCCAAGTGGAGGAGTTTAAGTATCTGGGGGTCTTGTTCACGAATGAGGGAAAAATGGAGCGGGAGATTGTTAGACGGATTGGCAGGGCATCTGCAGTTATGCGGGCGCTGTACCGGCCTGTCGGGGTGAAGAGAGAGCTGAGCCGAAAGGCGAAGCTCTTGATTTACCGGTCGATCTACGTTCCTACCCTCATCTATGGTCACGAACTCTGGGTGGTGACCGAAAGAACGAGATCACGGATACAAGCGGCTGAAATGAGTTTCCTCCATAGAGTGTCTGGGCTCTCCCTTAGCGATAGGGTGAGAAGCTCAGTCATCCGGAAGGGGCTCAGAGTAGAGCCGCTGCTCCTCAACATCGAGAGGAGTCAGTTGAGGTGGCTCGGGCATCTGGTCAGGATGCCTCCTGGACGCCTCCCTTGTGAGGTGTTTCGGGCGCATCCCACCGGGAGGAGGCCCAGGGGAAGACCCAGGACACGCTGGAGGGACTATTTTTCTCGGCTGGCCTGGGAACGCCTTGGGATTCCTCCCGAGGAGCTGGCCCAAGTGGCTGGGGAGAGAGAAGTCTGGGTCTTTTTGCTTAAGCTGCTGACCCCGTGACCCGACCCCGGATAAGCGGGTATGGATGGATGGAAAAGTGAGAGTTTTATTTTGAAATAAGTTTAATTTTAAGTGGCCAAAGGAACCCCACCTGCAACATTGGTTCAGTTCCAGCAGTAGTGTTAATGTTTGATTCTGGTTTCACCAGGTTTTGAGTGTTTCTCTGTCCTGTTTGGTTTATTCTAAGCAGGCTGCCTTGTTGCACTGGTTTAGTAACCACTGTCCACTGGGGACTCAACCATGTACCCCAGTTTTCTTTAAGTTTTTTTCTACTTCTTAGTTCTGCTGATTGACTCTTTAAATTCATCTTATATATTTTAGCATCCTAATTTATACAGTTCATCTACCTTCCTCTGCAGAACCTTTGATTCCTTTGCTTTCCCCATGGCTCATGATGAAACACACAGGAACCCAGAGGTTCACTAACAGATCACAGGTAAGAATGACTACCTTAAGCAGCCATTTAAACCCACATGTATTAACCTCTGTGATCAGGATAAAAGCTTCTGATCATGATCACCTGAATAGTTTCTTTTTTATTTAAAAATACCAAACAAAACAACTAACCATGAGTCAAAGAAATGGTTTTATATGATAATATCATTTGATTATTCTGAAAAATGATAGATTGTACCAGTGTATGGAAGCTTTTGAGATCAGATAAAAACAATGTGACACAGATCACCTATTACAAATAATTCAGCATTTATTTGAAAATAAATATTGAAGAAACAAAGTTTTTGGTTACAGGTTTTGAGATGTAGGAAAGCTCCTCAGGATAATATAATTTATGTTGTTAATGAAAAAACTGGAGACTTTCTTTCAGCTTGTAATTTTTTTTTTGAATTATGTAAATGGAGTTTAACTTGCTCTGGTCACCTTGCTGTAAAATGCTCAGCACTAATCAAATCAAAAGGAAGGCCCACCTCTGAACTCAGTAAAATGTGATTGGTTTTACAACTGAAAGGTGAATACAACTGTATTTAAGCATGTGTTCCAGTTTATCATAAAACATTTATCATTTTCAAAGCAACAACGTTTCTAACTGACTTTCCCAATAGAATTAGATAATAAGGGGTAATTTAGAGTTTGATACGTTAAACTTTTGTGTGCATAAGGTTTTCTAGCTTTCTGGTCCAAAGGGAGTGTGCAGAAGTAAAGAGCTGGCATTCCCACTCCCTTCCTTATTTGACACAGTCTAGGCTGTGTATGAGTCCTGTTGTATTCTACTTTTTTGAGGCTATTTTTATTATGCAGTACATATGTGTTAATTATATCTTTTTTAAGCTTTAGAAGTAATAGGCCTGTTTATATTATTCAGGGTAGTAAAACATGACTCTGTTACCAGTATTTTATAGGGTTGAAGGTTTTAAGTAAACAAACTCTTGAGTAAAGATATGAATTGAAAGCAGGGAGGATCAGCTATAACTCTAAGTCATGTTATAACCCAGTTCATAGTAAGGTCAAGAGACCTGGAGAAAATAAATGGCCTGTCAAGATGTAGAAGGAGGAGAGAGGAGTCATGTGATATGTTCTTTGTTCTTTTTCAAATAAAAATGGTACAAACTTGTAGAACAGGGAGTCAGTCAGATCTTGTCTGACTCCCATCTGCAGGTGCGTGTTTTCCAAACCAGATATATGAGTGTGTGTGTTTTTTTGTTACTCTTTGTCTCTCAGTCCTGGGTCTTATTTTGAAACAGATTCCGCTGGGGTTTTGGAGTTCGGCGCCCCCGCCTCTCTGAGCAGGAAGTGAGTTGCAGAGCACATTGTGAGAAAGAAGCCGACAATATGGTGGAGAATGCGGGCATTTGATTTGGTTTTGAGTTTTCTCAGGGCTGGGAGAGATTGAGTGTGAGTAATGAGTGTGGCATAACTGATTGATACAGGTGTTTGTGGCAATTGTAGTGATTTTGTGTTTTTTCTTTGAGTTCAACAGAGAATCGGAGAGCGACTGGATTGATCCTTGCTAATCAACACCCGGGTGGTTTTGTATCAATCTGAAAAAGCGCTAACACCAAATTAATAGGTATTGATCGATTTAAACGTTCTCCATTTAATGTTGACGTGTTGTTCTTTCGGTTGAGGGTCGACCAAAGTACGGACCAGGGGGCTTGAGAGTTGGCCGCTCACTTCCGATAGGACGCTGTCGGAAAATCTCCCGGGCTGACAAGCGGAAGAGACAGCAGTAGAGCCTATGTGTTCTCTGCTGCCTAGACGGATTCCCTTGGAGAGGCTGGCGTATCTTCCAAACGCACGATTGAGCCACGTGAATTGGATTGTGTTTAAAGGTCCGGCTTTAGGTGGCTCCGGTAGAGGTTAGTGTTTGATGAGATTGTGAAAATTGTTGTTCTTTCTTTCTCTCGGATGAATGTGTGGGTGATTGGAGAAGTCGTGGTGACGGAAAGACAAGCTACCAGGTAGCTTATGCACTCCGGCCACACATAAACTTCTCATTTAGGGGAACTAACCGACTGAATCTAAAACCATAATTCCTCTGCGAATCTTAAACGCCTAGACAATGCCCGCGCTTCTTGTACAGACAATAAGCGTAGAAGCTTGACATTGTAGAGGAATAAGGGAATATCATTTTCAGTCAGCTAAAGTACCACCATAAGTTAGCTTACGGCTAACGCACAGTTTGGATGAGTTTCGCCTGGAAATAAAGGCGTTCAACCTTGTGCAACTACGTAAACACGTCTAAAGCATTGTCTAACACATATATATAGGACTGTTATTATGGATAACTGGTAGTAAACTCTATAGAATATATATAAAATAACTTTTTATGATAACGGAGCGGTCACGTTTGGCTTCCGGTTGAGCTAGGTTGCTCATGATGACAGCTAATCTTTGGTAGCTTAGCTTCCGAACTGTATTTATTTGGCTCGGTTAAACAGTCATTCGAGTATTGATGGCGAAGTGTGGTTTTGTTGGAGGCATTTTGTTCTTGGTTGGTTTACTTATGAGTACGGTTTGTTAGGTTTAGCATCGTAGTGCAGAATTAGCCATCTGTGCACCGGCGTATTCATTCCGCGGTGTGACACGGAAGTTTTATTGGGCCGGACTTTGATCTGTCAGTCCGGCGGAGTTTTTTTTTTTGGAGCAAACTGTTGACGATTTTGTGTTGCAAAGCGAGTTTTAAACGTATTTCTTTCGGTATATGTTTTAATGATAAATACAAATTGCCTTATATTGGGAGAATTCTATTTTTTCGTGTGTTTCACCATAGTGTGCATCCCGAGTTTTGGCGCAGGCCGGACTCTATTAGGAATTCTTTGATTTTTAGATGAAACGGCAATAATCTCCGTATATAAATAAATTAATGATAAGATAAACAGTGCGTTATAAACCTTTTTAGCTTTCCTTCGTTTCGGCTTTGCCTAAAACAGTATTAAGGTTAATGTTGCATGAATAAATAATATATAAACTCCTGCAATATAAAAAGAAATAAATAGATTAAATAAAAACGGTGCCTGCCTTTACTGTTAACTGCATTAATATTGGGATAAATTTGGGCCTACGAATTGATAGTTTATCAATTAAAATAAATAATTTATAGAGTTAATACAAATAACCTATTTTTTTTTAAATTTTAATCCATTTGGGATTTTTGTTACGAATATTCAATGGCAGCCAAATATAAATTACTTTCTGCTCCACAGGGACGAAACTGGCGTACTTTAGATGCCCAATTGTTAATATACATTTCTAAATTATATTCTGTTTTAGTTGATAAGCCCGGTAAAAAATAAAAAAAGATAAAAACCAGTTCCAGGGCCTTATGACGGCCAGGTGGGCTCGTCATGGTGCCCGAGGGGATTATAAGAGAAGTCTCTCACAGAATGTGTTCTGGGGAGGAAAAGTGACATCTACTAAATTTAGTTAGCAACAAATTAGAAGACACCGATAAATTGTTTTTGGCGTATAATGCTAAATTGATGGATGAGATGGAGCAGCACGAACACAGGTTAACTGGGGTTCATCTACAGATGGAGGGAATGCTGCAGAATCAGGAAAGATTAGCATCTGTGGTAAGGGGTCAAGCTGCAAACCTTTCAAGAGGTCCCAGCCCCAGTCAACGTGATGAATGTTAGCGTTCTACAGGTCAAAAATATGCAGACGTTGGGAGACAAGGGGAGTGAAGGACCATTTAAGAATACCAGATCTCAGGTGTCACTGGGGGCAAGTGGAGGCCCTGATTTAATGCTTCCTTTAGTGAGAGCTTCAGATGGTTCAGTGATTTACAAACCCTGGAAGATGGCTGACATATCTGCCATCATTCTGCAACTCCCTGCTTTGACTGGTGGAGGAAACTGTTGGATAAATAAATTAAATCAGTTGACTTCAGGGCAAACCCTAGCGGTGGGGGATTGGAAAACTATTATGGGTAGAATGTTGACATTGACAGATTATGAGATGATGCTCCAGTGTCAGCTAGCATGTATAATTGATGAAGTCCCATTCACACATCATGCATATGAGCTCGCCGAGTGGGTCAGAAGAAAATATCCTACTCCGCCTGCGTCTAAAATTTTGAAATTTCCCTGGTCAACTGATGTTACTCCTGCAGAACATATAGCAAAATGTAAAGATAAAAGGGTTGCAGTTACTGGAGAACACCCTCGAGATCCGGGAAATAACCGGATTTGGTTTAGAGAAGCAGTTTTAGCAGGCATGCCAGAGTCTGTTGCTACATTAATGAAACGGAATCCTGATTCACACATTTATGATCAGCCTACATGGGAAAGACACGTAACATATTATTTACAAGACGTGCAAGATTCTGCGTTAAAGGACGCTGAGGAGAATAAGAAAATGGAGACTGCTTTGTTAAAACTACAGTTAAAAGAGGCTCAGAATAAATTGACTGACTTGTATCAGTCTAAAAAAAGTGATACAGATGGTGGCTGAAGCAGCACCTACTGTTGGATCAGCGACAGTGCTGCCTTCTTTTCCTGTGATGTATGCTGGAGCTGCGCCGAATCTGCCATTTACTGCTCCTTATAGGACATGGCAGCCTCGTGGCAGGTCACGTGGCGGGGCCAGGTTTGGGGATTTTAGAGGCATGGGGAGAGGGCAGCCGGGTGCTAACGGTTGTCACAGGTGTGGCTCCAATGAACACTGGGTGAAGGAGTGCCCACACCCACAAGGGGGCGCTATACCTCCCGGTCAGCCACCTCTACATATGGCTCCAATGATTCTCCCTATAACTCAACCATTGCCTGTTTCAGTGGGTGATCAAAGACTATCACATCTTTTGTCATTGCTCAAACCACGCCTGTCAATTTGTTAGGCAGAGTTAGGCAAGTCTGCTTATCAAACTTGGTGCTACTATTCTATGTACCCCTGATGGACTTATGGTGACTTTTCCGAATGGACGTACGCATTGCTGTGACACCATGAGTGGTCAATTTTTGCTGAAGGATGACACTTCACAAGTGGCTGATATTTTCTGGGCCAGATTGACTACGATGTCTGCACATGAATCTTCTGCGGCTGACTTTCTGAGATGCTGGAAGCCTTGGCTGCTTGAACTCCAGCCTTTTGTTCCACCGCCTGATCCTTTCCATGTGACCTTCCTTTATGAGAGGGGCGATCCTACTTTATGTCAGGAACAATTTGAAACAGAACTTGAAGGCCAAAGTTGGTCTGTGGCTTCGGGTCCATGCTTTGTGGGGAGGAAGAGTATTGCACTGTTTGCTCATCTCACTTCAAAACAGCATAAGTGGTATATGATGGAAGCTGAAGCGCTTCCACACATATCGCTTTTGTTGCATCCGAAACATCAAGCTAAAGATTTGGGGGGAATGGTTAAAAGGGGAGTTGAATTAAAGGATTGGGTTCACACCCACCTTCAGTCTCTTTTTCTCCTTCTACTCAGATGTACAAAATAGACACGCAGCTCTCTGATACTACCATTCTGGAACATTTGCAGCTTTCTAGAAATCATGGCAGAGAAAAAACAGATCATCCTGATGCAGTGGAGGCCTTAAAGGTCGTGCCTGACTCTTTGTGGTCAGATGGTCCCACTGATGTTGGTCTAGTGCAAACCACACCCATCACATTTGAGATGAAACATTCTGATCCAATCTGGCGTTCTCAGTACCCACATAAACCTCAGGCTGAGGAAGGTATTGCAGACACTATTGCAGGTTTACTTGAAGCTGGAGTTTTAGAACCATTAAACTCTTCATATAACACCCTATTCTTCCTGTGGAAAAACAAGGTACTGGTAAATACAGAATGGCACATGATTTGCGTGCTATTAATGAGGCCCTTAGAACCCCTCCCATTTCTACACCGAATCCATATACAGCTCTGGCATCACTGACTCCTGATTTAAAATGGTTTACCTGCATAGATTTGGCTAATGCATTTTTCTGTTTACCGCTCCATCCTTCTGTCAGGGATATTTTTTCATTTACATTCAGGGGCAGGAAGCTACGTTATAGTAGGCTTCCGCAGGGTTTTGCTTTATCTCCAGGTATTTTTAATCAGGTGTTAAAGCACTCATTAAGCACTGTACAGCTCCCTCCAGACTGTGTACTGACCCAATATGTGGACGATTTACTTTTAGCATCCCCCACCGTTGAAAAGTGCATAGCAGCGACTCTAGTTGTGTTGCAACATTTGGGAAAAGAGGGATTTAAAGTCTCCCGCGATAAGCTTCAGTTGGTCAGGCAGGAAGTCCAGTTCCTGGGGCGAAGGGTGACCGCTCAAGGCGCTGGGCTGACGGACACCCACAAGAATGCTATTTTGGCCCATTCTAAACCTCTCACTGTTAAATCAATGCTGTCATTTCTGGGACTGACAAATTTTTCCAGACATTATGTGCCTAATTACACAAACCTTACCACACCACTCAGGGCTCTTGTAAATGCTCATGGTATGAAAAATCTGCATGCTAAATTAGAATGGGACATACCGGCTGAGGAGGCATTTATTAAGTTGAAACAGGCTCTAGCACAAGCAGCTGATTTAGCCACTCCTGACTATACATGTCCATTTTTTCTTAACACATTAGAAACAGATGGGGTGGTTAATGGGATTTTGTTTCAGAAAAAAGGTGGTCAGAGATACATTCTTATGTATCTTAGCATAAAGCTGCAAGCTATTGAAATGAGACAGCCACCTTGCACGAGACATGCAGCAGGAATTGCACATCTAGTGGAGAAAACTTCACACATTGTTAGGGGTTATCCACTTAATATTTTGACATTTTATGGAGTTATGGCATTGGTTAATTCTGAGACGTTTACTCTTTCTACTTTGCGTCAGCAGCGGATTAGCAGAGTTTTGGAGGCACCAAACATTATTTTTACGCATGAAGGAATAAACATGGCTAACCAAATCACCGCCTCTGGGGAGCAGCATGACTGTGTCAGGCTGAATTCTGTTGTTCAAAAAAAAATACGTCCTGATTTACGGTCTGATCCTTTACCTACAGGTTTTGTGCTCTATACGGATGGTTGTTGTTTTTAGAGATGGACAGGGCCAGTTAAAATCAGGTTTTGCAGTTGTTGAGCAGAATGGAGATTCACTACATACTGTCGTGTCAGGGAAGCTGGACGGCAAGCAGAGCGCACAGCGTGCTGAGATAAGGGCTTTTATTGAAGCATGCAAATGGAGAAGAGATAAAGACGTTACGATTTACACTGATTCGAACTACGGGTTTTCTGTTATACATTATGAATTACCACAGTGGAAGAGAGCAGTTTTTGTTACTGCTATTGGGGTCACAGCATGGCTGACACTGTTGACGCGTGGGGAAATAGGGCGTCATCGAGCGGTCTAATTCAACTTTAAATTTACAGCTGGCAGAGAACCACAGGTGTCATCGCATCCTGACCCGGACCCTCGCAGTGATCATCAGCATCTGAAGGGCCTGGTCTCCTCCTTCCTTCCGACCCCTCTCCTGTCCCTCACGCTGCAGCAGCTCTCTGCTGACCTGGGAGAATCTCTTTGCAGCGGGTGGTGTCGGTTCTGACTAGGCGGTGTCGACTGCCGAAGCCAGGAGGCGGGGCCTGACCCACCCAGAAGATTGGTTGAAGTTGCTGTAATCATCCAGTGTAATCTATATGTGCAAAAAAATTGGGCGAGATAAGCAATTTGGACTTGCTTTTCTCGAAGAGGGATTGTACCGAAGAGAAAAGATCGCAAGAAATCAAACACATGTCACAGCAGGTTTTGACCACCTCACAATCGGTGGGGGAAGCTATTGGAGGCGGGGCCTGTCTGTGCATTTGTGTTTATTGGGGGAAATGTTCAGTTAATGAAGTAACTGTCATTTCAGTGAGGGCGATCTGCAGAAAAGACAGTAACTTTGGGAAAAAATAAAGACTCCACTGTACTGAATCTTTTCATCACTCTGGTAGCCACCTGCTGCCAGAGAAATAAACAAGAGCGAAGACTAGAAAACAAAATAATAAAGACTGAACACTTACTAATCATTTTTCTTGTATTTTACAGGTTGTCTAACCGATTTTTATTTACAGGTGCAGATTGCTAGACACTGCCTAAGAGGGTGTCAAAGAATTTTAAGTAGTCGATTTGTAAGATTTTCTTCTTTATATTCAGTATTTACGGTTTTATAAAACTTTTTTAGTAATAAGATAAAACATTTTAAGGAGTGTTTAAAGTATAATCAGGTTGACTGACTACTAATTTTTGTTTTACTTATTCTTTTTTTTCATTATGATGTGGTTTTTGTAGGATGTTTTTGGGGTTGGTGACAATTGCTAGAGTTTGCTTTTACTAAAAGAATATTGAGAATTAGGTTAAAACATAAAAAACAATAATAATAAATTTAAAAAAAAAATATTGCTTAAAGGTAAGGATAAAAAAAACACACTCTTCTCATTTTGAATGATCAGGTTAGAAAGAGGGACAATTTGTTAAATGATATGTTTGGTAAAGGGAAGACTCTGGCAATGTCTATAATGGTTTCTTTAGCAGTATTTGTGTCAACTATGGTGTTATGTGGATGTTGTTGTATTCCTTGTATACGTTCTTTGCTCACAAAGTGTATTGAAAAAGCTGTTGGTGATAATGTGCAAGGTCAATATCTGTTAATACCTCACATGGAGCCTGATGGGGAAGTACAGAGGAGTGGTCAATCTATTTGAAAAATAGATTGAAAGAGGGATTTGTTGTATTCTACTTTTTTGAGGCTATTTTTATTATGCAGTACATATGTGTTAATTATATCTTTTTTAAGCTTTAGAAGTAATAGGCCTGTTTATATTATTCAGGGTAGTAAAACATGACTCTGTTACCAGTATTTTATAGGGTTGAAGGTTTTAAGTAAACAAACTCTTGAGTAAAGATATGAATTGAAAGCAGGGAGGATCAGCTATAACTCTAAGTCATGTTATAACCCAGTTCATAGTAAGGTCAAGAGACCTGGAGAAAATAAATGGCCTGTCAAGATGTAGAAGGAGGAGAGAGGAGTCATGTGATATGTTCTTTGTTCTTTTTCAAATAGAAATGGTACAAACTTGTAGAACAGGGAGTCAGTCAGATCTTGTCTGACTCCCATCTGCAGGTGCGTGTTTTCCAAACCAGATATATGAGTGTGTGTGCTTTTTTGTTACTCTTTGTCTCTCAGTCCTGGGTCTTATTTTGAAACAGATTCCGCTGGGGTTTTGGAGTTCGGCGCCCCCGCCTCTCTGAGCAGGAAGTGAGTTGCAGAGCACATTGTGAGAAAGAAGCCGACAGTCCTCTTCTTTATACTTTGTGTTACACTCATTGTTGTTGTTATACTAGTGTTGTTATCCGTCACTTCTGAAAGGGGAGTGCCCAGGCTGTTCATGTAAACAGCAGATAAATTCAGCTTTCTAACTGCATTATCTGGGTGTGTTAGCTCGATGAATTGCAAATGGTAAATGGACGGAACTTATATAGCGCTTTTTTAGTCATACTGACCACTCAAAGCACTTTACACTGGAGCCACATTCACCCATTTGCACTCAAAAACACACATTTATATACTGATACGCAGATCGGTAGGCAACTTGGGGCTGTGTAGCACAGGTGTTAGGAGGAAGCTGGAATTGAACCTACGACCCTCCAATTGCAAGACAAGTACTCTACCTACTGGGAAACAGTAGGCCTGTTTGGTTCTTCTTCAGCCGGACTAAGGTGTATACATGCATTTTAAAAGTCAGAATTCTGTCTGACTAAGGCAATGATTCGGGTTTCGGAGTGATTATCATGTGGGGTCTTTGTCCTGTTCTCACCTGAGGCAACCGGTGGTGTTGTTGAAGATCTCTCTCTCAGATGGGCTCAATGGGATGCTCTTGCAAAGCGAAACTAGAATGTTCTCAGTTAAAAGTGGCAGTGCTTCCACAGTCAGCCTCTCCTTCAGGTTGTCTCTGGAGGACAGATTCCAGAGGACACCTAACCCACCAAAACAGCCTTATATCAGGTTGCAAGAATAACAGTGATTTAAACTAGTAACACACACCTGCATTTCACTTCACCCCATAGAAATTCCCTGTGATGCTTACTCCAATTTGGGGACACTACACTCCTACCTGTAATGGTCTTCCAAAGCTCTTCATCGTGTTGATTTAGGATGTTCACCAGAGATGTCAGTCCACCTGCTTCTATGAGGGCGACCTTGTTGTCAGTGTTCTTATATATGAGATTCCGAGTAGCTGCTGTAGCATAACGCTGCACTTCTAAATTTTCACTGGAAAAGAGGGGAACCAACGCTGGAACACCACCAAGAGCACGTACCTTGGAGAGAGACAGAGATCACTTACACACTTTCCCTTTTATCAAATTGTAAACTAAGCTCTGATTTTTGCAAACCACTAGAAGATCATTAGACAAACTGGCACTGGATAAACATGACTCATGCTTTAAATTCTGCGTATCTCCACACCTAATTCAGATTAAAATCACGGAGTAGTAATAACAGTTTTAGGGGTAATCTACATTGATGCAGCATATACGGCTAAAATAGCAAACTAAGCTCTATGGAACTAAAGAAAGATCAAAAAAGACAGTATATATCTAGTTGAAATAAAAATCATGTTTAATGTTTCATGAAAAATCCTCTGAAGAGACTGACAGCTTTGAGTTTAAGGCCAAAACACTGATCTTACTGTAAAAGTTTAAACCTAAATCAACAACAGGTGGCCTGCCCCCTTCACATCCACACTACATGAAAAATACAGTGCAACGAATATAATCAAATACAAAAAATAACCATCAAACTGCAGTAAACCACATACCTGCTTCTTAGCATCGTTGCTGTGGTAACACTGGTGTTGTATAAAAGCAGCTCCCAAAACTTGCAAAGAAGTATTTGACTCAGAAAGATATTTGACAGCGGTGGGCATGTCAATACTCTGCATCCTACATTAGCAAATACACAGGCAGGAAAAATAAGGAATGTTAGAATGAAAGATTTATTTCATATGAAACCATTTTTATATGCCAGCAACAATTTGGACAGCTGACAGTTAAAGTTGATTTCTTTGCAGAATACACACCCAAAGTAGTTTTATGTGCTTAAAGGTTGTTGGGACAGTAAATATTTCATTTAACTGTAATGTTTGCACCTCGTACTAAATTTCCTCTAAATTCATTTATGTTCTTACAAATCTATAGACAGACAGAATATCTGTCCCTCATTGACACAACCTTTATTAGAATCACCTGTATGAAATGTTAGTTTTACTAGTTTTACTATGAAAATTTCCCATTTTTCATCCTTTATATGGCACTAAAAGGCTTCTACAACCCTTTTAGTGCCTTATTGTGATGTCACAATAAGCGGAATTTGCATATATAACCACTCCTCCCCTGTCAACCCCCCCCCAACTGTCAAACTCTGTCCACCAATTCCAATTCCAAGCCATTATCATGTATGGCAAACCCACAACTTAGTAACAAGATGGGTGGGTGCAGTTGCATAAAAGTGACAGAGTCCTCTAAACTGATCATTCTGGAAGGGAAAGAAAGGGTCAAGAATTGAGCTGGTGAAATTGCTTTATGTCAGGGATTTACGGCTGCATTTGTCCTATCCTGAAGCAAAAGAAACATACATTTAGATGAATGAAAGATATTTCTCACTCTGCCAATGGATCATTGCTGTGTATGGAGGCTGCATCCATGATATCTGCTCCCTTGCCAACGCTCCTCAGTGAGCGCAGAGATGCCACCCGATGGAGTGGGGCATACTGGGCCATGGACGTGGCGTGGTTGGCCCTGGTTGTGTGATGCTGCCACTGTGCTCCCATGCTGTCACCTGCACTGGAGAAGCCTTTGCCGTTCCCCACCCAGCCCTCCTGATCGAATGCAGAACTCTGCTGCTGGTGGTACTGCTGTCTGTTGGTGATTCTGTTGATGATGCGATGAGACGGGCCTTTATAGGTGTACTGGTAAGGCAGCTCCTCATCCTGCCAGTGGCCTCTGTCCTGGGCCAGAACCCCGCTGAGGGTGCGTCTGAGGTTTCCAGGTGGAGGCACAGTGAAGGGTACAGAGGAAGTCTCTTGGTGGCCTGCACCTGTGAGAGGTAACATTCTTTGGTCTTCCTGGCACAGAGACTTAGAGCGTTGGGTTCTGCTTTGCATCTGTGAGGTGTGGAAGCTGCTATGGATTGTGCCAGTTTCTTTATGCCTCAGCTTTGAGCTGCTGTCCACAGCAGAGCGAGAGATCGCAGAGGTTTGAGAGGATACCTGAAAAGTTGTTGATCAGAGGAAAGGAGATCTTAAAAGACTTTTAAAAGCATTTTCATATCTACAGTTGAAACCAGATATATACATACACTTCAGAGCACAAAATCTAGCACATTTATTTTTACTGTCAAACATAAATTAGAGTAAACTTTTTTGTTTTGTGTCTGTAAATATGAACATATTTTGTTATTTGAAAATGTCAGAATAACAATAGTTTGCTGAAATGTTAGCCCAGTCCTCTTGGCAGAACTGCTGTAACTGGGTCAGGTTTGTAGGCCTTCTCGCTTGTTATTGCATTCTCAGTACATTCCACAAATGTATTATGGGATTCAGATCAGGGTTTTGTGATAGCCACTCGAATACCTTGACTTTGTTGTTATTAGGCCACTTAGTAATTTGTGGGTGGCACTGAAAGGGCGAGTGAGCAAGAAGGCCTATAACTTGACCCAGTTACAGCACACCAGTTTTGTCAAGAGGAGTGGGTCAAGATTCCAGCAAACTATTGTAGAGTGCTTGTTTTCCACAAGCTCTCTACCCAAAATATTAGCCCCAATTGAAAAAGTTTTTCAGGGCAATTCTACCAAATACAAAGGAAGTGTATGTATACTTCTGACTTTAAAGAAAGAATTAGAGGGTTGAACTATCACATTAATTGTGATTAATTAATTAAAACCATATTTAGCTCGATATGTTATTTAATTGCGTTAATCTAAATTTTAACTTTTAGTTTCACTTTTTCTGCATGCGAGTTGCCTTGAAATAACATCTGTTTTTATGCTTTGGGCTTCTTGTGCTTGAGTTGTTAGGTGGTTAACCACACTCGATTGGTTGTAAGCTCATCATAAACTGACTGGTTTCCATTGTAGTGGGGAGGGCAAGGTCAAAGGGAAGGAGCGGTAAGTAGCAGACACGGTTGCCAATTTGTCGCTATATTTAGCAAGTTTTTAGACTCCTCTAGTGACTATTGTTCAAAAAAAGTGACTAGCGACAGATCTAGAGAGTGTTTCTTGGGTTATTGGAACCTTTTGGGTGAAGCACGTAGCTTACTCTTTTCATTGAGCAGTGGTGCTGCTGTGGGCTCCTCTCCTGTCTCAGAGCATTTACAGAGGGCAGCCAGTCTGTGTGCTGCAGCTCCAACCGCCCGCCCAGGTCCAGCTGTGGCGTAAGCCATGGGTATCAAAAATAAGGCGTATATTACATGTTGTTTAAACCCGTAATACAGCTGGAGTCACAGTAGATATTTACCCCACTGAGTTCAGAATGCTAATGAATCGCGCATGCTCGAAGATGAAGGTTGCAGGCAGCACTTGGGACTAGTCTTAAAAACGGCAGAATGCAAATGGCTGGGACTGCATCTCTTCAAGTCTGTTAAATACAATATATGACTTCATAAAGCCACTTTTTTTGTTATATACTGTATGTCAATCTTTTGTTGTTCCACAATAATGTAATGAATTTAAATGAAAATACCTCAAGATGGGGGGCTTTTCTCAGCAATTATTATGTGTGATTAAAAAAGAGATTAGATTAATTACTGATCATAATTAATCTAAAAATCATTTTAATCTCTTGACAATACTAGAAATAATTTAAAAAATACATAACATTGTCTCTCTCTCTATTCTGACATTTCACAAATACAAAAATACGTTCATATTTATTTATCTAAAACGAAAAATATTGACTCTGATTTGATGTTTGACAGTAAATACATTTTTTGTGGGTTTTTTAAAATCTGAAGTGTGTATAAGTATCTGGTTTTAACTGCATTTCTAATAATTTTCCTCTGTCAGAAGGCCACAGTGAAACATATCAAGCATGTTAAGCTTTCCTTTTCGCTAAAAGACTGGTTGCTGATCTGCAGGAAGCTGACTGTGGCTTCTGTATTGTTAGACAGGCCAGTTAAAGGGAGAGTCAGGCATCCTGTTTATATTTTGCCTCTGTCTTTGCATTGTTCTTTCACACTTCTCGTGACCCTGTTAGTAATTGCAGGAAACTCCTACACAATACCTGCTCATTGTTTTTCACAAGTGTGTGCATGCATAAACTTAAAACATTTACGACAAAAATCTGTCAAATTTTATGGTTTGGGGTAACAAGGAGTTCTGATGGTTTACAAGCATTTGGGTTCATCATTATCTCTCCACTGGAGTGACTAGTTGCATTTTTGAGAGCAGGTTAGAATCACCTCCAGTCAGTGAAGATTAATCCTAATCCCTACATTGGCTGTTTCACGTTACTCAGTCAGCTGTTAGATCTGGCAGATTGTGTCTGTTAGAAAAAGACTGAACAGTTATGACTTGTTTAAAGGGACTGATAGAGAAAAGCTTCTTTTGTATGTAAAGTAAAATACATTTGATCAGCTGAATCTGAATAAACCACAAGCTTTCTGGATCATTGTCCTGTAGACAGATGAGACCGAAGTAGAGGTGTCTAGGCATTAAAGGGGCTATGTGCAATTTTCTGAAATTTAAACTCGCGACTGACACCTGTAGCCAAAAAAACGGAACTGCTCTTCCTTTCTGCTCGCAGCACGCGTTCCTACGCCGGTCGCTTTCAATCTTCGATCTTTTTCGGGCACTTGTCAGGGGTTTAACTTTTTTAGTCTTATGTGGAGTTACTGTTGGTGTCAAAGTTGTCCTTGGTCTCTTCTGTGTATTCGCACAATCCATTGAATTGCTTGCGAGTGCTGACTAGCGGTGGTGGCAGAGTGATCTGAAACATTTAAAGCTGCAGTAGGTAACTTGAATCAAAGTAACCTTTTGGGATATTTCCTAAAACTGTTCATAAGCTCTGAAAGTAGGAAATGAGATTTGTAATCTGTTAAAAAAAGCAGCTCAATTGGTCACGCCTACAGCCCGTACTGCGATTTGCAAGAATCCACCGTGCCCGGTAGAAAACACCCAATCAGAGCCAGAGCAGCGTCTGATGGAGTGTCTGACATCTGTCTATCACTCCTCACACACACACCGCGACCCGCCCCTCGCTCCGCTACGCAACTGGCTGCAACAGCCACCTAAAGAGAAACTGCCCGTACCGCCGCTACCAACAATAGCATATACAGCTAAGATAACAAAAAAGAAGATGACCGAGGAGGACAAAAAAGCTACGAAGAAAGAAGTTGACCGAGCCCGAGATAAAACGAGGGTAAATATTGGCGTAGCCTTTGAGAGGTGGAGGGAGCTACAGGACCTGAAAGCGTTTAAAACCGTTTCTGAGTTGGCAATTTTTCTGCTTGACAGGTAATTACCCTTGCTTGATTAATATTTGTTTTGTTTTTTTGGTGGTGGTATTACAGTAAACCTCCACAGCGCGTGCGATCATCCGTGCACTCACAGCTAATGTTGTCATATGTGGTTTACTGTTAGGAAATATTCACAAAGGTTGGTTTCTAATTCGTGTCAGCTGATTATCTTTGGCAGTTGTTACGCCAGTAGCGCAGCCAAAGGAGGGAGGAGGGCATTGGAGGCGGGGCTTGAGTGCATTGGAGAGGGAGTGATGTGAAGCTTGTTTGGGTTTAAATTTTCAAGCAAAGTCTGCTCTCCTCTCAGAGTTATCTACTGCAGCTTTAACATGAACGCGCTTGACGTCACATCCGCAGACAGCGCGGGAAAATCCGACCTGACAAAGAATAGAAAGAATTGGATACAGGCTT
Organism: Valencia hispanica; assembly: GCA_963556495.2. Lineage (NCBI taxonomy): Eukaryota > Metazoa > Chordata > Actinopteri > Cyprinodontiformes > Valenciidae > Valencia > Valencia hispanica. Next base: position 6,784,303 of record OY747701.1, read on the forward strand.
ATAGGTGCACCCACTGTGAGCTGACAAGGTGTCAGTATGCTCATCAGGAGATGTTTGAGTCATAAATGGTCAAACAAAAAGGCTACTGTTACGTTTATTTTGGGGAAAAAGTTGCATATAGCCCATTTAACACATAGCAGCATGTTTGGAGAAAATAATAGAAAGACTATTAAGGCCTTATTACCATGTTTCACGGTGCGGAAGAGAAACCAAATAAAAACAAGAGACAGGTTTTTATACCTTTTAAACTTTGCGACATCAGCATACTTCATTGTATGTTATTTTGATTCTATGTAACAGACCAAACCAAAGTAGCACATCAGCAGCAGTGGTAGATGCATGGTTTTTAAAGAGCAACTCACCCCCAAATCAACTTTTTTTTGCTGATAAAATGGTATAAATGAGTGACTATGCTGTCTACATGTCTAGTCGTTATTGTCGTATTTTAGTGCATTTCAGTAGAAATATAAATTTTCTGCCTAAAACTGTCTGTGTGGTGCACTCTTCAGGTTAAAACTATACACTACACTTTAATTTGAATCGGGCATTGCCTCTCGCTCTGCAGTGATGGCTAACGTCAGCCGGTGAGAGATGACATCAGCCCCTTGCCGCTGTGGAGTATAAAGCAAGCCGAGTCTCCGCCCAGACCTCCTCCACACAACCTCCCCCCCTTTCCTTTAATCACTCTGATGAACTCAGAAAGTTCACCCTGAGACAAAGGAGCTCACGTTGCTGTCTAATGCCCCTTTTCCACTAAGGTTAGGTCAGCCCCGAACGGGTCGGGTCAGCACGGCCCAGAACGGGCTGGTTGTGTTTCCATTACTATCTCAGGAATGTGGACTTAGGCAAGGGCATGGGCGGGCTAAGTTTAAAGTTGCGCGAAAGGTCCATGATATCATTTGTAATCGCCACAAGAGTAGTAAACAAATGTGGATGTGTGCATTGAGAACAGGATATAACGGAGAAACAACAATGGAGGACGTTGAGGTATTTTTGTACGTCGTACTTGGTCTGTGGCTTCTTCTTAAGAAGAAACTCTGTGCATGCAAACCACCAGGCCAATCAGTGGCTACCACTACGTAGGTAGGTGCGTGACTGGCATCACTTTACCGGACCAATCAGTCCATAGGTGGGCGTGTTGGGTCGCTTCGGCCCGTTTTGGACCAAGGCAAAGGTAGTCCAAAAAAAAGGGGTCGGTTCAGCCCCAACAAAGGTAATGGAAACGCATCAAATCGGGGCTGAGTCTACCCGTTCCAGACTGAACCGACCCGAGTGGAAGAGGGGCATATCTTTTTCGCTGTCTGTTTTAGTGCCACTGCAGCAGCGCTGCTGTAACCGTATCAATCACGGACTGACCACGCCCAGACCTCCCCCCTCCACGTGTTCGCAGGTCCGCCAGGCAACATCTCCTTTTAGCACATTTTTCAAATAGGAAATGTTGGCAGAGTTAGACTCTGATAGGGGGGTGAGTTGCTCTTTAAGCTTTTTTACAAATAGAAATCAGAAAAGTTTGGCTAGCATTTGTAGTCAGCTCCTCTTAGTCAGTGACTTATAGTGCAACTTTTTTACTGCAATTACTGTTGCGTGTCTTTAAAGGGTCTATCTCTACTACCTTTGCAGATCTAGAGACAGAAATCTCTGCCCATTCTGTTCCAAACAGCTGAAAATACAGTTTACAGTTTCCATCAGCTTTTGGTCTGGACTTTGACTAAGGCATTAGAACAACTGAATATGTTTTGCAAAAAAATTGTTGCTCTGTTTGGAATTTTGTTGTCCCACTGGGAGGTCAATCTGACCCCCCCCCTCATCATGAAATGCAGTGTTATAATAATAGTTATATTATTGGTCATCTGAGAAAATTGTTTTTCGGAAAACTTTTTTCTTACATTTAATAGTTATCCTACCCGGTGGAGCTCTGCAGCTCCTCCAGAGTTAACAAGGCCATGTCTTGGTAGGTTTGCAGTTGTTACATACTCTTTCCACTTTGGAATGATTGATTAAACAGTGCTCAGAGATTTTCAAGGCTTGGGATATTGTTTTATACCCAAACCCTGTTCGAAACTTCTCCACAACTTAATCTCTGGCCTGTTCTCTGTGCTACTTGGTCTTCATAAGGCCATTTGTACAGTAATATGTTTGTTTTAGTGAACAAACAGCAGAAAGAAAACCATTTTCCTAACACATAAAATCCCAACAAAATTCATTGACGTTTGTGTTTGTAACGTGAAAAAACATGATTAATTCCAAGTAATTTCAAAACAATAGCGAATTAAAAAGCAAAAATGCATAACTCAACACTCTTTTTTTATAGAAAATGCTTTGGAAATGTTGTTTTTGACATGTGCTCTCTATGTGAAGATTTGTACTCACAGGCATAGGACGAGTTGGTGTGCTTATCATGGACCTGGAACTGAAGCCTTGTGCCTGGGAATAACTTTTTACTTCAGGAAGGCTGTAGTCTACACAAAGGAAATAGGAAAAAAAAAACATTATTTGTTTTAAATATGCCACCACCCATCACATGAAGCCATATTATCATACATTGTGAGGAAATCCTATGCGTTTTTTGCAAATATTCCATCTTTTAATCATGTCACAATCCAGACAGGATGGAATTTCCATTGTATCCTACAAACTTTGAATGAGTCCATCTGCTGACTTCCACAGAATGGTGCTGTTTATTTGTTTTTTCTATATTTATGAATAAAGTCACTATTTCACACTAAAAGTTGGAAGTTCTTAGAGTCCCCCCCCCCCCCCCTCAAATAATAATTAGTTATAATAATTAGAAGCTGCACTGGCATCACAATAACAATTCAGCACAAGGAGTTGAGCTCAACTTCTTCAATTTCTTCTTCATACCATTGCAAAAACATAAAAGAGCATTTATAAGGTATTACTAAAACATTTGCATAGCACTCTTAATATTCTTAACAGTGGCGTAGATGTGCAGGAAGTGATGTCTCAGAGCTGCAAAACATCAGGAAAAGAAGTTATAATTTTACATGTTATCAAAAAATGTTCCATTACATTTCCTTCAGTGTTGGCTAGGTGCAGCCAACACTGAAGGAAATGTAATGGAACGTTTTTTGATAACATGTGACTATTATACCTTCTAATACCTTCGAGTACCCAGGAGCTTAGCATATTACTTTTGAAACTCATCACCGTCTAATTCCTACTTCACATTCTAATCAGTCTTTTTTAAATATGAAAGGCAATATAAACACAATCATGTCATGTCATGGATGCCTTGGAACCATGTTTCTGATTACACAGCTGTATGGCACAGTGATCATTTCTGTGCTTACACTGCAAAACATAGAACTCAACATTGAATGGACATGTAGTCACAGCAGAGGTCCCCTCGGTAGAGTCTTCTCGCTGATATCAAAACTGTCACCGTAAAATGCCACACATTTTAAGGTTGAACATAAGGAACAAACCATACAGGTAATAGCTGATTAGCTTTTAAGTATCCTTTTCATGAAAGGCTGTTAAGTGCTGACCCAAAAAGCTTAGGAGTTCCAGGGTTTAAGCTCCCATAGAGGCATTCTCACTAAGAATAACACAGCCAGACACAAGCTGAGTGATTCAGAGAAGCATAATGAACATAGACCTTTACTGGGTACAGAAGAAAAAAAAAGTGCATGGCTTAACACAAAAGAAACTCAGCAGCACATCTGCATGACCAAGGATAACAAGAATGTCCACAAACTGGGTTATTCATCTTTACACACAAAAGATAGTCAGGATATATAAAGAAATAAATCCAGTTTCTCTCAGTGTAAGCACTCAAGATTTAACAATATATCATAATTATATATTATGCCACACAGATAGCATGTTTAGCATGACCCAGTTTGTATACTGGAGTAAAGATTACATCATGTAAACAGAACTGCATGGAGCAATTACAGGTAAGACTTTTATTTCACCCTGGATACAGATACATTAAGCTTTTTCATAACCAACACAAATGAGAGTTTTGACTGCAGCACACACTACAAGAGAATACAAACACACACACATACACACAGAGCATACAAGTACTGCAGCCTGGAAGGAAGAAGGGAGGAAATGCTGCTGGGCGGAGCCCTGGGCTGAATGCCTGAACATAAGCGTCACAACATCAGAGACAGCAGCAACACAGCAAATATAGCATAAACTGCAATATTACCAACTACAGAAAGGAGTTAGACTATATTAATAAACAAGACATTCTGAGTGACTCAACAAGAGAGGGAAATCAAATGATTTTAGGTGATTAATACATCAAGAAAAAAAAAATTGGCATCCATTTTTAGGAAAAGTTAAACAAAAGAAAAACTTTCTTCTAGCTTGTCACCCTGGTTATGTTGTTTGTGTCAGGTTCTGTGGATTTTGTTTGTTTTCCTCCCACTGCATTTCCTTCCCCTCTGTACCACAAGCTGCTCTCTTGTCTCTGGCTTCCGACTCCGCAGGGGGTGTTCCGAAGACACGCCTCTGGCTTCTGATTCCGCAGGGAGTGTTCCGGAGGACACGCCTCTAGCTCCTGATTCAGCAGGGGGTGTTCCGGAGGACACTCCTCTAGCTCCTGACTCCGCCAAGGGTCGCCAGAGGAACATAGCCTCGGGGTCTACGCCTCGTCGTGGGTCTTCTACGCCTCGTCGTGGGTCTTCTTACGCCTCGTCGTGGGTCTTCTACGCCTCGTCGTCGGTCCTCTATGCCACGTCGTGGGTCTTCTACTCTCCCCCGAGAGTTCTCCTCTCCATCCTCTCGAGGGTTCCCAGCGTCCTACCAAGGTCCCCTTAGTCGACGTCGTTTCCCAAGACAAAAGGTTCTCTGCAGCCGGTTTCCAAGCCTCAAGGTTTTCTGCAGCCGGTTCCCAAGTCACAAAGTTCTCTGCAGCCGGTTCCCGAGTCACAAGGTTCTCTGCAGCCGGTTCCCGAGTCACAAGGTTCTCTGCAGCCGGCCGCCACGCCACAAGGTTCTGCTCCGCATCCGGCCGCCACGCCACAAGGTTCTGCTCCGCATCTGGCCGCCACGCCACAAGGTTCCTTTCCGCATCCGGCTGCCACGCCACAAGGTTCTGCTCCGCCACAGGCCGCCACGCCACAAGGTTCTGCTCCGCCACAGGCCGCCACGCCACAAGGTTCTGCTCCGCCGCAGGCCTCCACGCCACAAGGTTCTGCTCCGTCGCCGGCCTCCTCGTCTCCTGGTTCCTTGTTGCCGGCCTCCTCGTCTCCTGCTCCTTCGTCGCCGGCCTCCTCGTCTCCTGCTCCTTCGTCGCCGGCCTCCTCGTCTCCTGCTCCTTCGTCGCCGGCCTCCCAGGTTCCGACTCCTTCGTCGCAGGCCTCCCAGGTTCCTGCTCCTTCGTCGCAGGCCTCAGGACTTTAGCCTTCGGCTGTTTTGTGTTTTGGACTCTTGGGTCCTTATAACACGCAAACATTAACAGTTTGAATAATGAAATTTGCCTTTTGAAGTTTAGTTGTTAAGCATTTAAGGACATCATTCACCTCTTTCCCATCTGTGAGGACTTTTTCTACAATGATGTGACAAAATTAGGACAACACATTAATTATTTTGCTCATATCAATATCATAACAATGTCTAATGTTTTTATTATCTCTAGAGAGTAAAGTGATTTAAGTATGGGTAAACACATAAAACTGACCTTGTTTGATTCACTAAACTGACAAAAATATATATTTTCTACCTGAGGAAAAATGTAGGACACCCCACCCCCTATCAGCTAGTGCTACCCCTCTTCGTTGAAATGACTTCAGTGAGGTCTTCTGGTAACAATTCACCAGTCTCCGCTGTCAGCCTGAGGAAGGTTTGTCCATATTTCTTAATTTAAGCTGAAAGATGTTTGTAGGGTTTCCTGCTTTTACAGCCTATTTCAAGTCACTCCACACCATCTCAAAAAAAAAATCTAGGCTTTGACCCATTCCAGGACTCTCCATTTCCAAAATCTCAGCCAGTCCTGGTTTGTTTTGGCTCATTGTCATGTTTTAGGTTTTTACAGATGGTCTCCCATTTTCCCTCAAGCCCCCTCTGATACAAGGTAAAATTCATGGTGGATTCCATGATGGTAAGTTTGCCAGTTCCTGGAGCAGCAAAGGATCCCCAAACAATGAAACTTCCATCTCCATGCTTCACAGCTTTAACGAAGTTCTTTTCCTGAGCGCTGTATTTGGTTTAAGTCAAACATGACCTCTTGACCAAATAATTCCATTTTAGACTCATCTATACTGTACAAAGAACCTTAATCCAAAAGTACAAATTTTTATTACCTTCTATCTGGCAAACTTTAGTCTGCCTTTACTTTTTTTTCCAGAAACCAAAGCTAAACTCTTTCTGATTGTACAGGTATGTGCTTTCACATCAACAACACAAAGAACCTGGTGTAGCATGTATGATGAACTGTATCAATTTTTAGAGATTTCTTTTAGAATTTTGTTGCTGCTCTATGGGTGAATTTGCTTGGATGGCCAGACCCGAACCTATTGGCAGTTGTTTTGAACATTTTCCACTTGTAGGCAATTGTCTCTACAGTAGAATGGCTGGTTTTAACTTTTGTTGAGACCTTTTTAATTTCCTTTCCTTTCCAGACTCATACCTTGCTACAGTCTGCTTTCTGAAGAGAGAGAATTTATTCAGTCAAACCAAACCAACAGGTTATAATGGTGTCCATTGCAGAACTTTTAAAACCAACTGCAGTCAGTTACTAATATCTCGTAATTTTTCTAACACCATAGATGTTTCACACTGGTGTATGAAACAGTATTGGCATGTTGGAACGTTGTGTAGGCTAAACTGGCCCATGCTTATATAGTCTAGTGAAATTTGACAGTGATGTGGTTTGATTCATGTGGTTGTCTCATCACCAAAAAAAAATTTCTTACGTGTTCTGTCTGGAAGTGTGGCACTCAGAATTGGTGTCTGAGTACCAAGTAGAAGCCCAACAGATCCTCTCTCTTGACTTTTTGTTTCCTTCGTCTCTTCTTCATCTTCTTTCTTTCTTCCCCTTTATTTTTCGTCTCCGTGTCCATAACATCAGGAAATAAAACCCACAACAATTTATAATAAAGATTGTTCACACGTATCAAGTGGAGTACTATAGCAAAAGCTGTAGTGCTCCGCTTGTGAAAGTAAATCTGTTGGGCTTCTAGTTGGTACTCAGACACCAATTTTGAGCTCCATACTGCCAAACAGGACATGTAAAAAAGAAAAAAAAGAAGCATTTTATGTCTTTAATATTGTTAGTTTGCCTGATTGCTGCAGCTAGTGTATCAATACAAATAGCAAACAGGGAGGGAGAGAGTGGACATCCCTGCCTGGTACCTCTCTGAATATAAAACTTAGATGATGTTTGGTTGTTAGTCCTGATACATGCTGTTGGTGAACTGTATAATATTTTCAACCAGTTTATAAAAGACTTTCCAAAGCCAAATTTATGTAAGGTTGCAAATAAGAATTTCCAGTTAACTCTATCAAATGCTTTTTCTGCATCTAGAGATAATATATTAGTTTCAATGTTTTTACAGTAAGAAAAGTCTATTAAATCTATTAATCTACGTGGATTTGTGGAGGAATGTCTCCCTTTTATAAAACCAGTTTGATCAGGATGTATTATGAGAGGGGTTACTTTCTCTATCCTTTTTGAGAGAGCTTTGCAGATTATTTTAAGATCAACAATAATGAGGGATATGGAATGATAGCTGGTCGGAAACACAGGGGGTGTTTCTCAATGACAAGGCGCCTCGCCTACCAAGGCAATGCCTCGGTAGGCGAGGCGCCTTGCTTACGAGGACACTGTCCTTCCTTGGTCAAAGAAAACAGTTAAAAGGAACAAACTTACATCACGTGACCGCGGCTGTCCAGGCCCCGCCTTTTGTTTACAAGCTCTGTTTATGTCCCGCCATCATTATATTTTATACGTATAAGTTTCAATATAGATGTATAACGAGAGTTTTACTTTTTTAATTGTGCATATATTGGTTAAATCAAATGTGAAAGCGAGTTAGTACCTGCTAGCAACCGAAGCTACAACTTCGAAAATACCGCAATGTATTCTGGGAAAATTTTGACAGAGGGACGGCATCAAGGAACCTCCCTTGTATCCTTGGTCAGTTAGCTAAACGGCAGACAAACGGAGGACAGACTCCTCGGTAGCACATGAACATTGGAACACGCCTTGGCGGTCCCTGATGACGTATCTCCTAGGCAACCGGGGCGGGACCAAGGTATCAAGACGAGGATCCTTGGCATTGAGAAACACCCAGGGTCTTTACCTGATTTTAGCAGAAGACTATTGTAGGCAGAATTCATATTTGGTGGAAGCCGGCCATTTTCCTTGGTTTCCTGCAGCATTCTGTGGAATGTTGGTGCCAGAATATTCCAGAATTCTTTATAGAACTCTGCTGGAAATCCATCTGGGTCTGGAGCTGTTTTGTTGGGCATGCTTTGGAGGGCCTCCTGGAGTTCAGCTGCTGTTAGTGGTGAATCCAGGGCCATCGCTTGACTATCCGAGAATTTAGGAAGTGTTATTTTATCAAAAAAAATTTCAATTTCATGATCTGATGGGTTTATCTCCGGTGAGTATAAAGCCTTGTAAAATTCTTTAAATGTGTTGTTTATTCTTCCAGGATCATATACTGTATTCCCGGTCTGATCTTTAATAGCAGATATAGTTGTTTTTTCTTTCTTTATTTTAAGCTGGTTAGCCAAAAATCTACTTGATTTATTACCTTGTTCACCTAAGAATTAAAGAAACTTGGGAGTTTACATTTCAAGCTTTTTAACCACAAGCAATAAAGTAAAACTATGGTTTCTATATATTAAAATTTATTAAACTTCAAAAGAAAACTTAAATGAAACTATGCTCTAGCATTTTTGATTAATTTTAGGAAAAACAGCCGTCTGTGAGCCTGCTGTGTGCTGAAGGACATAAATCTAAGCTGAGGATCCTTGAAGTTAAGTCTATAAAATGTAATTGTTATCTATATAGATGTTTGTAATTTTACTTGACTCTAGTCATTTTAAATTTATTTGATTTATTATTTGATTTGTTTTACTTTTCAAGATTTATGGTAATTTGTGCTATAAAATTGCTGCTGCCTATCTTGGCCTGGTCTTCCTTGGAAGAGGTTCTAAATCTCATTGGGATTTTTTACCTGGATAAATGAAGGTTAAATAAAAACAAGATTAGACATGCTAATCAAGGCATGAAGTCAGGCTACTTGTGGAACAAGAGCCAGGTCTAAAATAGATACTGACAGCACAGCACTTTGCCAAGAGGAGATTGGAAAGGAAGGTTCAGCAAACAAAGATAGTCACTTGAGAGTTCAGACAGGCAAATGTTGTTTTTCACTTTAATAGGCACATTTCCACTATCTGAACTTCAGGATAATTTTTTTTTTTTTGCTAAACAGATTGATATATACATGAGTGCAGGTAACGATCGGTGCAAATCAGACAGGTGCAAAAAAAAAACCACTATGGGTTATGTAACTGAGCAGGTGGTGGGAACCGTCTTAGGGTTATTGTTCATGAGTCCAACAGCAGAGGGGAAGAAACTGTTCATATGGGGAGAGGTTCTGGTCCGAATGGACCGGAGCCTCCTGCCCGAGGGGAGCAGGTCAAACAGTCTGTGTCCAGGGTGAGAAGGGTCGGCTGTGATCCGACCTGCACACCCAAGTGTCCTGGAGGTGTACAGTTCCTGCAGAGATGGGAGTCTGCAACCAATCACAGGTTCTCAGAATATCAAGCTTCAGAAAGTCGCTTTTGCATAATACCCCCCTTTAACTAAAAAGGAGCAAAAACGGGAATAAAGTGCATTTGATTATGCTGCATGTCTTTAACATTTTCTATGCTTGTGTATTTCATAAAAAGGTATAAAACACAATATTTCCATCAAGTTCTACTGTAAAGATATGAATTTTTTTGGTCTTTCTTTCCCCCTTCAAAGGTCTCAAGAGCATTTTCATGTGTAAATGTCATCACCAGATCACCATTGTTCTGAGCAGGAAACAACAGTTCTCTTCACATGGCAGCATGGATAGGCTTCAACAGCATGAGACTATTGCTGTTAAAGTGTATATCATCTAAAAAAAAATCCTTCCAAATGAATCTTATTTGCCATTTGTTTTAAGTACAGTAGCAGTGAGCAGTGAGTTCCTACCTGCAGGTCTGAGAGCAAGTACCTCTGACTAAATCAACTCTACTGGGAATTTCTCCCCCCTGCATTTATTGCAGAGCAACTCTATAAACACGATGCATGTGAATGACGTAATTACTCTACAACCAAATATCTGGAAAAGGAGATCTGGCTTCATTGGCCGAATCATTTCAGCCTAGAGCAATGTGGATGTTTTATAAACAAAGGAATGTCAAAATTCGAATACTGGCCTATTTCTTTGAATATCATTCACAGAATTCTGAATTTGAATTGATCTGTAGCCTGGCCCCTAATTATCTCTGCCAAGGAGGGTATGCTTTTGCCAGGGTTTGTTTGTTTGTTAGTTTGTTAGTTTGTCTGTTAGTTAACAACATAACTACATAATGACATAAGATAATCTATAGGAAATTGGAGAGAAAATGGCGTTCTACACATCTAGAGGATTCCTTTTTAACCTGGAAAAATAGTCTACTGCTGTATAAAAAGACCCTTTGACAAGCTAGAACAGCATATTTTTCATCATTAACAGAGAATAAAAACAATTTTAGGCCAAACTTACACAGGCTCTGTTGAGCCAACTATTTGGGGTGACTGTGGCTCAGTAGTTAGAGTAGTTGTCTTGCAATATGAGGGTTGTATGTTCAATTCCCGCTTCCTCCTGTCACATGTCAATGTGCCTCTGGGCAAGACACTTAACCCCAAGTTCCCTACCGAGCTCTGAATAAGTGTGTGCTTTTAGGGAATACAAATGGGTGAATGTAGCTCCAGTAGAAAGAACTTTGAGGGGTGAGAATGACTAGAAAAGTGCTATATAGGTTCAGTCCATTTACCATTCCTCAGTAGTGATTACTTTATAGGATTCTTCATAAATAAAATAAATTCTATTAAAAATAAAATCATTGGCATCCTCATAATCATTATTACTTCTTCCTTAGTAAGTGAGGCAGCATCAGAGGTAACTGAGGTAATTGTTTTGATTTGATTGCTGGAGGACAGAACGGACCACTTTTCTTCACTCTGCTACTTTTCTCTTCTACTACTCTCCAGTTGCATTCTTTGCCTTTATTAAGTTAACTTTGTTTTGTCTCTGTGTTTTTCTCTCCAAAGAAGCTACACCTGGTCTGCTATCCTGCTTAGCTGCAATGCCCTGTTGGACAGGGGGCATCAACTGGGATGATGCTCCCAGTAGCTGAGCATCCCTCCTGTCCTGTTATCAACTTTTTACTGTCTTTAATATAGAAAGTACTCTTACACCAGTTCTTTTTGTTCTTTCTGTCTTTCTGCTCTGTCTTCTCGAACCCCCAGACAGTCGTGGCAGATGGCCACTCGTGTCCCCTCATACTGCTCAGTATGAGGGCTTGCTGTTGTTGGAGTCTCCATCAACGGTCAGTCGAGCTTTTGGAATTATCAAATATATTAGTTATAGTGGAATATTAGCATGTTGGACACAATTCCTACCACATTATTTAAATAAGTGATCCCTTTAATTACTGCCCCCATTTTAGATATAATTAATCTATCACTAGTAAATGGATACGCGCCACAGGATTTTAAAGTTGCTGTACCTTTACTTAAGAAACCTTCTCCCGATCAAGATGACTTAATAAATTATAGACCTATATCTAATCTTCCTTTCTTATCTAATGTGACCATCTTCCATCTTCAAAGGGTCCCCGTGATGTGGAAGACGTCATGCCTGTGCTAAAGATGAAGCGCCCCAGCGATCTGAAGGACTACATGCCTGTGGCCCTGACGTCACACACCATGGTGACCTTCGAGAGACTCATCTTGGACCAGCTCCGGCACATGGTTCAGTCACTTATGGATCCAACCCAATTTGCCTACCAAGTTTGGAGTTGAGGACGCCAGCCTCTACCTGCTGAACCGTGTCTACGCTCACCTGGACTTCTTCATTAGATCGGATCTACTGGGTGAGAAGATGACGGCCATGCATGAGAGGGGTTACTTTCTCTATCCTTTTTGAGAGAGCTTTGCAGATTATTTTAAGATCAACAATTATGAGGGATATGGTAAGATAGCTGGTCGGAAACACAGGGGGTGTTTCTCAATGTCAAGGCGCCTCGCCTACCAAGGCAATGTCCCCCCAACCTAAGAACCTACTGGACAGTCCTTCCCATCCTCTCCACAACATACTGGATAACCTGAGGAGCACGTCCAGTAACAGACTCATTCCATGTCTTTGTTACACAGAACGACACAGGAACTCCTTCCTTCCTGTGCCCATCAGACTTTACAACTCCACACTGGACAGAATCTCTAAGACATAACTCTGTAACCTCTGGCGATGTCTTGCTTATTATTATATTAATGTTTTATATTTATATTCTATTTTTATATCTCTTACTTTTGATGTTTCACTTGATCACTTTGCCTTTTTTCTGTTTTTCTTCCTCACTATATGACATTTGTTTGGGATTAATAAAGTATATCTGAATCTGTAAAATCCTTGAGAAAATAGTTGCTATCAAGTGTGTGAGCAACTAAACATTAATGACCTGTTTGAAGAGTTCCATCCATCCATCCATCCATCCATCCATCCATCCATTATCTATACCGTCTATCCGAATTGGAGGTAGATCTTTTAGTTATCGGGTTCCTTTCCTTTGGAACCAGCTCCCAGTTTTTGTCCATGAGGCAGACACCCTGTCTACTTTTAAGACAAGGCTTATAACTTTCCTTTTAATAAAGCTTATAGTTCAAGTGGCTTGGGTTATTCTGAGCTATATCTGTAGTTATGCTGCTATAGGCTTAGATTGTTGGAGGAAGACTGAACACTTTTCTTCACTCTACTACTTTTCTCTTCAACTACTCTCCAGTTGCATTATTTGCTGTTATTTCAACTGTTAATTTTTTTTTTCTCTCAGTGTTTTTCTCTCCATAAGGTACAGATAATCTGGCGCTCTGTTCGGCTGTGATGCCTTGTTAGAAGGGGGCATGGGCTGGGATGATGCTCCCAGTAACTGAACATCCTCCGTATCCTGTTATCAACGTTTTACTTTCTTTAACATAGGAAGCACTCTTACATTAGTTCTCTTGTTCTTTTTGTGTCTCTGCTCTGTCTTCTCGAACCCCCATTCGGTCATGGCAGATGGCTGCTCTTACTGATCCAGGTTCTGCTGGAGGTTTCTTTCTGTTAAAGGGAATACCCACTGCTGTAACATCCTTGCTAAGTAAGAGGGATTGCTGTGAAGTCAACAACACAACACAACACAGGCGACTGTCTACTGTCGCTACATGTTCATTAAGGAGTAAATGTTCCAAGTCAATGACTCGATGCAATCTGCTGGGTTTCCTTAAATAGAAAACATTTAAACTGATTGGAATAATAAATTAATTGGCTTGATTGGAATGTATGTATGATTGAATTGGAATTACTTTTTTTGTAAGCTGCCTTAAGATGACATGTTGTGAATTGATGCTATATAAATAAACTTGAATTACGATACAAGCGGCTGAAATGAGTTTCCTCCGCAGAGTGTCTGGGCTCTCCCTTAGAGATAGGATGAGAAGCTCAGTCATCCGAAGGGGGCTCAGAGTAGAGCCGCTGCTTCTCCACATCGAGAGGAGTCAGTTGAGGTGGCTCGGGCATCTGGTCAGGATGCCTCCTGGACGCCTCCCTGGTGAGGTGTTTCAGGCACGTCTCACCGGGAGGAGGCCCAGGGGAAGGCCCAGGACACGCTGGAGGGACTATGTTTCTCGGCTGGCCTGGGAGCGCCTTGGGGTTCCTCCCGAGGAGCTGGAACAAGTGGCTGGGGAGAGGGAAGTCTGGGTCTGTTTGCTTAGGCTGCTGCCCCCGCGACCCGACCCCGGATAAGCGGAAGAAAATGGATGGATGGATGGATGAATTACGATTAAAGTTAGTTTAAACAATTTTAGAACCAGAAAGTAAAACCAGATCATGTCTACAATAAAATCATAGGGTTGACAGCTGGTATACTATCCCTTTACCATGATCAAACATCCTTCCAACTGTGATGCTGCCAGCAACAGGTGTCGGCATATATTTCAATGTTTGAGAGACATCTTATGTTTATATGTTATAACAGTTATAATAAAATGTGTTTTATGACAAATATGACCCTATTTTTTCCTATTTGTAAACTTGTTAAGAATAGTTAGCAAGGATTTGATTATCCTTTTCATGCCTACTACTTTGTCATCTCCCAATATCACAGTAAGGACAAGAAACCCACCTCTCTCCAGAGCCAGCTGCAACCTGCTAGAGGTGCATCTGCGGAATAAGGGTGAAATGGGATTCACCCTCCAACTATATTATTTATTACACAGTAACTGTGGGTTGCTGCAGTCTACACTCTTTACAGTTCCATTGCAACAATTTAGACCAAAAATATTCATACCCATGGCAGGTTTAGATCTGAATGTATCTTTATTCAACCAAGAACTATTTCTGATAGGAAATGGAACAACAATCTCCATGGGTGCCCAAGTCCAGTCCTCAAGAGCTCTTAAGGATTAGACTTGGGTACCCCTGATCTACATATTTATGCCTTACGTGGAACTGAAAGGTTGCAAACATAGACTGTATATATAAGATGGACAGAGCCTCTGTGATGTCACCCTTTGGTTTCTGAAGAGCTGAATTGACGCCCAGCGTTGGTCCCCACCACCACCATCTTGGCCACGTCATAGGTCTTGTCACTCCCGCAAAATACAAAAAATGGGCAACGAGGTGGAGCTGAGAGTGGTGCGGTGAGTGTGGGGGGCGGATGATTGCACCCATCAAGCTGTAATTGAGCTAACCGAAGCTAATGGAGGTTAGTGGGGGGTTGAGTGACTCTGTTACCCCTCTGCCTTCTAGGGAGATTCAATAATTTTGTCACATAAAACTATGAAGCCTTGTTGGTCCATTACTTTCACTAAAACTATGTGAATTTTAAATAAAACAAGTTATAATAATCAATATGTAAAGTGAAGAAGAAATGTGATCATTTGGACCCATTTTTGACCAAGCTGCGTTATCCTAAATGTACAGCCGAAATATAATTTTACTTACCGAAAAAAATGGAGCAGAGACTTCTTGGATGATCTGTTAGTGCAATCATTACCACAGCAAGCCATTTTTGTCCAATAAGTGCATGACTAACATCCGAACACAAATAAACATTGGGGACGCAACTGATGGTCAAGTTCAGAGAAACGAAATGGCCTTGACTTATAACGTGAAGCCGAGGCTGCAGCCTTCCCTGGAGCAAGAAGAAGGGGGCAAGCCACTAGCCACCAGCCCTAGCGCTAATGGCTCTTCTGAGACCTGTCAATCAAAAGAACACGCCCGTCCCTGGTTGGGTCCCTGATGGGGGGTGGGGCATCCTCAGGCCCATGGTGGTATCCGCTCTGGCGTAGCCGGTTACAGGCGGAGCCCGTGGGCCTGTCGCTCCGGCCCCCCGGGCCCCTGCACTGTAGCTGCTGGATGTTTCCCCGGGGCTCTCCTCTTTGCTCCCATTGAAATGAATATAAAACCTCAAAAATTCTGCTAAATCTCACCTGTTTTGCAAACCTAACTAGTTCCACATACTTTCACGTAGAAACACCATTCAAACCTTAAAATGTAGTGATATCCTTCAACTATTACTGTATGTCAATGCTTCTTCCTAACTTGCACCATTTTTATACAATCCTTCCTCAAGTTTTTATTTTTTGTTTTTTTTCTTCCTCAAGTTTTTCATCACATTATGATCAGATTTCTGAAAATACATGTGTTGCTATGGTTGCTAGGCAATTAAGATAGAGTGGCCCACTCTAGCTGAATTACAATTTTCCACTTTTCTGAAATTCCATGAACAACTTCCACTCACTCGCTCATATTTCACTCTTTCTGCACATATATCAAAATGTAGGTTTCTAATTTTGGATTAGGATTAGAATCTGAAACAGCTCAGATTCAGAAATGGCAAAATCATGTTAATTTTTACAAAATCACTGCTCCAAGACAGATTGAGGTACACACACGAAACAAACCAATAATTCTTCATCAAAGCCTGATACAGTGAAAGAACCATTTGGATAGCCATTATAATTTCTGAGTAAAAGGACGTAGTTCAGGACGAAGAAAAGACAAATTTAAGTTTCCATGAAATTATAAACATATTCAATCAACATTATTTTACGCCAGTAATATTATATTTTCAAGGCTTGAGAGCATTCCCCTATGCTTTCCGATAAATACGGTACATTGGTGACATCGATAGGCCTTTCGGTTCTGAAGTTATTAAGAGTAATTTGGAAGCTGCGTTACCTGTTAAAACGGGTGAGAAATTAGGAGACACAAGTGAGGTCCTGCACTCAGGCTGTCTCTTCCGGTGACAGCCTGCGTGTTATTGGTCGAAAAAGGGAATAACTTTTCATGGCTTTAGTTGGAGCTCTCTCTTGTGGTAGAAAAGAGAATTACTCTACATTATGGCCTCCACTGTAAAAGTGACGTTTCAGGGTTGTTGTAAGACATCTCAAACAACTTGTAGATTTAATACCAATCAGTTAATCACAACTTTTCATTACTCTGTGAAATATGATGATCAATGTAGTCTAATAGGTACTAGGCAGGCAGCAGCGGCCATTTTACTGTTCCAACACCTGGAAAACAGTGATTACTTTTAAAGGGCAGTTACAAACACTTATATGTTTAGGCACTTGTAGGCATTATAAATACAGTAAGATATTGTTATATAACTTGCTATTGTCATCCATTATACTAAATCTAGCATTTAAGGTAACATTGGCATTTTAGCTAATTTTGACTTAATTGCTAAAGCTAACATACTGAATGGATTGAGATACAGTTAACCAACATGTTAGTGTTTGCCAACATGCTATCTGTGGTATTTTAGCTAACATTAGCATTTAAGCTAATTTAAGCTATCATTTGTTTTTAAGGTAGATTTTAACATACTGAATGGATTGAGTTACTGTAAACCAATATGTTAGTTTTTGCCAAGTCGCAACTACTAGTATTTCAGCTAACATTAGCATTTCAGCTAATATCAGTATTTAGGCTAATTTTGACTTAACAGCTAAAGTTAACATACTGAATGGATTATGTTAATATTTACTGCCATGTTAGTGTTTGCCAACATGTTAACACTAGCATTTTAGCTAACATTAGCATTTCAGCTAATTTTGGCTAACATTTTCATTTTAGCTAATTTTTAAAATACTGAATGGATTAGATTATTGTTAACCAACATGTCTGTCTGATTAGACAGACAACTAGACGGTCCAAACATTGGTTCTGCACAGTGTAATATTACTGGCTGAGGTTTTTAGAGAATTAAGGCTGAACCACCTAAATATAAAAATGTATTTTTTTAATCTCCCCAAAATATTGATGATTTAATGTTATGTTAGAACATTGTTTTGCAGATTCGGTAGAACCAATCTACTGGGGTGGCATGGGGTGGCAAATGCCAACCCAAAATAAACCCTTGCCACCCCTGTTGCCGCCCCTGCTGCCACCCCAGTTGGCACCAATACATAAAGTTACGTCCAATCTAATGTTTATGTGAGAGCGAAGCCCCGAACTTGGTCATAGTAGTCACTGTAAAAAGTGTGACAGATGCAGGGAACTTCTTTTCATTATTGGAACAACTGTATGTCTTCATTTCTGGGTCTTATGTACATAACAAATGGCTGGAAGTGCAGCGGGAGATGTTTGATGGTACACCAAGGGAACTCCAACAACTAAGTGATACACGTTGGGCATGTAGACATATAGCATGTCGTAATATTATGGACAGGTTGCCTAAAATTGCCTTGCCTTGAGCTCAGTCATACCTGTCTTGATGCATGCTGGGTCAGATCCTGATGTTTCAAACAGGAGGCATGGATAGCAAAATAGAACAATAGCCTCGCTACAGGCTGTTACTAGCCAAACCTGGCGCTGATCCAGGTTCTGGAAAAGGTACGAGTGTACTGTCTCCCCCTGTCGTTGGACTGCTGATTGATCTGCTGATCAGGGCTGAGCTATTTTACCCTAAGCTTCTCCTGGTATGTTCTTCTCTCAAACGGTATTGTTTTAAGTGATATAACTGAATTATTCTCTTTCTCTTTCTCCATTTTGCGTCTCTTCGTTCGTCTCCAACTCCCGCAATTTGACCTGTCAGTCAGCCGCACTGTATGACAGACGTCTGTGACGTCAGCTTGATGTCAGCCCCAGGGCGGGAGGGTGGCGATATGTAAATCACGCCCCCTCGGGGCGCAGGAGAGCTGCGCCCCAAATCGCCCTATCTCTTGTATTGAAGAGGAGCCACTGCGCATGTACAACTTTTAACGAGAGTCTATGGGCAACGATTTTTGCGCCCCAAGGTGGAAATACGTCCTCAATCAGACAACGCCGATGAGCGTAACAACTCAACTCACCATAAAGTATAAAATATTTATCTTGCACATCTGAAAGAAATGCACATATATTTTGAAATATTTTTATATTATTATACTTTTTTTTTAAACGTTTTATTCAAAGTAATATAGCAAGAGGTGAGTGGTGGGGCAGCGCCACAGATTGTCCAATAAAAGGCAAGTTTTCAAGTCCAGCTTCATGTAACCCTGGTGATAAGTTCAGCTTTGGGTTTTTTTCCTATGTGTTTACTGTTTGTTCCCAAGTTTTTGTTCAAGTAACTGAGTTTAAACATAATTATGAATCTTTTTTTCAGCCATTTGTTGAAATGAAGACGTTGTCTAATTTCATCTTACATTTGTCTGAAAACCTCCCAACATAAGTAAATCTGAACTAACTGGATTTGGCTTTTTTTGTGTTTTTGCTGCAAATTACATACAGTTTGTTTTCTCTGTTCTCTTGGTTCTCCATCCTAACATTTGTCAAAGTGGTGTGGATGAACAGTCACTGCAGAATACACAAGCAGGAGGGAAAAAAGAGCAGAGTGACAAACAAAGGGTGGGAGGCTATAAAGGTTTCAGTCAGGACTTATCCCAACAACTTTTGGATAGAATCTGTTTTCAATTTAGAACAAATAAAATCCCCTTGCTACTGTTGGCCTGCGAGTGCTGAATGTAGATTAGCAACAGTTTGCAATGCACAATGCAGTGTAAAGAGATAAGATGGCCCACCACAATGGGCTGGCTGCCAATAAACCACAGTTTTGGATTGAAAATAACACATTTTAAACAGATATTAATATTCTTGTCTCCAGAGCTGGGTGGTAACTAGTGACATTTAGTCCGTTACCTTCACTTAAATAAATCTTTGGGGAAAAATTTACTTTCTGGAGTATAGTTTTACTGCACCGATTCTTACTTATGAAGTATCGCTACTCTTACCTGAGTAAAATTTCTGGATCCTCAACCCACTGTGAGTAACTTCACTGTATGAAAAACAAACATAATTTAACCAAAAATACACCAGACCCAGACACAAACTTACAGTTTATATTAAAATGAGACTCCTTGTTTGTACACAGGCTTTATTATTCTAATTTTATTTTCTGTCTGCTGAGCCCTTTGTGTAATTTGGAGATAAAGATAGTTATATTGTCATTATGATTAGTTAAATAAGTAATTATTCTATTCTATTCTATTCTATTCATAGTAGTGTGTCTGAGCAGCTGAATGGACGCAGGTCACACCTATGCCCACTTCTACAGAAGTAACGGACAGCCTCCCCTCCTTGGAACTTGAACTTTTCCAGCTCCATGCCTCTCACCTGTTGCTGGGTCGAGCTGTGAGTTGCTCTGCCTGGGCAACGAGGAGGACTTCCTCTCGGCCAGCCGCATCCGGACCTGCTCCTGGACCCTTCGGACTTTGGCCAGTGGGTCCGCAGAATGTCCGTCTGAAGGCAGCACGTAGGCGGTACACGAAGAGTTGGGCTGCAGCGCAGTCAGAAAACAGTCCTCAGCCATAGCAGCGGTCATACTCACTCACAACGGGGACTGAAACAACTTCACCCGGGCAAAGGGGCTAGAAAAGCAGCGGGAGAAAATATTCCTTAGTCCCGTCTGCAGTTCACCGTCTGAGAGGGAGTCCGCCCGCTGCGAAATGGAGACCAGTCAGCAGCCCGAACATCTGGAGGCGGGAGCTGTGTAGGGAGGAGGTCCGTTACAAATCAACCTGCTGACCGCCCAAACATAGGAGACATTTTTTATGACCTTACACTGTAAATGACGTTTTTTGTGTTTTTAACGGTAAAATACAGTAGTAGCCTACTTTGCTGTTGAAGCAAAGTATATGATGTCTCTGTTAACTTGGGGTTTTTTACAGTACCCTATTGTTGAAAGTTGTGTGGAAGGAAGAGGTGTGGTAGAAAAAGTTGAACAACCAACAGGATTGTGAAAGAAACCCCATTTAAGAGCCTGGGGGAGCTCCATAAAGTGAGGACTCTGGCTAGAGCCACCACCCACAGATGTATCCAGTATATGGGCTACAACTGTCAGGAAAAAAAGGAGCCACAATAAGTACTGAGGGCATATATGGACATAGTTGGCCATATTTTATTATTTAATGCTCTAATTTTATGTCATATTCTTAGTAGATTTGGACCGTAGAAACTATTTAAGCCACACTACTGTAGATTTACAATTTATTCTACTGTAATTTAATTAAGACCTACAACAATATTAACCAGCCAAAAACCTGACCTGTACTCCATCTTGAAACAAAATGGTCTGCTGCTCTTGACTGAAGGCTGATGATGTTCCACATAGAACAGATGTGAGCATCAGAACCTGATTTGTGTATATGTGAACTATGATTAATGATGTGCTTCATATGATGCTTGCACAAATTCACAAAACAGATAGAAATTTTATTTATCCAGGTGTCAGAAACTGCACAGATACACTAGATGTTTTAAAAAAGAATTCTTAATTTATTTATGAAAATGTTAAAAAAATTAGAAGTTGGGCCTAAAACAGAGGTCAACACAACATACTTCAATTCAGTAACACAAGGAACTCTGGTACAAACTAACCTCACAAACAAGACATGAGGGAAACTTAAATAATAATTGATCAGACCACTGTTGACACACAAGGATGAATACCAACTAACAACTGAACATACAAAAGACATAACTGACAAATACTGGTCAGAATGGTACTGTAAGTAATCTACAAATAAAACTAACAATATTGGCTCAGAACTATCTGCCCTAGGTGGGACAAAAACTAAACAAATAAACACAAAATTTCTCCTTTATAATTAGAATGGTACGACTCAAAGAGAACTGATGCAGCTGGGACTTTTTTCTTTGTGTCACTACAGTAGCTTCTCCAAGGTAACTGGTAGCTCAAAACAAGCAGACACATTAATCTATATTACCCACCAAGCAAAGTACAGTACACTGAAAAATAAGGTTAACTAAATGTGTACACTCTAGCCAACTAAAAGTCAGGTTAATAAAAAATAATTAAGATTTTGGTCGAAAATGTATATCTAAAATGCCAAGTGATTAACAACAAATGAACTAATTTTAGGAATAAAAAGTAAACAATAAATAAACTGAATAATTAACATTCAGCCTCTTGTCCTATACACTCTAAGAAAAAAATCATGTAAATTTACAGTAAAATACTGGCAGCTACTGACGCCAGTATTTTACTGCAAATTTACGGGTTCTATACCGTTATTTATTTTGACAGTAGCTTACTGTTAAAGTAAATACGGTATAGATACTGTAAAATAATGGTAAAATACTGGTGAGTGTAGCTGCCAGTATATTGCTGTAAATTAACATTTCCAATTCTGTAATTTTTAAAAACGTAGTTTAATGTTAAAATAAATACAGTAGATAAACAGAATTTACTGTAAAATACTGGCATCAGTAGTTGCCAGTATTTTACCATAAATGTCCAGTTTTACTACTGTATTTATTTGATCAGTTAAATACTGCTAAAATGTAGTGCAATACTTTAATGTACAGTCTTAGTTTTATGTTGAAATATTGTAACCACAGTCCAGTCATTTTCACTAGTACTTAAAATGTATTACTAGTTGTTGAAGTAGTAGTAGTAGTAGCTTAATAGTAGTACCTTTTAATGTAAACTATATAATATTAGAAGTGCCTAAATTTGTGCACATTTAAAATGAATAAGCATTGCAATGCATAACACAAAAGAAGAGGACATAAGTAACATTATTTAATACAGAATATTTATTCAAAGGCACTGTAATGCCACAAACCATATGCATTTAAATTTTTCAAAATTGAACAATATGATCACATAGCAATGCCTTATGGAATCATTGAAATAAAATGGCCTCCAAATTCAAGAATTAGACATGGCTGCACTGGAATGAAACTTGAAAAATTACAGGTTGCAATGTCTTTAACAGGGCTTAAATGATTGGCATTTGTGATTTTCAGAATACAAAAAAAGGACTCAGGGACTCATTGAAAAAAACAAACTAAGCCTCCAAACTCCTTGGGAAATGATTAAAATAAAATGACCCCCATACTCAAAAATTAGACATGACTGTATTAACACTGTAAGGAAACTTGAAGAATTACAGGTTGCAATGTCTAACTGGGCTTAAATGATCTGCATTTATAATCTTTAGAATACAAAAAAATAATGTTCTTGATGAAAATTATCACACATCGATGCCTCAGGGAATCAAGATTTAGACTGTAATAATGCTGTAAAAAGAGTTGAAGAATTAAAGGTTGTAATACCTTACACTGCATTTGAATGACCTGCTTTTATCATTTAAATAATACAAAAATAGCAGTTGTTAATGAAAATGATCAAATATCCAGACCTTGGTGAATCATTGAAAGAAAAAAAGGCAGCTAAAATGAAAAAGTAAACATGTCTGCAGTAATGCTTGAACAAAAAAATCAGAATCCCATAGTGTAGTGTATAAAAACAGGGGTTCAACTGTTGAACTATTGAACTATTGCTGGTTCACAAGAGTCCAAGTGGCACTTACTGTTTTTTAGATGTAGGTGAGGGCATCATCCAGCATGGGGAAAAAAATTATACAAAAAAATATTATTAGAACTTAAAATATTTAGAAACAGAAATAGTTCAAAGAAAAAAGTGACAACTAACCTTTATGAAGTGCCACTCAAAGTCCATCAGGCTTTTGATCAGGGTAGAGACCTGCGCATTCACTGTCTGCAGTTTCTTTTGGACCATCTTGCCTGTCTTTTTGGATACCATCTTTCCATGGCTGGTCTTTGTGCCCCGTTCTGGGTTAATCCCAATAAAGCGTCTAAAAAACAAAAAATCCAAAATGAGAAAATTAAATAAATTATATAATACAAATAGTGTGCCACTTTGAACACAGAAAGTTACAGTAATATAAAAACTTTTTAACACCTTCTATGGAGAAATTTTACCTTGCGAGAAGCTCCGAGAGGTAGATGGGAGCAAACCCATTTCGAGCTTTGAAAAGTAATAAAACCTTAAACTGAATCCTACATTTTACATGAAGCCAAAGTAGGTCAGCCAAAACAGACGTGCTTCCTTTCCCTCTACCAAATGTAGTGTTTTCAAAACAAATAAATGAATTAAATCATAGGAATAATTTTACCTTTGAACAAACTCCAAAGTCTTGGCTGCCTCATCTTGATATTGCAGGTTGAATATGTAGAAAGTGGCGAACACTGCTGCAAGTCCTGTTGCAAATGTTGGCTGGACCCCCTCAAAGATGATATGGCCTTCAGCACTGACCATCCATCCAGCCACTAGTTGCTCATTGCCACCTGCGGTGGATAGACATACATTTTTGTTGTATTTTTCCTCAAACTTTTTATGGACACAATACTTTGACACATTGGAGCTAAATTTATGTAAGGTCAACATGACACAATTATTCTAATAAAAGGTTTTTAATTATGTAAATTAGAGTGCCTTCCAGTCTTTCTTTTTATTCTGTACGAATATATATATTTTTTAAATAACCATATGAATATAGACAAATACAACACGTTTATTATTAAACAAAAACCTGTAATATTGCAAATCCTTTCTGCACTTACGCAATATCAAACGAGGGCTGGCTGGCAAACTTAGCCTGGTTTCAATATCTGCTGCTGTTGCGTACTCCTGCATGACATGGACAACAGTACGTTAGAACAAAGATTATGCATATGTAAAAATGGACACAATTTTTAATATTTACTGAAAATAAACTTACGTCAGTAGTCAGCATCAGCCCATTAGGTGACTCATTGAAATGAGCCATCAATAGTTGGATGACAAGGAATGTTAAGTCATCAGTTGCCTTTTGAGCCAGGATTGTTTGGACGTTGGTTGTCTTTACTTTAGTGCGGAAGTACTCAACAACTGCATTACCACACTCTTCAATTGATAGTTCCAGGGCACGGAGGATGGAAACATCAGTTAGCAACTCTAAGTGAGAAAAGATTCCCCTTTGTGTAAACAGATAAGGCCAGTTAATTTGCAGATCAGCTATAGAAGGAGCAGGGATCCTATTTATATGTCGACGCTGGAGACTAAATGTGGTCTCCATTAATTCGGTCACTTCTGGCCTATCATCTCCATTAATGCCGCACTTGCTGTAAGTGCTCTGCAATCTCTGACGTTTCTCCTCCACTGTGTCATAAGTTTCCTCTGGAGGGAGATGAGGTTGGAATCTAGTACACCCATACACATCAGTTGGTCCCCGTTTGATTCCAGCTATTCCGCAGGGTCCAGATGATCTGTATCTTCGAAAAGTCCCGGAACGGCTGATATTCTCAACTCGTGTTTTGAGTTGAGAGAGCAGAGAACAATATCCTCCAGCAATGAGCTTTCCACTTGGTGACATATCAGCAAAGCTACCTGGGTATTGATGGGTTATCTTCTGGCAGATTGTAAAGCATTGTGAACGTGTGGGATTTGCCTCATACTTTCGAACTTCATCAGCAAGAATACGTATCATTTGCCGCCTCATATCAGGAGCCGGTCTTTAGCCTTCTGAAATTGCTGTCTGAATTTCCTGTGGCATCTTGTTCCATGGGACTTGAAAGGATTCCGGCCAAGACCGGGATACATTCTGGGTATCATTCTGGTATAACAAAAAGGGTGACTGTTGTGCTGAAGATTGGGGTGAAACTGGTGGTATATTTGAAAGTGAGGATGTGGATGCACTCGAAGGACTGGAGAAAGGGGTTGCAGTTGAGGGACTTGATATAATCTCTAAGTCTAGTGTGACTGTATTTGCTTCTGAAATTGCAATAAAAGGACATGCGATTTAAAAGTAAAACATCTGTTGATAATTTGTGCTTTTAGTCATCAACATGTTGTATATGAGATGGGTATTTACCTTGTTTGAATGTCCCCAACAGTTTGCGTTGTTGAATAACAGGCAGCAGATCTTTGATGTCCTCTTGCTGGACATACTTCAGGTCCTCTGCAGACTCGACCCCAGATATGACAAGTGTAGAAACTATTTTTTCTTGAGTTTCTTCCCAAAGACCGGGCAAAGCTTTGAGGATTATTTCCTTTATTGTGTCACTTAATGTTGACATTGCTCTAAAACACCAGGAACAGAATGATGGAGTATTAGAAGAGGCACACCCCAAACCATATATTCTGGCAGTGGGAAATAATCAAGCAGTTATTTTGCTTTGACACAGTAGTAGGAGCTTGGCACAGGACTTGTATGATAAGAGTCAATGGAAGGAAGCCTAACAGCCTGGTGTTTCTCACAGATGAAGAAAACTACTGAGTTTTTATAAACAATAATTTTCTTTATTTTTCCCACTAATAAGCCATCATCATTGTGACCTATGACAACATACATGTTGCTCTTATACTTTGTCCCTTTCATTGTCACAGCATTGTGGGATCAAGGTCAAGATGTGCAACTGACTGTTGTATATTGTCATTGTAATCACTTGCAAAAAACTCAGTCCCTTTGTCCACAACAACATCAGGTGGAAAGAGACTTCCAGCACTGAGAAAAGCTTGCAAAAGCTGATGTCTGTCTGCCAGACTTTGACAAATATTCCTGAAGTTGTGCAGTTTTCTTGCACACTGCTTGAAGTAAGTGTGCTTGCTTTCAAACCTCAGTGTCCAAAGACGAATCAACGCCCCAAACTTATCACTATTTGTGTCATTATCCAGAGCTCATTGTTGTTTGGGCTTTAATGGTTGCTCTTCAAAACTTTGCTTCCTAATCTGCAAATACTCTTCTATCAGAACACTGAGGTATGTGATCTGACCAGCAGTAATCTTAGGCGCACAAATGAGACTCACAATCTCTCTGAGCTGTAAAATTAACTGCCAAACATCTGATGCTTTGTTTATTTTGTCACCAATTAAGACTGGAAGCATCCTGAGAAAACACCAGTTCTGTACAGCATGTCCAGATAGGTTTCCAGCACCTGGAGCTACCTCACAAGGTTTGTCACTCGCATCATTACTGAGATATTTGAATCCATTTATCCGCCAATTAAGTTCAAGGTAAGAGAAGTGTTTTTCTTCGGCTACAAGGTGATTAATAAACAATGCCAAATCTGAAGAAACAATGCCCTCAAAAAGGTCATGACCAAGGCATGGAGGTTAGCCAGGCTGGGAAACATGAAAGTGATCAAGCTCGTTGAAGATGGAGTCAAATTTTATGCCTTTAGCATCACTTGCTTCTGCACTGATTCTACTGGCCAGAACACGTTCTTTATATGACTCCACAGTACGGTTAGGGCCTTTGGCGAGTGGATCAGTCAAAAATGTTTGTCGATCAATCTCACAGTACCTGCAAAAGTACAACGTCCTTCCAAAGCTTTCCATAAAGCCCCCAATACTGTGTGAACCCAAATTGTCTCCTGCAATGGCACACACAGTTCCTTTGGTAATCTTACCATCTGGTAAAGCAACACCACTTAATTCAAGATCTTTTAGATCTTTTAGAAGGGGGCCAAACACAAGATCCTGTCCAAAATACTTAAAATCTTGCTCTCGACAAAGTAGTACAAGTTGCATTTGATCAATGCTTGATCTGTTGTGTGGCAGAATATTTGCAAGTGTCATATACACTGCTAAGATTTTGTGCTTCTTTTTCCCAGAGCCAAGAGGATTTACTATCTCAAAAGAATCTTGATAAAGAATGAGACCCAATGAGAATTCTGTATTGTTGGACAGTACGTTTTCAACAATATTTGTGCCATCCCAAACATCCTGAAAGACTTCATCATTTCTTCTAATGTTTTTTAACAGTTTATGCTGTTCCCACAGTGATTTACACTGAAATAGGGACTCTATTGTGTTCTTCACAGGAATATACTGTGCAAAGCATTCTCTGCCTGATGCATTTTGACCAAGACAGATGGACACAGGCTCAACATAGCTGAAGCGGTTTTTAAAGATGGTTTTCCTCCGGTGATCTGTGTGGAGCACCTCTGTATTGCAAGACTTGAAAATTTCTTCACTTCTTAAAATGTCAATCACAGATTCTATATGTGTTTTTGAGAGTCCAAGAGTCACTAGCTTTTCTTTAAGATGGAATAGCAAATGTGACTGATTTATTGCATGTATTTCCAAATAGTCTTCAATAATAGTGTTAATGGTAGAGGATGGAATGAGTAGTTTGGCTTGTAACTTCAAATAAAACAAAGCCAAATGTCTCAAAAACTGGTCTTTTTCTGTGGTCTCTGGAAAAATTTCCTGTTCGTTACTGAAGTTACTTGAAACATCTGGCTCCAAGTCCCAAGCTCCATCATGAGTATCACAAGGATCTGTTAAGCCTACGACTGCGGGCATTAGATTTTTTTCGGAAGAATATTTGTGCTTTCTTGACATGTGGGATGTAAATGTAGACCTAACAGTAAAACTTTTCTCACATTGTTTGAAAGGGCATGGGACCAATCTCCCCTCTTTGATATGGACTTTAAGATGGGCAAAAAGACTCCTCTTATCTGCCACTTTTGCATTACAGAACTCCACATGACATTTCAAATCAGTTTCACTTCCAATAGTAGTCTTGTGTGTGTGTTTATGTCGATAGATGTGACACTTAAATGATGAAAATTTACCAAACACCCGGCTGCAGCCAGAAAAACCACACTTGAACACCACATTGGACATGCAGCAATGCTTTCGCATGTGCCTTATGTAAGCAAATGCATTACTGCACGTCTTGGAACAAATGTTGCACACTGTCATTTTTAAGAAGGATTTTTTTTTATATATATATATCGCACCACAATAATAATGATAATAAAAACAATTATTCACTTCAAAAAACAGCCAAATTTAAATTCCTGGAACACAGTGAAATCGTGGTCTGTATTTGAAACCTGCAATAAAATGAAAAGGAAGTTTCTAAATAGTCAAAAACAACAAAATGAAGAAAACTACAGCAGAATTCACTTTTCAGCAGTGGAAATAAGTAGTTCAGAGCAACATTTACATTCAGTGTTGTGCTTGTATGCACGGCTAGTGGCAAAATAAAATAGCTTGAGTTTAAATGCTACTGCTAGCTTGATAAATCAGCTCATGTTTTGGATCTGCACACAGTTTGAACATTGCTATTATATCCTGAGTCATAACACTCCAGCTGCGTGGGGGAAAATCCGTCTACAGTACCTCAACTAGCTACTGCAGTGTTAGCTTACGTTGTTAGGTTACATATATGTACCCAAAGCTTAATTTATTCTTTCTTGTCACACCTTCGGTCTAAATTTATTTTATACCATGCAAAACTATAATTTACAATATCTAAAATGATTTTACTTACCCTTTTGATGCTTTAAAACTGGAGGATGAAGGCTGATTGTCAAAGTTGCACATGCCGAGAAAAAATTATACTCTAGAAAAAATACTGTATTGCCCCGTTATTTTACAGTAGTTTACTGGCAGTCGTCATTCTTTATCCCGACAACAGAAAAAAAACCGCTATTCTACCGTATTTTGGAAAGACGGTATATTACTGCTGGAATTCTGCCGTAAATTTACAAAAATTTCTTAGAGTGTAGGGTATATAGGACACCATGAAAAAAGTTGTATTGTTTTAACGGTCCTTGAATTCTGTTATTTGATTATTTTGTTCCTCATGGAAAAACGTACTTTCACAGAAGCATATTTGATATCATAGTTTACAGGAAAGGTCCGAGGTTTTCTTTTTGAAGACTAAATAAAAAAAAATTTTCCAAACAGAACAAATCCTTTAACAAAGTTTTCTGCAATAAACAGAGTTTGCTATAAGTTTTTTTACCATAAAGGCGAAGGCAAAATAGGCTACATGAACAGCAGATTCTGGGTGAATATTATGAAACTATGGTTCTCATCAATGTCTCATTTAATCTGCCCCTTTTATTTCAAATTTAATTAAAATTCAAAAATACTTTATTGATCCCAGAGGGAAATTAAGTGTTTTTGTGGCTCATACTAATTAATTTTTTAAGCAGTTCTTGTAGATCATGATGGTTGTGGGCAGGAAGGATTTCCTGTAGTGGTTTGTGTTGCAGCAAAACTGAAGAAGCCTCCGACTGAAGATGCTCTATTGTTGTAGGATAGTCTCGTGAAGAGGATGCTCAGGGTTGTCCATAATATTTTTGATTTTATGAAGAATACTTCTTTGGATCATCATCTCCAGTGGTTCCACAGTAGTGCCAAGAACATAACCAGCCTTCTTCATCAGGTTGTTGAGCTTTTTTAAGTCATGTGATGTCATCAGTTCCGTTGTTGCTAAGCTACAGACCCAGCACCCCAATGCATTTGTGGCAATATCTGCTGATTTTAATCATGCCTCCCTCTCTACTACACTTCCAACATTTCAACAGTTTGTCAACTGCTCTACAAGAGAAAACAAGACATTGGATTTGTTTTATGCAAATGTAAAGGATGCATACATGTCCAAACCAAGACTTCCTCTTGGACAATCAGATCACAATCTTGTTTTTACCTGTTCAGAATATAAACCACTTGTTCAGAGGCAACCAGGCAAAGAGAACTGTGAGAAAATGGTCACATGAAGCTGAAGAAGCCCTGCGGGGTTGTTTTGCGACCACAGACTGGATGACTCTTTGCCAAGTACATGGAGAGGACATCAATGCCATGACTGAGTGTGTGACTGAGTGACTATATAAACTGTGTGGACAACATCATCCCCACCAGAACAGTGAGATGCTTCCCTAATAACAAACCCTGGATCACCAGTGACCTGAAGGAACTGCTAAACAAGAAAAAAAGAGCCTTCAGGGAGGGAGACAGGGAAATACTGAGGAGTATACAGAAGCAACTTAAGGTCAAGATCAGAGACAGCAAAGAGGCATACAGGAAGAAGCTGGAGAACAAACTACAGAGGAACAATATCAGAGATGTCTGGTCAGGAATTAAAATGATCACAGGCTTTAAGGACAGGATGGATTGGATAGATGGAAGGCTGGACAGAGCCAATGAACTGAACACATTTTTCAACAGGTTCAGTTCAGGAACTAGCTCAGCATCGTGCTCTCTTATCGCCAGCCAAACAGACATCCCACTCTTTTTATCCTTCACCTCAGCCATGGACTCTTCTGATTCCACAAGTTTGACTTCAACCAAGTCAGATGCTTCAAATGCTGCTACCCCCTTTGCCTCCCCCTCCCACTTTTCTGTCTCCAAAAGTCAGGTGAAGAGGCAGCTGGAGAAACTGAAGGCTGCAGGTCCAGATGGTGTCAGCCCCAGAGTCCTGGAGGTATGTGCAGAGCAGGTCTTTGGGATTCTGCAGCAGCTTATAGACCTTACCCAGACTCAGGAGAAGGATCCGGTGTTGTGGAAGACATCCTGCCTTGTTCCTGTACCAAAGAGAACTCACTCATCAGTCATCAATGACTATAGACCCGTTGCCCTTACATCCAACTTTATGAAGGTCCTGGAGAGACTCCTGTTGGCACCCCTGAATAAGCAAACAAGAACATATCAGAACCCGCAGCAGTTTGCTTATTGCTGTGGAGTTGGAGCTGAAGATGCCATCATCCACCTGCTTCAACCAACCCACTGTCATCTGGACAAAGCAGACAGCACTGTGAGGGTCATGTTCTTTGATTTCTCCAGTGCATTTAACACAATTCAGCTTAATTTGCTTTGTCAGAAACTTCTGAAGACACATGTGGAGCCTTCAACAATTGCCTGGATCAATGACTAGGTGACAAACAGACCACAGTTTGTGAAACTGAAGAATTGTTTGTCAAACCAGGTGGTCAGCAGCACAGGAGCACCACAGGGGGCCGTACTCTCACCATTCCTTTTCACTCTGTACACCTCAGACTTCCAGTACAAATCAGAGACCTGTCATCTGCAGAAATACTCAGATGACTCTGCAATTGTCAGGTGTATCAGAGATGGACAAGAAGCTGAATGCAGAGAGCTGGTGGACCGCTTTGTGACATGGTGTGGAAACAATCGTCTTACTTTGAATGTGAGCAAAACAAAGTAGATAATTGTAGATTTCAGAAGAAATGGGGATAAGTCAATCACTGTTTCCATCATGGGAGAAGAAGTGGAGGTGGTTGAGGAGTATAAATACCTCGGAGTTCACCTTGACAACAGACTGGACTGGAGAATGAAAAATGAAACCGTCTACAAGAAGGGACAAAGAAGACTGTACTTCTTGAGGAAGCTTAGGTCTTTCAAGGTTTGCAGGAAGATGCTGCAAATCTTCTACAAGTCTGTTGTGGAGGGTGTAATCTCTTCAGCCATCATCTGTTGGGATAGCAGCATCAGAGCCAGGGACTTAAAAAGGCTAAACAACCTGATAAAGAAGGCAGGTTATGTTCTTGGGACTACTGTGAAACCACTGGAGATGATGATGCAAAGAAGGATTCTTCATAAAATTAAAAAAAATCATGGACAACCCTGAGCATCTTCTACATGAGACTGTCATACAACAACAGAGTATCTTCAGTCAGAGGCTTCTTCAGTTTTGCTGCAATACAGACCGCTACAGGAAATCCTTCCTGCCCACACCCATCATTATTTACAACTCCTTAAATAATTAATTATATGAGCTACAACAACACATAATTTCCCTCTGGGATCAATAAAGTATTTTTGAATTGAATTGAATCTTGTCAGCCAGTGATCTCACGTTGCCCATTATGATCGATGGAAGAGATGGTCAGCCGCCCCAGAGTTCAACGTGAAGTGATGATCTGTTGCTATGCGACACACTGAAGCGATGTTCAACATTCTGCTCAGTCTGTGGCTTTTGTCAGCCTCCAGATACATGAGACCGGGTTATATGGAGATAGATTTGTGTCTTTATTATTCAATTAAAAAAAACTTTTCCTCAATCAAAAAATATATTTTCAATAAAAAAAAGCTTCACTTCAATCCAAAAAAACACTTTTCAATCAAAGAAAAAAAGTGTTGCAATGCAAAAATGTAGTTGAGACTCGAAAAAAGGCATCTCAACAACGTTTTTCTTTGATTGAAGTGAAGCTTTTTTGTTTGAAGCTACTTTTTTGATTGAAGTAATGTTGTTTTGTGTTTGGGGCATATTAACGGGTAGGACATTTGTGTCTTTATTAGTCAATCCAAGAAAAGGTTGTTTCAAACAAAACAATATATTTCCAATCAAAAAAAATCACTTCAATCCAAAAAAAAAATTTTCAATCATAGAAAAAAAGTTTTTGAAAACAAAAAAAGAATACTTGAGACTCAAAAAATTGCATTTTAACCTTTTTTTATTGAAAATGTTTTCTTTGATTGAAGTAATCTTTTTTGCGTTTGGGCTATATTAATGGGTAGGACATTTGTGTCTTTATTATTCAAGCCAAGAAAAGGTTGTTTCAAACAAAACAATATATTTCCAATCAAAAAAAAATCACTTCAATCAAAAAAAATTTTTTTCAATCATAGAAAAAAGTTTTTGAAAACTAAAAAATATTTGAAACTCAAAAAATTGCATATTACCTTTTTTAAATTGAAAATGTTTTCTTTGATTGAAGTAATCTTTTTTGCTTTTGGGGTATATTATGGATAGGCACCGGCTCTCCCGGTCCATGGACCGGCCCGCCCTGGTGCGACCGGTTGCCAGCGGGGCCCGTGGGCTTGTCACTACTGCCCCCAGGGCCCCTGCATCGTAGCTGCTGGACGTTCCCCTGGGGTTCTCCTTTGCTCCTCTCTTGGGGGATGCGGTCAGCCCCGCCTGGGTCCATCTGGGGCTCTGGGGGTCCTTTGGACGTCTTGGGTCCGATCTCCATGTCTGCATCGATTCCTGGGAGACGAATTGATGCCTGCTCACACCAGCTATCGAAAACACTCTTATGGAGAAACCTATGCACCAGCATGCTCACACACACACACAGGTGTGGAGTCTCAAGTGTTTACAGATATATTCTTAGGCTGAGGTTATCATTATTAGATCTTGATTAATCGGTACCATGAGTTTTTCTGTGACATTGTTGTTGTATTTTTATATCCATTTTTGTGTGATGTGGTTGTGTAGTTCTGAGTTCACAATGTTTAGTTTGTTTTGTCAATGTTCCTTTTTTTTTTCTCCCCTCTCTCTGCCATCCTGTGGGTATGGAGGCAGACTTCAATGTTTTCCTGTGTTTTCTTTGTTCCCTTTCCTCTCTTGTATTTTTAACTCGACCTCTCTCTTGACTTTTTGTTTCCTACCTCTCTTCTTCATCTTCTTTCTTTCTTCCCCTTAATTTTCCGTCTCCGTGTCCATAACATCAGGAAATAAACCCCCCAGCAATTCATAATAAAGATTTTTCACACGTATATATCAAGTGGAGTACTATAGAAAAAGCTGTAGTGCTCCGGTTGTGAAAGTAAATCTGTTGGGCTTCTACTTGGTACTCAGACACCAATTCTGAGCTCCACACTGCCAAACAGGACACGTAAAAAAATAATAATAATAAAAAAAAAAAAAAATAATATATATATATATATATATATATATATATATATATATATATATATATATATATATATATATATTTGAGACTCAAAAAATTGCATTTCAACCTTTTTTTTAATTGAAAATGTTTTCTTTGATTGAAGTAATCTTTTGTTCGTTTGGGCTATATTATGGGTAGGACATTTGTGTCTTTATAACTCAATCAAAAAAGAAGTTGCTTCAAACAAAAAAATATATTTACAAAAAAAAGAATTACTTCAATCAAAAAATACATTTATCAATTATAGAAAAAAGTTTTGAATGCAAAAAATATTTGAGACTAAAAAATTTGCATTTCAACACTTTTCATTGAAAATATATATTTATTTCAATTTGAATTTTTTTCCATTTTTTTTTTTTTTTGAATAAACTGACAAAAGTTTTGAAGTCCTTTTTTCTCCTGATTGAATTATTTTGACACAAACACCCCGCAGTGGGCGGGTGCTTCCCCATTGGTCAGACATGTTTGATTGACAAGTGTCTACACCAATGACATCTTTCTGACAGGCAAGTCAGGGTAGGCAGCAAGCCAGGGAGCAGTGGTGGAGTTGTTGGTAAGTAGATAAAACAGTATTAAATTGATTGGTGTCAATTATCCTAACCTGTCTGATATTTCGATCAAACATTAAGCTTGCTAACTTAGCTCATGTTGACTAATTTGTGTGATGGTGTTAGATAGCTATCATCTAACGCCGTCATTTGTCTGGCAGGCTAGCAGGGAACGCTAACGCCTAGCTGATAACTAGTGATGGGAAAAATGAAGCCCCGTGAATCTACGAGGCTACATTGCATCACTAAATCACTAAACTACTCGAGGCCTCACTTAAATGGTTCAAAATACTGGCATCTGCTGTATGAGTAAATTTATTACAGGCTATGCCATATATTGTAGCCTTATGTATGTAGCTTTTGCAGGCTAAGTGAATAAAAAAATGCACTTTTGTTTTTAAATAAATATGAGTAAAACCATTCATTTGTTTGATGCTTTTTTTGAAATTTATGTTGGTAGCTATATATATATATATATATATATATATATATATATATATATATATATATATATATATATATATATATATATATACATACATATATAGGCTATGTGTATATATTTGTATATATATATATACAGGTCCTTCTCAAAAAATTAGCACATTGTGATAAAGTTCATTCTTTTCCATAATGTAATGATTAAAATTAAACCTTCATATATTTTAGTTTCATTGCACACCAACTGAAATATTTCAGGTCTTTTATTGTTTTAAAACTGATGATTTTGGCATACAGCTGTTGTGATTGCATTTCTCATAAGATGAACTGAACAGACTTTTGGATGTCTGGGAACTATTTCAAAGATGGACTGAGCAGACCACATTTCCCAGCAATCCTAGCAGTGACCCCCAACACACTCCTATTGGTCCGTGACCATCCACGGTGACATCAGCAATGACATCACAGCCAAAGAGGGCTATAAGAGTAGTCGCGCCCATTTTGAATTGTTTTCCAGCTGGAAGTTCTTGGATGAACTACTGCTGAACAGAGGACATCTCACCGGTGAAGATTCTCTTTTGTTCTGACCCGCTGGACCGGGGAAGAGCTCGCTTCGAAGTGCTCATACGGTTTGTGTATCTCGTGTGAGCTATATCAGAACTGTTCCCAGACAGTTCATTAGACGTCGACCTACAGGCCATCCAGCCTGCCTTTGGGCCACACGGTCCTTAAAATCCTGTACAGGTTTTTTTTATAACTCTTCCTTTTCTTGCTCAACTACGGACACAATTCACTCTCCTCCTAGTGGACTGGACCTCCTTCAAGGCAAAGTAGGACTGAACCGGTTCATTTATACTAATAATGTGTCTGGGCATAGATAAACAGAGAAAATAGAGTTTTAACGAGTTAGCTCTCGTTCATTGTTGGTTAAAGTGTTTTTAAGCGCTGTACCTGTTTGCTCATTTTTGCGTCGTCGCACGTATAAGTCTGAGCTGTGAAATTGCTGTCTTTGAAACTGTCTGTTTTATCCTGAGCAGATCACGCCTTTCTTTTTCCTTCCTCTTGTTTTCCCTCTCTCTCCCTCCCTGATAACTCCATCGGCAGTCGGGCTCGGTCGTTAGCTGGTCTTAGCTGAAAAGTTTAACTCCATTGTCTTTAGTCTGTCGCTAAAGCAGAGGTCTACCACATGGACGCTTCCCCCATGTGCTCCTTTAGCCAAAGGTAGTTTTATGATTCTTTCTTAGGCTCCATGTCCTCTCCTCCATCTTGGCACAGAGGTGAGATTTATGACTTTGTCTCCTAGGCTATCTGTGATTTGGGCTCCCTGGAGTGAGGGCCCCTCTCCTTTTCTGACCCGAACCTCAGCTGTCTCACTGATTTCATTTCATGTTAATTGTGTTTAATGTTCACCTATTATTATTGTCTAAGATCTGTAGTAATTTTTGCATGCTTTAGAATAGATGGGATTTTCTATTTCCTAAATAAAGTCCTCTTATCTTAAAGAGAAGTTGTCTGGGATTACTTGTGATGCATACAATTAATGTCCACAGCGTCAGAACTTGTTCTGTCATCTATTGTTTAATTATCTGAGACTGAACAATTTGGCTATATATATATATATATATATATAAATGTTCCTGGAATCCAACAGGATGGTGCCCCTAAACTTGGTAATTTTTACATAAAATTATTAATCTTATTAATAATTGCCCTAAGCAATTATTAATTATTATTCATAGCCAAATCCTACCTATCTGCGGCACAACACAGCTCATGAAAACCCAAAATTCCTATCTCAAAAAATTAGCATAACATGAAAAGGTTCTCTAAACGAGCTATTAACCTAATCATCTGAATCAACGAATTAACTCTAAACACCTGCAAAAGATTCCTGAGGCTTTTAAAAGCTCCCAGCCTGGTTCATTACTCAAAACCGCAATCATGGGTAAGACTGCCGACCTGACTGCATCATTGACACCCTCAAGCAAGAGGGTAAGACACAGAAAAAAAATTCTGAACGAATAGGCTGTTCCCAGAGTGCTGTATCAAGGCACCTCTGTGGGAAGTCTGTGGGAAGGAAAAAGTGTGGCAGAAAACGCTGCACAACGAGAAGAGGTGACCGGACCCTGAGGAAGATTGTGGAGAAGGACCGATTCCAGACCTTGGGGGACCTGCAGAAGCAGTGGACTGAGTCGGGAGTAGAAACATCCAGAGCCACCGTGCACAGGCGTGTGCAGGAAATGGGCTACAGGTGCCGCATTCCCCAGGTCAAGCCACCTTTGAACCAGAAACAGCGGCAGAAGAGCCTGACCTGGGCGACAGAGAAGCAGCACTGGACTGTTGCTCAGTTGTTCAAAGTACTTTTTTCGGATGAAAGCAAATTTTGCATGTCATTCGGAAATCAAGGTGCCAGAGTCTGGAGGAAGACTGGGGAGAAGGAAATGCCAAAATGCCTGAAGTACAGTGTCAAGTACACACAGTCAGTGATGGTCTGGGGTGCCATGTCCGCTGCTGGTGTTGGTCCACTGTGTTTTATCAAGGGCAGGGTCAATGCAACTAGCTATCAGGAGATTTTGGAGCACTTCATGCTTCCATCTGCGGAAAAGCTTTATGGAGATGAAGATTTCATTTTTCAGCACGACCTGGCACCTGCTCACAGTGCCAAAACCACTGTGCTCAATTGGCCTGCCAACTCTCCTGACCTGAACCCCATAGAGAATCTGTGGGATATTGTGAAGAGGAAGTTGAGAGACGCAAGACCCAACACTCTGGATGAGCTTAAGGCCGCTATCGAAGCATCCTGGGCCTCCATAACACCTCAGCAGTGCCATAGGCTGATTGCCTCCATGCCACGCTGCATTGAAGCAGTCATTTCTGCAAAAGGATTCCCGACCAAGTATTGAGTGCATAACTGAACATAATTATTTGAAGGTTGACTTTTTTTGTATTAAAAACACTTTTCTTTTATTGGTCGGGTGAAATATGCAAATTTTTTGAGATAGGAATTTTGGGTTTTCATGAGCTGTATGCCAAAATCATCAGTTTTAAAACAATTAAAGACCTGAAATATTTCAGTTGGTGTGCAATGAATCTAAAATATATGAAAGTTAAATTTTTATCATTACATTATGGAAAAGAATAAACTTTATCACAATATGCTAATTTTTTGAGAAGGACCTGTATGTATGTATATATATATATATATATATATATATATAGAAAGAGCTGAATGAAAACCGCATCTCTGTAATAACCAAACATCTGCTAAACATTACCCCAAACAAGGACATCAAAATGTTAGAAAATTGTTGCTTTGGTATTTTTTGCTTTGATGTGGGGCTATAGGCCCTGGCTATAGTGTTGTCCTTTAATTTATCCATACTATCACACCTTATTATGAGCGATCAACGCAAAATCTTCCCACTCTTGCAGTCTCCTTCTGTAAAAAGGAGTTGGATTGTTGGCGTATAAACTTAGATCATGTGACTGCAGAAAAAAGTGCCCACACTAAACAGGAGTGCACGCTTCGAATCGAGGCTCCATTTGGCATGCCCACTTTTGCTCGAGACATGCCTCGGAGCCTCGGTTCATTTGTCCCATCATTACTGATAACGTTAGCCGATGGCCCTGCACACTGAATGAATTGTTTATTTCACTTAAGTATGGAGGTTTTCTTTGTGCTATTGCCATGTTATGTTATAAGTATCGTAATTTGTGGTCAAACAGTCCACAGGCCAACTGTTGCCCACACCGCTGCCTGTTTAGCAGCAACAGGTCATGCACAACCTCTATCTTCAGCCCACAGGAGGACAAACCTGTGGGCAAACCATCCTGCGCGCTCTCGCTCTCTCTCTGCTCTGGTCTCCCACCATCATCCATAGCCTACAGACAGTCAAACGCTCACAGAGGCAAATGCTTTTATTTTTAAAGGTAGACATACATATGTGCGGGACGTCTCCCATCGATGTATTATCTCCACTGGCGTCCCGGTGGTCAAAACGCTTAAGCTCAAACTCGGTTACTTTTATCGTGATAAATTATGTTTCTCGTATCCTGGCAAAAAACAGTTGGTGTCTGCCACTTGCTTGACCATTTTCGACTATGGAAATATTGTCTACATGAATGCCTCTGTCAGCTCTTTGCGCATGCTAGACGCTGTGTATCATGGAGCGCTCAGATTTATTACAGAGAGCAAAAATTCAACTCACCACTGCACCGTGTACTAATTCATAAAATGGCCTTCATTATATACAAGTAGACGTTTGCATTGGTATCTGTTAATTTATAAATCCATTCTTAATGTGGTGGCGTCATATTTGTCATGTTACTTTATACCAGTGTTTCTCAAACTTTTTTTATCATTCCCCACTTTGGATAAAGGAGCATACACAAGCCCCCCATGCTTTTATCACCCCAACAGAATGGTGACCACGCCTGATTTTTTTAAGTGTTTTATTTATTTAAATAGCCGAGTTAGTCTACAAGTTTTTAAAGGTATAAATTTGTTGGAAAAAGGGGTTGTGCACTGGTATAAAACCGGCTCAGAAATATATGCTGTCAGTAGTTGTAACTTCAGCTCACAGTTGGAGAAAATAAATGTTGTAGTTTTATCAAATTTACAAAGCTTTCAAAAATACAAAATAAAAATAAATAAAATAAATAAAGAGCAAGATACTCATCCCTGTATTTCCTCCGTGGTTGACCGTGTGACTTCTCTGACTGAAACGTTCCCTGATCTTTTTAGATATTTGTACATTTTGTAGATGGAATCACTGATAATGCGGCTATTTCAGCTTGTTTTGTTCTGCTGCAATATATTCCAACGTCAAACTCCCAGCCCGATGTTCCAGGTCCCGGTTCTGTTTACAATGATGATCACAATTGCTAATTTATTTGGGTGTGTTTAATTTTGTGAGAGGGGGGAGCTGGTTGATTTAATTTACAGTGCAGTGAAACATTCACAACGACAGAATCTAGGGGGGAAAAACTATTTAAATCCCATTGATTTTACGCCCCACCTGCAATACCTCTGCGCCCCACTAGTGGGGCTCGCCCCATAGCTTGAGAAACACTGCTTTATACAGAGAGTGAACCCTCACGACCTACGCTCCCAGGCACCTGTCTCCTTCAGTGTTCCTGCAGAGCTGGGGAAAATGGCCTTCTCATTCTCCAGTCCCTCCAGCTGGAACATGCTTCAGCAGAACCTGGAGTTGTCCAGCCTCATCACACTTAGTGAATTCACAGTTTTATTAAAAGGTCTGGAGAAATAATCTTTAGGAAATTGCTGTTGTTTTAAATAGAAAGGTTAGACTATGTTCTGTTAAATATTTGTACTTGTAATTAAACTGTGTGTATTGTATGTGTTTGAAACAGGTCTCTCTTAGAAATGAGATGTTGGGTCTCAGGAGACAAATCTGTATAAATAAAGGATAAATAAATAAAATGTAAAAAGGCTGCAGCTGGCAAGGGGAAACATTTTGGAGGATTACAGGAGAATAAGGTATGAAGCAGTATGAAGTGGAAGACAGGATACGAGCTAGACCACTTGTGAGGATAAGCTAATGCTTATAATGAGGATAAGCTAATGAACCGGTAAGCTCTGACCGGTGTTGATGCCACGGATCGTGCGGTATAGAGAGGGCGCTGGTGGGGGGTTTCTCCCGGCATTGCTTCTGTTGTTCACTAGTAGCTGCGGGAGGCCATCAGCTCTGACACCTCTTTAAACACCTTTTCAATGCGAGTAGCTCCATCTGAATCTTATCTTCAACCAACAAGCTCAGAAACACCTCCACCTCCTCACTGGACCACGGCAGTGGTTTTGCTGTCGCCATTTTTCTTCTTCAAAAACTGCGTGTGATTCAAGTCAGTGACGTCCAGTCAGGGACTTTTAAAAATGGCGGCCCGAATGTTGTTAATAGAGTCGCTCATGCTACGCAACCAGTGACTTCACCCTCTAGCACAATAGCATTGCTTTTTCTGCCCTACTTGGCCCTCGTGAAACCACTGCGAAGTTGGTTCCAAAAAAAGGTTGCTGGCACAAGTGGAAAAGCCTTGGAACCAGGCGGACCCAAGTCGAGCTGGGCTGAGTAGGTGCTAGTGAAAAAGGGCCATTAGTCTGTTCTTACCTTCAAACCAGCACTGGAACCAGCTCAGTGAAAAATGGCCCTTGGACCCAACCACTCTACAGAGAAGGCTGATCCTAGCAGCTTATCCCACTCTTTTTTTATTTTATCACAATCCATATTTCATGACCAGAAGTGGGGTTTCAAGCACAAATGAATGCCTGAGGTCCCTGATAAATAAACAAGCAAGAAACCAAATTGTACATTAACAAAAGATCTGTGTCAATTTTTATTGCACACCAAGATTCTGTCCAGGTTTCAGCATAGAAAATCTCGACTCCCACAACATTATCTCCCACAACGTTCCCTTCAAATCACGTTGCATTCCAGTTCCACTGAAGTGGGAAGTCCAATTTTTCATGACATAGCTTATTTCTTTTACTAGTAAATCATAGACTACCTTTAAACTGTGTGGAAACTCCAGTCTGCACACCAGTGTTGTTGTCAACTCTTGATCTTGGTTTGAGCATTCTAGACTCCTACATGGAAGACATACATAGTTTTGAAGACATCTAACACACCAACAGTTAATCTCGGTGATGCACTGCATGTGCATTTAATTAATGCTTTACACTTGAATTTGAACTCTGTCT
Source organism: Valencia hispanica (assembly GCA_963556495.2). NCBI lineage: Eukaryota > Metazoa > Chordata > Actinopteri > Cyprinodontiformes > Valenciidae > Valencia > Valencia hispanica. Next base: position 6,825,996 of record OY747701.1, read on the forward strand.
GGTTACAAAACATATCTGTATGTAATAATATTATAATCCATAATGCATGTGATGCAAGTGCTTGAAAAAAAGGAAAAAAAATTCTGGAATATTCTAAACTACATTTTGAGCCAAGAGAGGAAGCGTGGGTGGAGGGTAAAATCAGGGGTGATGTGGATAACAAGCTTAGCTCAGAGCTCTGTTAATGTTAAAAATTACTTTACATCATGTCAAAACCTTCAAAGTGAAGATCTAGATAAAGAAAAGATTAACACTTTTCAGTTGTTGAAGCACCAGGTTCACACAAATATGAGGCAATGCTAGAATGGTATTCTCCATTGTCTGATTGTCATTCTATTGTTCTTTGCTTTTTTTGTTACTTACATTTCAGATAATGATAAATGAGAGTGCAGGATGACTGTGAAATCAGCTCACTTTTCCTGTTTGCTGACTGAATGTATCAGGGTCCAGGAATGTGGAAATAACTTCACCCAAAGCTGACATGAGAGTAGGAGGGGAGGTCTGGGAAACGAAGTCGGAGGAGAACTATGTCAGGAGCAGAGAGGCCTCTGGTAGGAATTCCTGCAGCCTGTCTCAGAAACGCCTCTAAACCTAAGAGGTTTTCACACAAGCCCTACACTGAGGGCTTGGCTGTAATGTGGAGAGTTTAATTGACAATCATGTTCCCTCACAGAGGTCATGGCCTCTTTTTTTTAACTTAGTGATAAAAATATATAATTTTCTTCTCTTACTGACTAATTTCTGTACCTCCTTAGGGTTGTGGGGGAAGGGAGCGATAGAGAGTGGATTTTAACTCCACCCTCCGGAGGTCACCATCCAACACACAGGGCCCACACAATGACACAAAACAGAAATAACCCTGTATGTTCACACTCACCAACATTTCTGAGTTGTAGCGTTACACTCTCCCCCCACTCCAAAATGTTTCAGAATATTTAATTAAATTTTCTATAAGACTAAGACAACCTGAGTGAATATAAATTACAATTTAATTTATTGGGAAAAGTTGTCAGAACCAATCTGGCCCAAAGTGAAAAGTAATTGCCCCCTAAACCTACTGTAATAGCTATCTTATCACCCTTGGCAGCAACAACTCCTATTAAGTGTTTGTGATGATTGACAATCAGTTTGTTAAACCTATGTGAAAGAATTTTGGCCGACTCCTCTTTCCAGAATTGTTTCAGCCTTATCGCAAGGTTTTTCCAGCAACGTCTTGTTTAGTTAATTTCTTATTGAACCATTCAGAGGTGGAATTAATTCAAATTGAAAAATATTTTATTTATCCCAGAGGAAAATTAGGTGTTGTTATAACTCGTTCAAGTTTCTTCAAAGAGTTGTTGTAAATGCTGATGGCATTGGGCAGGAAGGATCTCCTGTAGAGGTCTGACTGAAGAGATTGTTTTTGTGTGTGTTTGTTTTGTTTTTTTAACGTGTCCTGTCTGGCAGTGTGGCACTCAGAATTGTTCTGAGTACCAAGTAGAAGCCCAACAGATTTACTTTCACAAGTGGAGCATTATGGCTTTTGCTAGAACTACACTTGATATACACTCACTGGCCACTTTTTTAGGTACACTTGCATACCTTCTGCATACCTTGGTTGGACCCCCTTTTGCCTTCAGAACTGCCTTAATCCTTCGTGGCATAGATTCAACGAGGTACCGGAAACATTCCTCAGAGACTGTGGTCCATATTGACATGATAGCATCACGCAGTTGCTGCAGTTTTGTCGGCTGCACATCCATGATGCAAATCTCCTGCTCCCCCACATCCTAAAGGACCTGTATTGGATTGAGATCTGGTGACTGTGGAGGCCATTTGAGTACAGTGAACTCATTGTCATGTTCAAGAAACCAGTCTGACATGATTTGAGCTTTATGACTTGGCGCATTATCCTGCTGGAATTAGCCATCAGAAGATGGGTACACTGTGGTCATAAAGGGATAGACATTGTCAGCAACAATACTCAGGTAGGCTGTGGTGTTGCAACGATGGTCAGTTGGTACTAAGGGGTCAAAAGTTTGCCAAGAAAATGTCCTCCACACCATTACACCACCACCAACAGCTTGAACCATTGATACAAGGCAGGATGGATCTATGCTTTCATGTTGTTGATGCCAAATTCTGACCCTACCATCCGAATGTCGCAGCAGATATCGAGATTAATCAGTACAGGCAACATTTTTCCAATCTTCTATTGTCCAATTTTGGTAAGCCTGTGTGAATTGTAGCCTCAGTTTCCTGTTCTTAGCTGACTGGAGTGGCACCCGGTGTGGTCTTCTGCTGCTGTAGCCCATCTGCCTCAAGGTTCGACGTGTTGTGCATTCAGAGATGCTCTTCTGCATACCTTGGTTGTAATGAGTGGTTATTTGAGTTACAGCTGCTTTTCTATCAGCTTGAACCAGTCTGGCGATTCTCCTCTGACCTCTGGGATCAACGAGGCATTTTCACCCACAGAACTGCCACTCACTGGATATTTTCCTTTTTTCGGACCATTCTCTCTAAACCCTAGAGATGGTTGTGAGTGAAAATCCCAGCAGATCATCAGTTTCTGAAATACTCAGACCAGCCCGTCTGGCACCAACAACCATGCCACGTTCAAAGTCACTTAAATCATCTTTCTTCCCCATTCTGATGCCCGGTTTGAACTGCAGCAGATCGTCTTGACCATTTCTACATACCTAAATGCATTGAATTGCCGCCATGTGATTGGCTGATTAGAAATTTGCTGTAACGAGCAGTTGGACAGGTGTGCCTAATAAAGTGGCCAGTGTGTGTATATGTATAAGAAATTGCTGTGGGGTTTTCCCCCCAGAAATTATGGACACGATGGAAAATAAAGGAGAAAAAATAAAGAGGATAAAGAGAGGTAGGAAAAAAAGTAAGGGGAATACAGGAAATGAAAGAAAAGATCCTAGTCTGCTTCTACACCTGCAGGACGGCAGAGAGAGGGAAACAAAACAATTATAAAACAAACCAAACAATGCGAACTGAGAACTACACAATCACAACCCACAAATATATATATTAATACAACAGCAGGTCACTGAAAAAGCTTATGGTCTCAATTATTACAAGATCTAGTTGTGGTGACCTCACCCCAAGAATGCATCTGGAAACACCATAATCCCCTCACCTATGTGTGTATATGAGCATCCAATCCCCACAGCCCACATCCCAATCCCCCTACACCCCACTTCAAAGCACCACGCCAATAGCCACATTGGATGGACAACATCCCCAGGCCAAGCCCAACCAGCACCCAAACACTGAACTCAGCAGCTCCTGAATTTCAATCCCCCACACCACAGAGCACCAAGACCAAGCATCCAACCAAAGCAAATCAAACCCACCAATAAATCAACCAAGCATGAAATACACAGAACAGGTGACCAAATAGAGTTGCCGGACCCGACTCCCATCGAGCCACCCGACAGCTACTACCAAACAACAAACCCCCAGTATCCCTGTAGCGCATCCATCCCCACCCCAGCCCACGATAAGCACAATGAACACCCCAGACACACCCGAACCATTGCAGCACAGCGGTGCACCAAAACCACCCACCAGTGCATCCTCTTTGGGGCCTCCCTCGTCAACAATCCGCCCACAAATCACAAAACAAACCGCTTTGATCAGACCACAGAACAAAAACAAAACAACCCACCCATGCTGCACATGCAAGGACAGCTCTACATCTCCTGCGATCCCCAATACTCCTGACCACCAGCGCCTGACCAATGACACTCTTTTTTGCATAACAGTCTCATGAAGAGGATGCAGTAGTAGTATGCTTTGGACCAGTGTCCTGCTGTATATACTGCAGCAAGTGCACTTGGGCATAAGGTCAAAAACTGATAGGCGGACATTCTACTTCCATCAATTATGGCAAGTTGTTCAGGTCCTTAAGTAGTAAAGAAAGGCCAAACCATCGCACACGTTTTACTGCTGGTAAGACAATCTTTTTCTGAAATGCTGTGTTAGTGTTAAACCAGATGTAGTGGGGATGAAAACCTTCCAAAAGGCTCTAGAATTGCCTCATCAGTCTAGAATTATTGTTGAATCATGAAAAGTCGGGATGTTTGGCTCACCTTAAAAATAATATGGGTTTGGGACATTTTTCAATCTGGTTTCAGGGCTCTTCACAGAACTGATTCAATTCAAATTCAATTCAAAAATACTTTATTGATCCCAGAGGGAAATTAAGTGTTGGTATAGCTCATATAATTAATTCTTTAAGGAGTTGTTGTAGACGATGATGGCTGTGGGCAGGAAGGATTTCCTGTAGCGGTCTGTATTGCAGCGAAACTGAAGAAGCCTCCGACTGAAGACGCTCTGTTGTTGTATGACTGTCTCATGAAGAGGATGCTCAGGGTTGTCCATAATGTTTTTGATTTTATGAAGAATCCTTCTTTGCATCATCATCTCCAGATGTTCCACAGTTGTCCCAAGAACAGAACCAGCCTTCTTTATCAGGTTGTTTAGCCTATTTAAATCCCTGGCTCTGATGCTGCTACCCCAACAGATGACGGCTGAAGAGATTACACTCTCCACAACAGACTTGTAGAAGATCTCCAGCATCTTGCTGCAAACCTTGAAGGACCTAAGCTTCCTCAATAAGTACAGTCTGTCCTTTCTTGTAGACGGTTTCACTGTTGCGCCTCCAGTCCAGTCTGTTGTCAAGGTGAACTCCGAGGTATTTATACACCTCGACCACCTCCACTTCTTCTCCCATGATGGCAACAGTTTTTGACTTATTCCTGTTTCTTCTGAAATCTACAATCATCTCCTTTGTTTTGTTCACATTCAAGGTGAGATGATTGTTTCCACACCATGTCACAAAGCGGTCCACCAGCTCTCTGTATTCAGCTTCTTGTCCATCTCTGATACACCCGACAATTGCAGAGTCATCTGAGTATTTCTGCAGATGACAGGTCTCTGATTTGTACTGGAAGTCTGAGGTGTACAGAGTGAAAAGGAACCGTGAGAGTACGGTCCCCTGTGGTGCTCCTGTGCTGCTGACCACCTGGTTTGACACACAATTCTTCAGTCTCACAAATTGTGGTTTGTTGGTCAGGTAGTCATTGATCCAGGCGATTGTTGAGGGCTCCACCTGTGTCTTCAGGAGTTCTGACAAAGCAAATCCGGCTGAATTGTGTTAAATACACTGGAGAAATCAAAGAACATGATCCTCACAGTGCTGCCTGCTTTGTCCAGATGACAGTGGGTTGGTTGAAGTAGGTGGATGATGGCATCTTCAACTCCAACTCCACCTGATATGTTCTTGTTTGCTTACTCAGGGGTGCCAACATGAGCCTCTCCAGGACCTTCATGATGTGGGATGTAAGGGCAACAGGTCTATAGTCATTGATGACTGATGGGTGAGTTCTTTTGGGTACTGGAACAAGGCAGGATGTCTTCCACAACACTGGAACCTTCTCCTGAGTTAGGCTAAGGTTGAAGAGGTGCTGCAGAATTCCACAGAGCTGCTCTGCACAGGCCTTCAGGACTCTGGGGCTGACACCATCTGGACCTGCAGCCTTGTTCCGGTTCAGTTTCTCCAGCTGCCTCTTCACCTGACTTTTGGAGACAGACAAGTGGGAGGGGGAGGCAAAGGGGGTAGCAGCATTTCCTGACTTGGTTGAAGTCAAACTAGTGGAATCAGAAGAGTCCATGGCTGAGGTGAAGGATAAAACATCAGAGGTGTAACAGGAAAGCTGTTGATCAGAGGAGAGTGGGATGTCTGTTTGGCTGGGAACAGGAGAGGGGGATGCTGAGCTGGTTCCTGAACTGAACCTGTAGAAGAATATGTTCAGTTCATTGGCTCTGTCCAGACTTTCATCTATCCAATCCTTCCTGTCCTTAAAGCTTGTGATCTTTTTCATTCCTGACCAGACATCTCTGATATTGTTCCTCTGTAGTTTGTTCTCCAGCTTCTTCCTGTATGCCTCCTTGCTGTCTCTGATCTTGACCTTAAGTTGCTTCTGTATACTCCTCAGTAATTCCCTGTCTCCCTCCCTGAATGCTCTTTTTTTCTTGTTTAGCAGTTCTTTCAGGTCACTGGTGATCCAGGGTTTGTTATTAGGGAAGCATCTCACTGTTCTGGTGGGGATGATGTTGTCCACACAGAAGTTTATATAGTCAGTCACACACTCAGTCATGGTATTGATGTCCTCTCCATGTGATTGGCAAAGAGTCATCCATACTGTGGTTGCAAAACAACCCTGCAGGGCTTCTTCAGCTTCCTGTGACCATTTTCTCACAGTTCGTTTTGACACAGGTTGCCTCTAAACAAGTGGTTTATATTCTGAACAGAGAAAAACAAGATTGTGATCTGATTTTCCCAGAGGAGGTCTTGGTTTGGACATGTATGAATCCTTTACATTTGCATAAAACAAATCCAAGGTCCTGTTTTCTCTTGTAGAGCAGCTGACAAACTGTTGAAATGTTGGAAGTGTAGTAGAGAGCGAGGCATGATTAAAATCACCAGATATTGCCACAAATACATTGGGGTGCTGTGTCTGTAGCTTAGCAACAGCGGAACTGATGACATCACATGCAGTGTCGGCAACGGCTGAAGGTGGAATGTAAACAACTGCCAAAATTACACTGGTGAACTCTCTTGGTAAATAATATGGACGAAAAGTCACTGCCAAGAGTTCGACATCGGGGCTGCAGAGACGACACTTCACAGTAACATGTCCTGGATGACACCTTCTGTTGTTGACAAGCACTGTTACTCCACCACCTTTTCTTTTTCTGGTCGTCTTCAGATCTCTGTCTGCTCGTACAGTGAGGAAGCCTGGCAGACAGACGTTGGAGTCGAGGATATGATCCAGCAGCCACGTCTCAGTAAAACACATAACACTGCATTCACGGTACTCTGGCTGAGTCCTTGTAAGGGCTTGGAGTTCATCCATCTTGTTAGCCAGTGATCTTACGTTGCCCATTATGATCGATGGACGAGAGGGCTTGAACTTTCTCTGTCTCCTTTTCGCTCCTGCTCTGCATCCTGTCTCCTCCTTATCAACTCATCAGGGATTTGTGGCTTCAGTTGAGGTATTATTTCAGGTTTTGCGATGTTAATCAGCTGCTCCCGGCTGTAAACCACATTGTTGCCATGGTTACACATCACAACAAATTGTCAAAAAGGGAAAAATTTACAGAAAAAATCCTTCCAGCTTCACAGCACCAAAAACTAGAAAGTATACAGGTCAAAAAATGCAATCTTCTTTAAGAAAAAAGGGGAACCAATGTACAAAAAACTTAAACTTAATGAGTAGCCAACAGAGCCAATCCAACATGCAGCAACCCAGAGCAGCGCAATTCTAGAATGCTGTTCATCTAAAGGTGGTGAATGACGTATTTATAGCAACAGACTCTGGTCATTCTGTCCTTCTGATACTCATGGATCTGTTGGCAACCTTTGAAAAGACTGATCTCAACATCCTGTTAACGCGACTGAAACATGTGGTTGGGTTAATTGGTTTGGCACTTGAGTGGTTCTACTCCTATTTTCATGAACAGAGTCTCTGTGTGGTGCTCAAGGTTAAAATGTCAACTTTTGCACCTCTGCAGTGGGGTGTCCCTCAGAGCTCCATTCTGGGTCCCCTTTTCTCATTATACATCCTTCCGTTGGTAAAGATTTTAGGAAACATGAGGTTCAGTTTCATCTTTATGCTGATGATTGTCAGTTTTATGTACCACTCAAACCTAACACCTCCCTCCAATCACATCTGGATTGCCTTAATGAGGAAAACACTGGCTGGCAGTTAATTTCCTACACTGGAATGATTCCAAAGCAAAGGCTATTTTGTTCGCTCCTTCTGGGAAAGGGGTGGTACTTCCTTTAGATGTGGCCACTTTTTCTTTTTCTATCAGTCATGCTGTCACTAACCTCGGAATTCAACATTGAAAAATGGACATGCAGATTAATTCATTAGTGAGATCTTGCTTCTTTCATTTGAGACGGATCTCCAAGCTGAAACCCATCCTGTCCAGAAAGCATCTCAAATCTGTTGTTCATGCGTTTACCACCTCCTGCCTTGACTATTCCAAATGTTCTTTGGTAGGTGTTAATAAAGCTTCCCTCACCCATCTCCAGTTGGTCAAGTTTGCCGCTACCAGGTTTCTTACTGGGGCAAATAAGAGATGTGACTTTCAAACCATTTTGAGCCTATTGCACTATTTAGCAGTTCATTCCAGGATGCAGTTTAAAGTTCTGTTGTTTGTTTTTAAATCACTGAATGGTCTTGCTCCCCTCTATCTGTCAGAACTTCTCCATCCTTTCCAGCCGTTGCGGCATTCACCCCTAGACTATGGAATGAGCTCCCTCTTGACATAAAACATTCCTCATTCTTAAACGTTTTTTAAAATCACGTTGAAGACATATTACTTCAGTTTAGCTTTTAACTTGCCTTGACACTTTCTTGCCTTGACACTTTCTTGTCAATGGTTTGTCCATGGTGTAACATTTATTTCTTTTCTTTTCTTTCCTTTTGCATCTTATCTTTTGTATATATCTCATGTACAGCACTTTGGTTGACTACCATGTCATATGGAAAGCGCTATGTAAATAACTGGTATGGTATGGTATGGTATGGTATGGTATGGTATGGTATGGTATGGTATGGTATGGTATGGTATGGTATGGTATGGTATGGTATGAGGCCTGTCAGACTTTAGATGTTGTTTTGGGTTAATCTGTGACCTCTTTGATGGGTTGTTGATGAGCTCTTGCAGTACTCTTGGTGGGCCTAGGAAGGTTCAACACTGTTTCATTTTTTCTCCATTTCTCGAAAAGAGCTGTGGTTCACTGGAGTCCTAAAATTTTACAAAAGGCTTTAGACTGATATATGACAGTATACTGATTCTTGAGAATTTAGATAAATTCAATTCAATTCAGTTTATTTATATAGCGCCAATTCACAACAGATGTCATCTCAAGGCACTTAACAAGAAGTCATTTCAATACATTTATACAAACATTCCAATCAGTTAAAAAGTTTCCTATTTAAAGAATCCCAGCAGATTGCGTCAGTCATTGGCGTGAGGTTGGGCCCCGTTGATGCAGACTTTCCAACCACAGCAATCCTTCAGCAATCCCTCATACTGAGCAAGTATGTAGCGATGGTGGAGAGGAAAAACTCCCCTTTAACAGGAAGAAACCTCCAACAGAACCAGGCTCAGTAGGAGCGGCCATCTGCCACGACCGTCTGGGGGTTTGAGAAGACAGAGCAGAAACACAGAAGGAACAGAAGATCTGATATAAGAGAACTTTCTATGTTACAGAAAGTAAAAAGTTAATAACAGGACACAGTGGATGTTCAGTTACTGGGAGGATCATCCCAGTCGATGCCCCCCGTCCAACAGGGCATTGCAGCCAAGCAGGATACCAGACCAGGTATATCTTCTATGGAGAGAAAAACACTGAGAGAAAACAAAGTTAACAGTCGAAATAACAGAATGTACTGTAATACAACTGGAGAGTCGTAGGAGAAAAGGAAGTAGCAGAGTGAAGAAAATTGGTAGGTCTGTCCTCCAGCAGTCTAAGCCTATAGCAGCATAACTACAGAGATAGCTCAGGATGAGCTTAGCCACTCTAACTATAAGCTTTATCAAAAAGGAAAGTTTTAAGCCTGGCCTTGAAAGTAAACAGAGTGTCTGCCTCACGGATTAAAACTGGGAGCTGGTTCCATAGGAGAGGAGCCTGATAACTAAAAGATCTGCCTCCCATTCTACTTTTAGAAATCCTAGGAACTACAAGTAAACCTGCAGTCTGAGAGCGAAGGGTTCTGTTAGGAACATAAGGAACAATTAGATCTCTGATGTATGATGGAGCTTGATTATTAAGGGCTTTGTATTTAAGAAGAAGGATCTTCAATTCTATTCTGGATTTAACAGGGAGCCAATGAAGGGAAGCTAAAACAGGAGAAATGTGATCTCTCTTTTTAATATTCATCAGAACTCTTGCTGCCGCATTTTGGATCAACTGAAGGCTTTTAATGGCATTTTGTGGACTACCTGATAGTAAAGAATTACAGTAGTCCAGCCTTGAGGTAACAAATGCATGGACTAGTTTCTCAGCATCACTCCTGGACAGGATGTTTCTAATTTTAGCAATATTCCGGAGGTGAAAGAAACAAATCCTAGAAACCTGTTTAATATGGGATTTAAATGTCAAGTCTCTGTCAAATATAACGCCGAGGTTCTTTACGTTATTACTGGGGGCCAATTTAATGCCATCCAGATGAAGTGATTGACTAATCAGTTTCTGTTTAAGAACTTCTGGTCCAAAGACAGCAACTTCTGTTTTGTCAGAATTTAAAAGCAAAAAGTTTAGGGTCATCCATGTTTTTATGTCTTCCAGACATGCCTGTAATCTACCTAACTGACTGGGTTCATCAGGATTTATGGATAAATATAGTTGTGTATCATCTGCATAGCTGTGGAAATTTATCCCATATTGTCTAATGATTCTACCAATTGGGAGCATATATATGGTGAACAGAATTGGTCCAAGCACAGAACCCTGTGGAACTCCACAAGTAACCCTTGAGAGTGAAGAAGATTTATCATTTAGATGAACAAACTGGAATCTATCAGACAAATATGATTTAAACCAGCCTAGTGCTGTTCCTTTGATCCCTGCAACATGTTCAAGCCGTTCTAAGAGAATATTATGATCGACTGTGTCAAAAGCAGCACTGAGATCTAACAAAACCAGAACAGACACAAGTCCATTATCTGAGGCCATGAGAATATCATTAGTAACCTTCACCAGTGCTGTTTCAGTGCTATGATGAGCTCTAAAACCTGATTGAAACTCTTCAAACAGCTCGTTATTGTTTAAATGCTCACAGACTTGATTAGCAACAATTTTCTCAAGGACTTTGGATAAGAAAGGAAGGTTAGATATAGGTCTGTAATTCACTAAGTCATCTTGATCAAGGGAAGGTTTCTTTAGTAAAGGTTTAATTACAGCTATTTTAAATTCCTGTGGTACGTATCCGTTTACTAAGGATAGATTAATCATATCCAAAATGGGGCCAGGAACCAAATGGAACACTTCTTTAAATAATTTGGTTGGAATTGGGTCCAACATACAAGTTGAGGGTTTAGATGAGGCTAATATTTTTGATAATTCCGAAAGCTCGACTGAATCAAAACAGCCTAAGCACAACTGAGGTTCTACAGTTCTTTCCGATACTGCCTCATTTATTGAGGAAGAAGTAATCATGTTTGGATTCATCCATTCCATCCATTTTCCATACCCGTCCATCCTATGTAGGGTTGCGGGGCGGCTGGTGCCTATCTCCAGCGGTCAAGGGGCGAGAGGCAGGGTACACCCTGGACAGGTCGCCAGTCCATCGCAGGGCAACACAGAGACATACAGGACAAACAACCATGTACGCACACACTCATACCTAAGGGCAATTTAGAGCAACCAATTCACCTAACAGTCATGTTTTTGGACTGTGGGAGAAAGCCGGAGTACCCGGAGAGAACCCACGCATGCACAGGAAGAACATGCAAACTCCATGCAGAAAGACCCCAGGCTGGGATTTGAACCCAGGACCTTCTTGCTGCAAGGCAACAGTGCTACCAACTGCGCCAGTGTGCAGCGTGTTTGGATTCAATTTTGAAAAATATTAATTTAGAATTAGTGAGAAATTTGAAGTGTCCTGATATAGAACCAGTCCTTGGTTTTTAAGATTTATAAATATGCAATTGTCATTTTTTCCAAAAATTAGCATTTTCCTAGTCGTGGCCATGTTTTTGTCCACACCGTTAGACACAACAGAAAGCTTACAATTATTTTAAAATTTACCCTGACATTAATTTCAACATTTTAAATTATTGTGTCCAACATCATATGTAAATTTATGTGCTCTGCTAAATGTTGATTTTTTTACTTTCTATTTCTTTACCATGTCATTTGCTCTCCTTAATCATTTAACAGTGTCATGCCCCTCTCATCTTTAGCTTTAAATAGACAAAGAAATAGTTATATATAAAAAAAATATATATATATATTTTAATTTCAATTGATAAGTACTTTAACACTCAACTGCACTGACAAAAAAAACCATATGCGTATTTAATTACAACAACAAAAAACTCCATCTGACGGTGTTGACTTCAACCTGATGGTGTTGATGCAAATTCAATTCAATTCAAAAATACTTTATTGATCCCAGGGGGAAATTAAGTGTTGGTGTAGCTCATATAACTAATTCTTTAAGGAGTTGTTGTAGATGATGATGGCTGTGGGCAGGAAGGATTTCCTGTAGCGGTCTGTATTGCAGCGAAACTGAAGAAGCCTCCGAATGAAGACGCACACCATGTCACAAAGTGGTCCACCAGCTCTCTGTATTCAGCTTCTTGTCCATCTCTGATACACCCGACAATTGCGGATTGTCTTCAACTCCAACTCCACAGCGATAAGCAAACTGCAGCGGGTTCTGATACGTTCTTGTTTGCTTACTCATGGGTGCTAACAGGAGTCTATCCAGGACCTTCATGATGTGGGATGTCAGGGCAACAGGTCTATAGTCATTGATGACTGATGGGTGAGTTCTCTTTGGTACTGGAACAAGGCAGGGTGTCTTCCAAAACACTGGAACCTTCTCCTGAGTTAGGCTAAGGTTGAAGAGGTGCTGCAGAATCCCACAGAGCTGTTTTGCACAGGCCTTCAGGGGGTGACAACTTCTAGACCTGCAGCCTTGTTCCGGTTCAGTTTTTCCCAGCTGCCTCTTCACCTGACTTTTGGAGACAGACAAGTGGGAGGGGGAGGCAAAGGGGGTAGCAGCATTTCCTGACTTGGTTGAAGTCAAACTTGTGGAATCAGAAGAGTCCATGGCTGAGGTGAAGGATAAAACATCTGAGGTGTAACAGGAAAGCTGTTGATCAGAGGAGAGTGGGATGACTGTTTGGCTGGGAACAGGAGAGGGGGATGCTGAGCTGGTTCCTGAACTGAACCTGTTAAGGAATGTGTTCAGTTCATTGGCTCTGTCCATACTTCCATTTATCCAATCCTTCCTGTCCTTAAAGCTTGTGATCTTTTTCATTCCTGACCAGACATCTCTGATATTGTTCCTCTGTAGTTTGTTCTCCAGCTTCTTCCTGTATGCCTCCTTGCTGTCTCTGATCTTGACCTTAAGTTGCTTCTGTATACTCCTCAGTAATTCCCTGTCTCCCTCCCTGAAGGCTCTTTTTTTCTTGTTTAGCAGTTCCTTCAGGTCACTGGTGATCCAGGGTTTGTTATTAGGGAAGCATCTCACTGTTCTGGTGGGGATGATGTTGTCCACACAGAAGTTTATATAGTCAGTCACACACTCAGTCATGGCATTGATGTCCTCTCCATGTGCTTGGCAAAGAGTCATCCAGTCTGTGGTTGCAAAACAACCCTGCAGGGCTTCTTCAGCTTCCTGTGACCATTTTCTCACAGTTCGTTTTGACACAGGTTGCCTCTGAACAAGTGGTTTATATTCTGAACAGAGAAAAACAAGATTGTGATCTGATTTTCCCAGAGGAGGTCTTGGTTTGGACATGTATGAATCCTTTACATTTGCATAAAACAAATCCAAGGTCCTGTTTTCTCTTGTAGAGCAGCTGACAAACTGTTGAAATGTTGGAAGTGTAGTAGAGAGCGAGGCATGATTAAAATCACCAGATATTGCCACAAAGGCATTTTTTTCACAAATGCAAAAACAAATCTGACGGTGTTGATATAGTGGGTTCAATGCAACATCATCACAGCATTTTTATCACTGAAGTTAATGCCACCTTGCTGAAAAACTGTATTTTGTGAAACAAATCACAGCATATAACTTTTTCCTTCACTGTGAACTTATGATTTCATCAACAAACACGAACACAAATATCCAAACCCTTTGTCTTACTATGGTCTTTGACTCTTATTTAATTCAATTCAATTCAATTCAAAAATACTTTATTGATCCCAGAGGGAAATTACGTAACTCCATTTCCACACTTTACACTAACTCATTTTATTTTATCTCTGCAGTCTTGATAAACCATATATATATGACTTCTGGTGTTTTTCACTGTGAACATGTGATTTCGTTGACAAACATTACCACACAAATATCCGAACCCTTTCTGTAACTATATCCAAACCCTTATTCTTACAACATTCTTTGACTCTTTTAGGCCTGTTTAACTCTGTTCCCACACCTTGCACTAACACATTAATCTCATCTCTACAATCTTACAAATCCATATGACTTTGGGTCCCTGACCTGCAGCTTTATTGTGAAGAATATGTAGAATATGTTGCTTCTTTATGTAATCCCTGACTTCAGCAGACAGGTGGTAGAGCTCCCTTGTTCTGCTTGTATGACCTGGTGATGATGGCTCCATCAGTTTGACCAGAACTTGTTCAATTGGTATGAAGCACACATCCTTTCATGAAATTGCATGCTGGGCCCATGGGGATGAAAGAACTCAAACTGAATGAGTGAATGAAAGAAAGAAAAAATGAATGGTTTTTACACTAAAAACAATAGCATTGTACTGGAATTTAAACAGAAAATGCCATGGGCTTATTTCCACTATGGTCTCCTACCTTAACATCTTACTGCTGGGCATCGACAGTGACAGCCTTTGCTAACCACTAATTCTGGTCATATATGACTGCAAAGAATCTCCACCCTTAATCATCCCAGCTGATAAATCCGTTATAGTCCCATCAGGGCAACTCTCAGGTTATTATTCTCTCTCCTGATCAGTATCCTCCACCAGGTGTGCTAAAGGCTCTCTCATTTTAGTCACTGACAGGGCCATCAATGTTGTCATCTTCTCCATTCAGAGGTTCTGACTCTTTTTCTTCCCACTCCATTTGCTCAATCAACATTGTCAGTAGTCTATTCTTCATTCTCTGGGCTTTTGTGATGGAGCCATGGCTTTCTTCAGCCCCTACCCTGGCACATGTGTTTTCAGTCAACTGAAACATTGCTGGGCTGAAACATTGGCACATCTGTGGCTCACTGCAGGAGCATGACAGGGATCTGCAATGGATGTGGATCCATCAGGTGTGACCTGGTGGATTTTGTTCGTGGTTGGAACAGATTTTAGTTGTTAATGTGCATTATATGCCTTCATGTCATCTTCAATGACATAATAGAGCTGGGTACTGTTAAGGCTTCTCCCAACCATCTCATGGAAGATCTTGCCATCCACAATATAATTTTCAATTAGTACAAAGGCTGGCTTCTTTTCTTAGCAAATTCCTTTATTTATGAGCATGATGTGTTTCGTTTTGTTTGTTTTTTTGCCTTATTCATGTGACCTGACAGGTTTTGTTTAGGTGATTTTTTTTTTATTCTACAAATCTATCTGTAATCAGGCATGGGTGTGAGATGTTAAGTTGTATCAAAAAATGTGGTCAATCATAGTTCAGAGCAGTTTAGTTATTATTTTACAAGGGGTTCCATTTTTACACAACCCCAGAATGAGATTCTTTGAAAATTGCGTTCAGTAGCTGCGTAACAGGTTATTTTGTCTGTTATTAAAATTTGTTTTGATTTTAAACATTTCAGTGTGACAAAAAATCAAAAACTGAATAAAATTTATAAGGGGCAAATACTTTTCACAGCATTGTACTTGAAGAACAACCCATGAATGACAGTTACCCAATGGGATACCAGCTATTTAAAAGAATAAAAAAGATTATTTTGTCCAAAGCAGTTCTCCTTGACCCTTTGTAATCACACAACCTAAAATAAGAAAGCTGTGTTTTATCTAAATTTGTTTTTGCAGTGACTAATAGACGATCTCCTAAGATCTCATGATATGAATTTGGAGATAGTCTGAAGGCTTTACACATAAATATTTGTGTGGTCTGTTTTTTATAGCGAGACAAATAGAACAAACCTGAGCAAAGTTTCTGGAAAACAGCAAGATAACATTGTAAACCAAAATATTGAAGCATCAATACATTACATTGTGAGAACTTAATACACATTTTGCTTCAAATAAAATTGTGAAAATATGAAAGATAGTGGTAAATATGCCACCTAAATTCACTCAATAAAAAAGTAGAGACATTTATCCAGAAAGGGATCATTGCATTTGCACAGAATTTAGTGACCAATGATTCACACATGAATATTTCAGTTTGCAAGAAGATGTCTACAACAGGCATTTGAGCAGATGACCTTCTTCACATATGTGGCAAACTGCCAAAAAAAAAAACTTCTTACAACAATAGCTTTCTTCTTGTCACTCATCCATAAAGGCCATATATGTGGAGTGCAGAGCTAACAGTTGTCCTTTTGTAGAAATTCTCAAACCTGAGCAGTTGACCTCTGTGGATCATTCTTGTGATTTCTCTGACTGGTGCTCTCTTTGTCAGTTTAGGTGGATAGCCAGGTATTCGTCGGTACAGACTCTCCCATGCATTCCTCTGTTGAATGTAGTGAAGAGTGCATCTCCGGTAGAAAATGTGCCATTGTGAAGTTCACATGTGAAAACCACATGTGGAATTATTAGCTTCTATGAGAAGAATTGCACGGACTGTCTTAAGCATAGTACTGTGATAATTTAACCAATATATATAGAAGAGATTGTTGTAGGATACCAGATTTTTTTAAAGAAAGAACATTTTCAATTGCTTCAGTTGCTTTAAGTTTTACAAACCAAATTATTTAAACTACAAAAACTGAATCATTCGAGCTGTTAAAGTGTAACACAGCATTTTATTTCTGTTTTTCACTGCTGAGTGAACAGGGACGGTTTTCATTAGGAAGGAGGAGTGGAATTTGGAGCATCTGGGTTCAATACTGTCGGCTGTTAATCACACAAACAGACAGCAAGAAACTCTGTGTCGAGATAAAGCAGCAGTACACATACACACACAGAGAGAGAGAGAGAGAGAGAGAGAGAGAGAGAGAGAGAGAGAGAGAGAGAGAGAGAGAGAGAGAGAGAGAGGAGGGCTGAGGCAATACACACAAATTAACTATTGAGTATTGAAACCAAAGTCATTGACCTAAAGGATGTTTGTACTTCCTAGAACTGGCTCTGTCAATGTTGGGTCAAATGGTTAGAACCAGGGCTGCAGGAAATAAGTTCTGCAGGGGATTGAACTACAGTTCCTCACAGTATTGGCAGAAGCTCAACCCTACATACTTAAAGCATTATCTTGTGGTTTTTGGTGATAAGAGTTACACAATGTGGTTTGAAGCTAAGAAGCTGTTTCAGTTTTCACATTTGGTCCTTGGGTTTAGACGTTGTTGTATAAAATGATTCTGGACTGATGTTGTTCTGGTTCTCAGGTAAAACTGAGATTAGACATCTGACTCAAAAGGTTACACAGAAACAGAAGAAAGTATGACAGAAGTACATTTTACTCTTGTAAATCTGCAGACAGAGTATAATCCACTCATTGGGATCCAACGTAATATTGTACAGTCAATAGCTTGTAAGGCTTTTCGGCAGTGATCCTGTTTGAGACCCTAGTAATCCACACTGTTGTGACCCACCTGTTATATCTTCATTTTAAATTGTTATTCAGTATATTTATAATTGCTTCTAACCTTT
Source organism: Valencia hispanica (assembly GCA_963556495.2). Lineage (NCBI taxonomy): Eukaryota > Metazoa > Chordata > Actinopteri > Cyprinodontiformes > Valenciidae > Valencia > Valencia hispanica. The sequence continues at coordinate 6,843,555 of OY747701.1, forward strand.
GTCCAGCATGTTAATCTCTACAGTCAAAGACATCTGTGGGAAAACAATTTGATTTTTGCATGTTTTTGTGCTTGTTATGAAATTAATTTAAAAAAGAACAGAATTACAAGATTGAAAGCTTGGTTGCTTGTCTGATATAGGTTCTCTGATGTGAGTTTGTGTTTGTAAGATGTCCACCTCAAGGTTTAGGGTGTGCAGCTTCAAAGGCATTCCTGACACAAAATGCAGCACCGAAGCTCCAGAGATCTTTTTGTTTTTCACTTAAGAAAAAAAAAGAAAAGGTTTGTTTATGAAACCTGAGCAGGAGCTCCGGTGGTGTGATTAAAAGCAACAGAAAAGGTCCTTATTCTATATTTACAATACAGTGCAAAACAGAAATAGTTGCCTTCCAGATGTTCTTGAGACCCTTTAAAACGATATTCTGATCGGCAACACTTCTTTGGGATTTCTGAAGTTTTTTGTTTTTTTATCATTAGCCTGTGAATCTTTTCTTTTCTTTTTTCTTTTTTAACGTGTCCTGTCTGGCAGAGTGGCACTCAAAAATGGTGTCTGAGTACCAAGTAGAAGCCCAACAGATTTACTTTCACAAGTGGAGCATTACGGCTTTTGCTATAGCACTCCACTTTTTTTTCTGATATTATGGACATGGAGACAGAAAATAAAGGGGAAAAATAAGAAAGAGTATGAAGAGAGATAGGAAAAAGAGAGAGGGTGAGTTGAAGATACACGAGAGGAAGGGGAACAAAGAAAACATAACAAAACATCCCAGTCCACCTCCACACTCGCATGATGGCAGAGAGGGAAAAAAAACAATGATAAAACAAGCCAAACAATGCGAACTAAGAACTACACAACCATAACCCACAAATAGATATATAAATACAACAACAGCATCACTGAAAAGCTCATGGTCGCAATTACTACAAGATCTAGTTGTGGTAACCTCACCCCAAGAATGCATCTGTAAACACTGAAATCCCCACACCTGTGTGTGTGTGCGTGTGTATGAGCATACTGGTGCATATAAGGTTTCTCCATATGAGTGTTCAATACCTGGTGTGAGGAGTCATTGATCCGACTCCCATGAATCGACGCAGACACCAAGGAGATCAGAGCCATAGGCATACAAAGGACGCCCAGAGCACAGGAGCCCAAGGCAGACCAACGCACGGCTGACCGCACCCCCAAGAGAGGAGCAGAGAAGAGCCCCAGGGGAACATCCAGCAGCTACAATGCAAGGACCCCGGGGGGCTGGAGTGATGAGCCCATGGGCTCCGCCAGCAGCCAACTATGCCAGGGCAGATCCAGGCATGGACCCAGTCCCACCCCCCAGCAGGGACCCAATCAGCAACCAGGGATCAGCCGACGGGTGTCCCCCTCCACCATGGAGATCATGGCCAGCCGATGGCCGACATGCGCCACTTCCACCTCGGGCCAATCCCCACAGCCGACATCCCAATGCACCTCCGCCCCATGTCGGGGCGCCGCACCAAAAGCCACAGTGAATGGACAGCATCCCCAAGTCAAGCCTAGCAAGCACCAAGCTCAACCAGCTCAAAACCCTATGAATCTAATGACTTTCAAATCCTTACCCTTTACATAAAGTCAGTTTCTACTGACCAATGAATCATTTCAACATGAAACTGTGAACAACATCAAAATGTAAGGAGTAGAAGTAAAAATTAGGCCCATAGATAATTACTCAAGTAAAGTATAAATACCCCAAATTTCTACTTAAGTAGAAATTTTAAGTAGGTGTTAACTTGACACCTTTGTCCAGGACATGATATTCTTGAGAGTTTAAGTGAAGGAAAGTGGACTTTTCTTGTTGTCTTGAATACGTTTCGTCTCTCATCCAAGACAGCATGACAGGCTTCTTCAGTTCTGAAAATTGGGTTGGGAGTATCAGATGTATAAGTCTAAGGTTAAGGCTCACTAATGGGGCTATTTTTGTACCTAAGGAGGCTATCAGGGTTGCATAAACTTCTACAGTAAGCACTGGGGCGGCTGTAGCTTAGTGGTAGAGTTGTCAGCCTGCAACCCAGAAATTGTGGGTTCAATTCCAGCTTCCAACTGCTACATGTCGTTGTGTCCTTTGGGCGAGACACTTCACCTACTGGTGTTGGCCAGAAGGGCCGATGGCGCGATATGGCAGCCTTGCTTCTGTCAGTCTGCCCCAGGGCAGCTGTGGCTATAATCATAGCTTGCTTCCACTAGTGAGTGAATGAATAATGGAGTTGTAAAGCGCTTTGAGAGTCTTGAAAAGCGCTATATAAATGCCATTATTATTATTACTAAGCAGTCTTGGTGATGTAGGAGTCGTTAATGAAATGACCCCGGTTATGTAACTATGCGCTACTTTGGTCACTTGCCTCATTGTGGAGGAACTGATGTTGGAAGGATATTTATTCCTCGATAAAAATGTCCTGACTAATTCAAAAGATAGATAGAAAAGTCGGTAGGATTGTGTGGTACTGAGCTAAAATAGTTCACATTTTATTTGACCCACTGGAACTACTCACCTGGTAATAATAAATAAGAGGTCAATTTTTAATTTGTACAGATCCTTACAATGACTGTATTGTTCTACATGTCTGTCATATTAGTTTATGTTACTGTGAAACAATAATTATAAAAAGTAAAACCAAAAAAGATCATGTGAGGTTTCTCAAGGCTCCTTTTTCGGCTTACTTTGTATAATATCTACATGACAACTCCTAGTTATGATTATGGAGTACTTCAACATCTTTTATGGTACCCATGCTGCTGTCATGCAAGTTTATGTTTCTCCTCCCCTTCCGGTAGGCCCATTGGTCCCCTGGCCGAAAAAAAAAAGGATTAAAGTCAATGGAGCGATAAAAGTGTTGTGGTCCGGTTTGCCTTACGCTCTGAATCAAACATATGCTGTGTACCTCAATTTAATTGTTAACTAACAATGTGCGTTCTGAGTGTGTTTGTCATGTGATATGTAATTTATTTGCTTGTAAAAACGTGTAAATAAAATGAATACAAATCAGAAGCCTTATATATATGACACGGAGCTAGCACTTGAAATACTCACTGAACCTTGTAGAGCTTGTCCCCCATGCTGGCTGTCACTCAACCAACTAGTTCTCCCTTAGTATAGCGAACACTTTCCACATGGCCAGATTTATAGTGGTTATCTTCACGTTTATGGTTATGTAACTATGCGCTACTTTGGTCACTTGCCTCATTGTGGAGGAACTGATGTTGGAAGGATATTCCTCGATCAAAATGTCCTGACTAATTCAAAACATAGATAGAAAAGTCGGTAGGATTGTGTGGTACTGAGCTAAAATAGTTCACATTTTATTTGACCCACTGGAACTGCTTTATGTCACCTGGTAATAATAAATAAGAGGTCAATTTTTAATTTGTACAGATCCTTACAATGACTGTATTGTTCTATATGTCTGTCATATTAGTTTATGTTACTGTGAAACAATAATTATAAAAAGTAAAACCAAAAAAGATCATGTGAGGTTTCTCAAGGCTCCTTTTTCGGCTTACTTTGGATAATATCTACATGACAACTCCTAGTTATGATTATGGAGTACTTCAACATCTTTTATGGTACCCATGCTGCTGTCATGCAAGTTTATGTTTCTCCTCCCCTTCCGGTAGGCCCATTGGTCCCCTGGCCGAAAAAAAAAAAAGGATTAAAGTCAATGGAGCGATAAAAGTGTTGTGGTCCGGTTTGCCTTACGCTCTGAATCAAACATATGATGTGTACCTCAATTTAATTGATAACTAACGATGTGCGTTCTGAGTGTGTTTGTCATGTGATATGTAATTTATTTGCTTGTAAAAACGTCTAAATAAAATGACTACAAATTAGAAGCCTTATATATATGACACGGAGCTAGCACTTGAAACGTGTTTCTGCTACGTGTTATCACACAAAACCTAAAGTAAGCTTTGCCGGCTGTTGAAAATTAGCACTTTCTAGGTCTAAAAATGGGTCTTCAAAATTCACAGACATCATTTGGTAAATCCATGGAACATTTCAAACGGGATCAGAAAATAACTTTTATCGCGCCATTGACTGTCATTCAAATTTTTACATTAGGGGACCCATGGACACAAAGGTAATTCTGCAGATTTTTCTTGTGCTAAAACTGACAATAGAACTAAACCTGGTATAGTGAGAAACAGAGAAGGAGAAGAAACATTAAGAAAGTAGTTTGGAATCTATGAAGGCGCTTTGCTTCCACATTGACCAGCTGATTTTTGTTGGTCTAAAGGCATAAAAAATGTTAACCATTCTAAGAGCTATCTTGTCAACTATTTTGCAATAAAAATGACTTTTTAATTCTCCATGTTTTTCCTAAATTGGTGCTAAAATGGCGAGGCTTTCGATTTACCAGCCGAGCTACGTTCCTACCCTTATCCATGGTCTTGAGCTCTGGGTGATGAACAAAAGAACGAGATCACGGATACAAGCTGCTGAAATGAGTTTCCTCCTCAGGGTGTCTGGCATCTCCCTTAGAGATAGGCTGAGAGGCTTGGTCATCCGGGAGGGGCTCAGATTAGAGCTGCTACTCCTCCACATCAAGAGGAGTCAGTTGAGGTGGCTCGGGCATCTGGTCAGGATGCCTCCCTGGTGAGGTGTTCCAGGCACGTCCGACCGGAAGGAGGCCCAGGGGAAGACCCAGGACACACTGGAGGGACTATGTCTCTCGGCTGGCCTGGGAACACCTTGGGATTCCCCCTGATGAGCTGGTCCAAGTGGCCGGGGAGAGGGGTCTCTCTGCTTAAGGTGCTGCCCCTGCAACCCGACCCCGGAAAAGCGGAAGAAGATGGATGGATGTATGGATGGATAGAGCTAAATTGTCCTCTGCTCTTTGGCTTTGCCAAAAGTAATGAGAACAATTTTCATACTGTAGTTGGTAGTATTTTCTGCTCTTTATTAGAATTAACCCAGTGCCTTCATTTGATGTTTTTGAGTTATTGAGGGTTTCTTCCTAGTGTCAGGATTGAGTTTGAAATCTTTATATCATGACAAACTTGTTCTCCTAGTCAACCTAATTCTATCTGGCCTTGTGGATCTCTGTCAGGAATGTACGGTGTGTGATGCAAGGACCGGGGAGAGGGGTCTCTCTGCTTAAGGTGCTGCCCCTGCAACCTGACCCCGGAAAAGTGGAAGAAGATGGATGGATGTATGGATGGATAGAGCTAAATTGTCCTCTGCTCTTTGGCTTTGCCAAAAGTAATGAGAACAATTTTCATACTGTAGTTGGTAGTATTTTCTGCTCTTTATTAGAATTAACCCAGTGCCTTCATTTGATGTTTTTGAGTTATTGAGGGTTTCTTCCTAGTGTCAGGATTGAGTTTGAAATCTTTATATCATGACAAACTTGTTCTCCTAGTCAACATAATTCTATCTGGCCTTGTGGATCTCTGACAGGAATGAAATAAAAGGCCACCCTGGAATGTGCAGTTTTTTGCTTTATTGGGGGTCTGGGGACTCAGAACAGGTCAGTATCTGGTGTGACCACCATTTGCCTCATGCAGTGCAACACATCTTCGCATAGACTTTATCAGATTGTCAATTGTGGCCTGTGGAATGTTGGTCCACTCCTCTTCAATGGCTGTGCGAAGTTGTTGGATATTAGTGGGAACTGGTACACGCTGTCGTATACGCCGGTCGAGCACATCCCAAACAAGAACTGGGACATTTTCAGCTTCCAAGAATTGTGTACAGATCCTTGCAACATGGGGCCGTGCATTATCTTGCTGAAACATGAGGTGATGTTCATGGATGTATGGCACAACAATGGGCCTCAGGATCTCATCACGCTATCTCTGTGCATTCAAAATGCCATCAATAAAATGCACCTGTGTTCTTCGTCCATGACAGATGCCTGCCCATACCATAACCCCACCACCACCATGGGCCACTCAATCCACAACATTGACATCAGCAAAGCGCTCACCCACACGACGCCACACACGCTGTCTGCCATCTGCCCTGAACAATGTAAACCGAGATTCATCCGTGAAGAGAACACCTCTCCAACCTGATAGACGCCATCGAATGTGAGCATTTGCCCACTCAAGTCTGTTACGGCGACGAGCTGGAGTCAGGTCAAGACCCCGATGAGGACGACGAGCATGCAGTTGAGCTTCCCTGAGACGGTTTCTGACAGTTTGTGCAGAAATTGTTTGGTTATGCAAACCAATTGTTTCAGCAGCTGTCTGAGTGGCTGGTCTCAGACGATCTTGGAGGTGAACCTACTGGATGTGGAGGTCCTGGGCTGGTGTGGTTACACGTGGTCTGCGGTTGTGAGGCCGGTTGGATGTACTGCCATATTCTCTGAAACGCCTTTGGAGACGGCTTATGGTGGAGAAATGAACATTCAATGCACGAGCAACAGATCTGGTTTACATTCCTGCTGTCAGCATGCCAATTGCACGCTCCCTCGATGCTTTTGGCATTTGTGGCATTTTGCTGTGAGACAAAACTGCACATTCCAGGGTGGCCTTTTATTGTGGGCAGTATAAGGTACACCTGTGCACTAATCATGATGTCAGATCAGCATCTTGATGTGGCACACCTGTGAGGTGGGATGGATTATCTCAGCAAGCAGAAGTGCTCACTATCAAACATTTAGACTGATTTGTGAACGATGTTTGAGAGAAATGGTAATATTGTGTATCTGGAATGAATTTTAGATCTTTAACTCCATCTCATGAAAAATGGGAGCAGAAACAAAGGTGTTGCGTTTATATTTTTGTTGAGTGTAGAAACATATTCAGGCCGGACCTGATGCACTGTCTATACGTGCAAAAAGATCTGATTTACCACCACTTCTTTACATAAAACATCGTTGTGCTTGTTTGCTTTTTTTTTTAGCTCAGGTCGTATTTTTATAATCAATCAACTAACATGTCAATACACTCCTGATCAAACCAGAAATAAAATTACAAGCAATCACATTTTGTGCTTCTGGATTAGAGGCAGGTTGTAATTTGAATCTCAAATTGCAGAAAGAGAAGAAACAGGAGCAAAAGACAAACAAGTGCATTAGGCACCTTATTGAAAAGATTGAAACTCAAACAAATTGTTCATCAGCTGATCAAAGGTTTAAGAACATAGCCTACCAGAAAACCAAAACAGAACTAAAAGTGTCAAAAAAGGGACTCATTAGTGAGTAGTCTTGTTAGGGTTAGGGTACTATAAAAAATCATTTAGACATGCTTGATCTTTTCCTGTTGACTGGTAGGAAAGATCCTCCATGGAGTGAAGATGAACGGCATCCATAGTCCAAAATTCACCTCAATTTATGTAAATCTCACTTTCTATAACTCCCTGAATATATCAGGGGATTTAGATCAGGGGAAACTCCAGGATGGTTCTATACATAGATTATTCTCCTGGTGGAAGTTCTTTTTCAGACAGACAACGTGAACCTATTGGGCTGATCAACAGCCTGTTTAAATTTAAATGGAGTTTTTAATAGCGTCTTTTCTTTATTGGTTGTCTCTTGCTCCTGTTTCTTCTTTTTGCATTTTTATGTTCTACATATAACCCGGTTCTGATCCCTCAGCATGTAGAGCAAATACTTAAAGTTTTCTCCCTTGTCTTAAAATTCTTATCAGGAGTGTATCAGGTGCCTGGTCAACTTGATACACTAATCTTAAAATGGTACGGCACAATGGTCGGAAAACAACTTCAAAACCAGCTAGTAAATAAAATAACATTTTTTAGGAAGACTGCAGTTTATTTTTCTTTAATTATGAAAGTGGAAAGCAGTTATGGAGCATAGAAGGGAAACTATGACATGAAAGGTGTTGTTCACTGAGAGACTGTGTAATACTTGTTCTTTTTGAAAAATGATCGGTCACTTAGTTTATATGCATGCTGCACATGAAAATGTTCTACAGTCCCCATTGCTTGCATTAGAAAAAAACAGAAGTCATTATTTTGGCCCTGCCAGTCTGCAGTAAATCCTGAGACTAAAAACAACACAGGCGGGCGGCGTTGCGCTCTGTTGATCCATGGGGAGCCTAAGGGAATAGACAGCAAAAACAAGCGAGTCAAAAAAAAGCCAGTCTCTTTTATGTCACTTGGCTACCTTGGCTTTGTGACCACCTACGGGAAGGCTGCATAGATTCTACAGCCAGTAGAGAACAGAGACTTGAGCTTCAGCTCCACAACATGGCGGAACACGTTCATGCTTTGTGTTATTTTTGAGATAATACATCAATGTTGCACTTTATACTCAAGAAAGAGAAGTTGATGAAGAAACTGTTGGAATTTGTCTGGGAACACTACCAGGGAAGTACGTTAAGTTACTTAATTGTTCAAAACCAGGGTGAGAGTCGCATTGCTGTTAGCCAATCAGAGACAAGACGTTTACATATGCTGAATATTAATGAGTAAGACTTGTTGTTCCCCCTCACCCACTCCTCCGACAAACTGCACCTCCTGAAACAGGAGCAAGAAAGCATTTTTTCCAAAGAAAATGACTCACAAGGCATTCCTTCATACTAGAGACCACAGCAATTGTAATGAAATAAACTCCACTGCAGTGCAATCATAGTGGGGAAAAATGAACACCCCTATTATGAATTATTATTATGTATTATTATCTTCTTTTGAGAAACTCATCTGTTATAGGTAAACTGACCGAGTCATGAGCACATAAAGTAGCACGGTCCCAAATCAATGTATCCAAACACAGTATAAGAGGCATATGCATGGGACACAGACAAACTGTGTGCTCAGACATGCTTTCAGCTGTGATAAGAATGAATTCTTTGTATATTGCACCCCCTAATGGCAATAATGCTTGGAAATGTTTGTGTTCAACATACGGACCCGAATCAAGCGGCTGATATCCTCCTCAGCATGCAGTCAAGTTCTACAGAACCCTGCTGATGACCTAATAAGAGGATTTAAGTGTGTGGAAGCAGAGATGCATCTAAAAGCTGCAGAACACTGGTCCTAGAGGACTGGATCTTGATGCCCGTGCTTTGATGAGAGAAGCTTTGCTGACAGTTTGTTTTGAGGTGAATAAATCCCAGAAGAAACAAAACCGTTTGCTCCTATTAAAACACAAATAAAAAGAGACAAAAAAGGATTAATCCACCAATATACACACCCATTTTACAAAGCCGTCCACATTTAATGGCACACCTGATAAATATGTTTTATCACCAAGGACCACGCCACAGAGATCTAGATTTACATGTCAAATGAAAGAAGTGGACATAGAGATGAAACGTCTGGGGTGATGCGCTCATGGAGGCTTAGGAAGAAGACTCAGCGTGGGGCTGCAGTCTCCGGGAACTCATCTTTCCCAAGCCTGCTCAGTATCATAGATGGAGGTGAACATAAAAGGGCAATGGCAGACTTTTTTTTGTGATAACATTAACAGCATTACAGAGTATAATAATACACTGTGTATAAGTAGGTCATTTATGACATATGGCTGTCAATGTGTGGCAAAATATGATGTTACAGAGAACAAAAAATATGTATATGTAAACAACAACAACAAGCAACAAGAAAAGATGAAGTATGAACTCATGAAATAAATGAACATTTTTGAAGTCTTATTGTTTTTGATTAATTAGATTAAGCTTTTGAAAAGAGGTAAAATCTATTTTAAATCAGACTCTTTAAAGGTATAGAATGATGGGGATTTTTCCACACCACTTAATCTTGTGAATATGATATTTTGCTAAGATTATGATTAAATTGATTGCATATATTTCCTCAGAGGAAAAGGCTAAGCTGCTATAGATAAGTAATAGTTGAAGTTTTGACAATATTATATTTTTGCCGCTCTTTGCTTTAAGAAAATGTGGTGGAAACACTTTTTGAGTTTGGGGGCATAACGAAGGCGGAGGCCAGACATGTTTGAATTAAATACTTAAACGCCTTCTTGGACTCAAGTCTTCTCTATTATGTAAACTCTGAGATACTTTTTTTGCCATAACACTTGGCGCCCAACGCAGCCTCAGCGAACGGAATGGACCGGCAGGGACAGGGTCAAGGGAGTTGCTAGCGTCCTGGGAAATTTTCTCCCAGCCTCTTACCTCCAGTAACTGTTTGGGAGATGGAGGCCTGCCGTCGCCTGAGACAGAACCTGGTAAGAGTCCTTTTATTTATTTATTTATTTATTTATTTATTTATTTATTTATTTATTTATTTTACGTGTCCTGTTTGGCAGTGTGGAGCTCAGAATTGGTGTCTGAGTACCAAGTAGAAGCCCAACAGATTTACTTTCACAAGCGGAGCAGTACAGCTTTTGCTATAGTACTCCACTTGATTTATGTGTGAAAAATCTTTATTATGAATTGTTGCGGTTTTTATTTCTTGATGTTATGGAGACGGAGACGGAAAATTAAGGAGAAGAAAGAAGGAAGATGAAGAAGAGAGGTAGGAAACAAAATGTCATGAGAGAGGGTGAGTTGAAAATACAAGAGAGGAAGGGGAACAAAGAAAACACAGGAAAACATTGAAGTCTGCCTCCATACCCACAGGACGGCAGAGAGGGGGGGAAAAACAAAACACGAAAAAGGAACATCGACAAAACCAACCAAACATTGTGAACTAAGAATTACACAACCACATCACACAAAAATAGATATAAAAATACAACAACAATGTCACAGAGAAACTCATGGTACCGATTAATCAAGCTTTAGTAATGATAACCTCAGCCCAAGAATATATCCTTAAACACCAGAGACCCCACATCAATGTGTGTGTGTTAGCATGCTGGTGCATATAAGGTTTCTCCATAAGAGTGTTCGATAGTTGGTGTGAGCAGGCATCAATCCGTCTCCCAGGAATCGATGCAGACATGAAGGAGATCGGAGCAAAGACGTCCAAAGGACCGCCAGAGCCCCAGGCGGACCCGGGCGGGGCCGACCGCATCCCCCAAGAGAGGAGAAAAGGAGAACCCCAGGGGAACATCCAGCGGCCACTATGCAGGGGCCCGGGGGGCAGCAGTGACGAGCCCACGGGCTCCGCCGGCAACCGGCCGCGCCGGGGCGGGCCGGTCGGTGGACCGGGGGAGCCGGGGCCCAGGGGCACCCCACCGCCCAGCAGGGACCCGACAAGGGACCGGCCGACGAGGGGCCCCCGGCACTGCAAGGGCCGCGGCCGGCCGCCGGCCGCCACGCGACACGCGACACCTCCACCCTAGGCCAATCCCCACCGCCAACATCCCAGCGCCCCACCATCTGGACGCCAAGTTGTACCAGCTCCCGGGTCCTGATCCCACGCAACGCAGGGCGCCGAGACCAGGCATCCAACGAGGGCCAGGGCCGGTCCAACCCGCCAATGAACCGGCCATGCACGGTGCGCACAGAACAGGTGATCAAATGAGCAGAGACGCCGGATCCGCATCCCGCCGAGCCACCGAGCAGGCACCACCCAACAATCCCAAACCTGGCACCTCTAAAAGAGGTGCCCCAACCAACCAAAGGAAGATATCGTACCAGCGCATCGGCCGACCGCCACACCGGCCCCCCCAGGCCCGGCCAGGCACGCACCAGGTCCGAACCGGATTGACCACCGGCGCACCGGCAGGCAGGGGCCCCCGTCACCAGCGGGGAGTGACGGAGGGGAAATAGGCCCCCCATTAAGTGTAAGGCCTGAGTAGAGCCACCAGCCCCCGGACCCGGGAGGTGGACCCCCTACCTTCTAGGATGGAGACAAGCAGACCGCCAAGGGCCCCACAGTGGCAAAGCAGCCCGACAGCCCAGGACCCCGACCAGACCGCCTGTCCTCCTCCGGACCCCAACCCCTGATGGCCCGTAGCGAACAGGGGTGGGAAAAGACCCCTAGCCTCCATCCTCCCGCTCAAGTATGGTGTTGATGCGTGTTGTTATAATGTGCATTTAAAACAGAGGGGTTGGATGTGGGGGAGGCAGCCACACATCCCCCAACCCCCACCCCGAGCCCTCAGTGTCTATATGTGCTTTAACAGTGGGCACCGGCACCAGAGGTGAAGCTGATTGTACCGCTCCCCCTCTGGATGCCGAAAAGTGTGCCCACCCCAAAGTCCCTACATATGTGTCGTGTGAAAATGTTATAAGTGGGAGTGTCTAAGTTGTATATTAAAATTGGGACCCAGGACACCACCCCAGTGATGTGCCCATGCCCCAAGACCCTATATGAGTGGTAAAGTGATGGAGCGGGTGGACAGAGGTGTCCAGGGATGGGGAGGGAAGGACTGGGAGACAAAATGTCTTCCCAGGGAGCCAGCTCCCCCACTGACCCCAATAGGCACCGCTGTTCACCGGGATCCACCAGGGGAGGGAGGCCATGGCACGTCCGACCCGGGGCCCACGACCACAGCACCACAAAGCCCCACGGACCCCAAGGCAGTCCCCCCAGCCCCATCCCAGAAGGGGAACTAAACCCACCCTGACATTCGCTCTACTCTCAAAACACAAAAGACACTAGACACCCAGGTTGAGTTCGCCCCCCCCCCACCCGCACACCCCTCCTCCCCGTCCAAGTGCCCTCGTAGGGGGAGAGCACCTTTTGCCACACAGCAGCAGCCTCCCCGCCAGCAAAGGAGGCCCCCAGCGCCACCCGCCCACCGGAGGCCCCCGTAGCCCGAACCAAGTCGACGTACCTGCCCAGACCAGGAGCAAACCGATGAGCCGGGCGGCCGACCCACCAGGCCGACATCCACCAGCCTCATTCTTTGTGGAGCGACCACTGTTGCTCAACGGCCCGGCAGGAGACCAAACCCAGTGCCCCACCGACCTGCCCTGCACGCCCACCACCCGGCCAGTCCACCCGCAAGTCCGACCGACCCCGGCCAAATGCCCAACCCCAGCGCCCCACACAAACACCAAGACCCAGGAGCCAAGACCAGTGCAAAAAAAGGACTGATCCGGCGCAGAAACGCCACCCAGCCGCCGCGACCAGCAGCCAGGCACCCCAACCAGCAGACAAGGCGAGACACCATACAGGGACTGGCGATGACAATCGGCCCAGAGAAAAAGAGAGAGGCGGCTGCACATGCCGGCCGTCGGCCGGCCACGACCCCCACAGCCAACAGAGACCCCACGCCGGCCGATCCCCAGCCAGGACCACAGCTAGGGGGCGCGGCGCCCCTGAGCCCCGAATCCCCAGGGCCCACCCCAGACCCTACCGAGGCGCAGCCCGGCCACCAGGCCAGTAACCCATGTCCGCCAGTGCAACCCCCCCAAGGCACCGCATGCAGCCATCAGGGGTCACCACCCAAAGCCCAACCCCAGGCCGGCCACTACGTCCAGCGCCCCATCCGCCCAGTGATCCCACCCCCCGGGGTCCCCCCCAGACGCCTCCAACCCCAAAACCCCCACATCAGCAACAGTGTCCCAAACGACAAAACCAAGTGCCCCCCACCCCCACTAGGTGATGGAGCCGATCAAAGGAGCCCAGAGAGATTGATCAGATATGGAGCCAGAGGCCGTCTCAAGACCAATATGGTCCAACAAGAGATTTCTATACTGATTAATATTAAGAGCTTTTTTATTTTTCCAGTTCAGGAGGATAGTTTTCTTAGCGATGCATAAGGCAATGTGAACCATTAGAACTGACTTTGTGTCCATGGTGACATCATTTAAATTTCCTAACAGGCAAATTGAGGGAGATGGTGGGATGTTACATTTCAGACACTTTGATAAGTCCTCACAAATCTGGCACCATAATTTCTTAACAGGTGGACAGAACCAAAGCGCATGAGCATAAGTATCTGGTATATTGCTTGTGCATTGTAAGCAGGTATTAGACGATGTAAAACCCATCCTAAACATTCGTTGACCTGTATAGTGTACTCTATGAAGGATTTTGTATTGTATTAATTGCAAATTAGGATTTTTTGTTATTTTAAAGGTTCTTAAACATATCTGAGACCAGACGTTTTGGTCAAAGCTGGCTGATAAATCCCCCTCCCATTTTGAAATAGGGATGGCTATTGATTCATCTAATGTAGATAAAGTTTTGTATATTTTAGACAGCAATTTGGGGGGGTTGAGATTAAGAAAATCTAAAACTCTTGCTGGAATTTGTAATTCAGCTGTATTGAGCCTAAATTTACCTTTAATATTAGATTTAATTTGTTGATATTCTAAGAATTTGTTTTTATCAATTCCATATTGTGTAATTAATGTATTAAATGGGATAAAGTCTGTTCCATCAAATATATGTTCCAGGTATTCAATTCCATTGCACCTCCAGACTGGGAAACTTATCATACATTTTTTTTGCAAGATGTCGGGGTTATTCCAGATGGGTGTACGTCTGCATGGGATTATTGTGGACTCTGTCATTTTTAGAAACTCCCACCATGCTGTCAGAGAGGAGCTGATATTTATGCTTTTAAAGCATTCATATTGTTTTATATTTGAGCTAATAAATGGTAGGTCTGAAAGTTTTATCTTATTACATAGTGTCTGTTCTACGTCTATCCAGGACTCGTCTAGGTAGCTATGTTTTAACCATCTTGATATGTATTGGAGCCTGTTGGCTAAGAAATAATGATGGAAGTTTGGTAGATCTAGACCTCCTTTTTCTTTGGTCTTCTGCAGTGTTTTTAAGCTGATACGTGGGGGTTTATCTTTCCAAAGAAATTTAGAGATAGAGGAGTCCAGAGATCTAAACCAGTCTAGTGATGGTTTACTTGGGATCATTGAGAATAAGTAGTTGATTCTGGGCAAAACCATCATTTTTATTGAAGCAACCCTTCCCATAAGTGATATGGGTAGAGATTTCCATCTGGCAAGATCATCTTCCACTTTTTTTAAAAGTGGGATGTAGTTTAACGTTATTAAATCTGCCAGTCTTGGTGAGACATTGATACCTAAATAGGTAATATTCCCTGACTGCAGTTGTGTATTAGTTGGATTCTGGACAGAACAATTGATTGGAAGAACTGTAGATTTTAACCAATTTATAGAATAATCTGAAACATTTGAGTAAGAGTTTATCAACCCGATTACCTGAGAGAAAGAGGTTTGTGAATGCTGGAGAAAAAGTAATACATCATCTGCATAAAGACTGATTTTATGTTCTATGTTATTGCATTTTATGCCTTTAATATTGTGAGTTTGCTTGATCGCTGCAGCTAGTGGTTCAATAAAAATAGCAAACAGGGAGGGAGAGAGAGGACATCCCTGCCTGGTACCTCTCTGAAGATAAAACCTAGATGATGTTTGGTTATTTGTTCTGATACAGGCTGTTGGTGAACTGTATAATATTTTCAACCAGTTTATAAAAGAATTTCCAAAGCCAAATTTATGTAAGGTTACAAATAAGAATTTCCAGTTAACTCTATCAAATGCTTTTTCTGCATCTAAAGATAATATATTAGTTTTAATGTTTTTACAGTTAGAAAAATCTATTAAATCTATTAATCTACGTGAATTTGTGGATGAATGTCTCCCTTTAATAAAACCAGTTTGATCAGGATGTATTATAAGAGGGGTTACTTTCTCTATCCTTTTTGCGAGGGCTTTGCAGATTATTTTAAGATCAACATTAATGAGGGATATGGGACGATAGCTGGTAGGAAACAAAGGGTCTTTACCTGATTTTAGTAGAAGACTAATGTAGGCAGAATTCATATTTGGTGGGAGTCGGCCATTATCCTTGGTTTCCTGCAGCATTCTGTGGAATGTTGGTGCCAGAATATTCCAGAATTCTTTATAGAACTCTGCTGGAAATCCATCTGGGCCTGGAGCCTTATTATTGGGCATGCCTTGGAGGGCCTCCTGGAGTTCAGCCGCTGATAGTGGTGAATCCAGGGCCATCGCTTGACTTTCAGATAATTTAGGTAGTGTTATGTAATCAAAAAATTGTTCAATTTCATGATCCGATGGATTTATCTCTGGTGAGTATAAAGCCTTGTAAAATTCCTTAAATGTGTTGTTTATTCTTCCAGGATCATATACTGTATTCCCGGTCTGATCTTTAATAGCAGATATAGTTGTTTTTTCTTTATTAATTTTTAGCTGGTTAGCCAAAAATCTACCTGATTTATTACCTTGTTCAAAGTTTTCTATCCTAAGTCTTTGAATTAAGAACTGGGTCTGTTTATTGATCATTTGATTTAATTCTAGCTTTGCTGTACGGATTTTGCCTAGTCTCTCCTCCTCTAGAGAAGCTTCTAATGAATTAATAGTTTCTTCTAATTCCTGAATACGTTTTTTTTTCCATTTTCTTTTTATTTGATGAGAATGAGATTATTTTACCTCTAATCACAGCTTTTCCTGCCTCCCAAAGAATGGATGGCGACGTACCAGGGAGGTCATTATATTCTAAATAAGAAGCCCACTCTTTTTCAAAATATTTTATAAATTCTTTATCCTTAAGTAAGGATATATTAAATCTCCAATTTTTCATTCGAGGTGTTTCTGTTTTATTTACTAAAGTTAGAGAATCAGGAGCATGATCGCTAACAGCTATAGGGTGTATCTCAGTGTCTGAAATGTCAGTCAACAGTGAGCTGCTGACTAACAAATAATCCAGTCGAGAATATGAATGGTGGACATTTGAGAAGAAAGTATATTTTTTGTCATTGGGGTGAAGAGATCGCCATGCATCACAAAGTCCATAATCGCTCATGTACTGTTTGACTATATCTATAGATTTCCAGCTGCGCTGAGTCCCTGCTGTGCTGAGCCTGTCTATTTCTTCATTTAAACCAAAGTTGAGGTCGCCCCCAAGAAGAAGTGAGCAATCCATGTGTTCAAGGAGCACAGAGAAGAAGGAATGAAAGAATGAGGGGTCATCAACATTTGGACCATATATACTGACAATACATAACTTTTGGTTATGTATAGATAGTTTTACTATAATAAATCTACCCTCTGGATCTGTAACAGTGTCTATTACTGTAAAATTTACATTTTTATTTATTAATATTGCTACTCCCTTTTGTCTGGAGTTATAGCATGCAGAAAACACATTAGGAAACTCGGGGGATTTAAGATCAACTGCAGCTGAGGTAGATTTATGGGTTTCTTGTAATAAGACGACATCTGCCTTCAATCTTTTAAGCTGGTTAAAAATCTTAACTCTTTTCTCTTTGGTGCCAGCTCCATGAATGTTCCACGTGACAAACCTTAGAGTAGTCATAGTTTTGAGATAAAAGTTGTAAAGTCCATATCACCATAGAAACAGAAACACAGGTGTATTATTAGTTTGTGCCTGGGGTTGCCTGATTGAAAATCCAAAAGCCGAGATATAAGAAAGAGAAAAATAGAAGAAAGTTGTGAAGGTGTGAAGGGTGAGGGTGAGAGAGAAAGAAATAGTTATGTTATGAAAAAATTTTGTGTGTGTGAGTGATAAAAGAAGAAAAAATGAGTGACAAAGACATTTGGTGATAGACATGTGAAGATGGGAAAAGAAAAAAGAGCCAGAATCCCAGTGCTTAGCCCTGGCCCCGCCCACATTGAGCGATGTAAACAACTTTACAGAGCTGTGCTAACATTAGATTGTAGTTGACTGATAAAACAACTCTTATCTGACCAGTGTTACATGACTAATAAAGCCAAGGAGTAAGCTGGGGGTCCCTGAACAGCTGCCCATTAACATACAGTTTATCTACCGCTACCGTAGCTCTGGTGCCTTCACTGATATATTTCTTCCTGATTGGGAACAAAACGCGCCTTCTATCCAGGATTTCCTTCGGATATTGATCATTAACGCTATAATTCGTTCCCCGCAGCTCTCTGCCCTGGCCTCTGACCTGCTCTTTTTGCTTGTAATGCTCAAATTTAGCAACAATAGGTCGCGGCCGGCTGTTATTGGGCTTCTTACCTCCGAGCCGGTGGACGCGGTGAAAAGTGATGTTTTTTACCGTGTCGCTTGGGAGCTTTAACTGATGTTGGAGAAAGAGTCCTTTTAAATAAATATTGATAACAGAATTTTATATGCACTTTAGGAGGTGAAATATTTGCTAGCGGTTTCGTGTTTATTTACTTAATAGAATATATATACTTATATATAATTGTATGGTTAATTATTCAATCAATGTTAAAGAAAGTATCGGGTTTTTGCTCCGGGTTTTACCTGGGAGCATGGCAGTTGGACAAGTAGTCAATTTATTAAATTGATTATTTTCAGACGAGGGTTTTTTTAGGCTTTTGTTTCAGTCAAGGAAACTAGAAAGCGATGGGGGAGACGTCCGTCATGGGAACTGGGTACCCAGGCAGACAATCGGGTCTGTAATCTAGAATGTCACACACACACACAGTTATTGTTACACATTCCATTGTAGAACTGCCGATGAGTTTCGCTGAGTTGTCCTGTGTTTTTCTTCAGGCTGGTTGGGACCCCTACCTTCGGTCCAGCGGCGCCTGGGGAGGGCCACAAGGAGCCCTAGTACCTCCCCCACCCTTGGAATAAGGGGTTTGGCAGCCATAACGAAGGCGGAGGCCAGACTCCGGCCTGAATGCGGTCTGACCAGTGGGCAGAGGGGAAAACTCTTGCTCAGGTGAGATGAGTTATTCAGGGGCTGTGGTTTCCCTGGAACATGGCGATTAGCTGGATTGAGGGGGGGGGGGGCCCTGGGCCGGGCAGCCTGCAGATGACCCAGCGAAATTCAGGCAGGAGAAAAATACACACAGCTCAAATGCAATTAAGAATTGCTTGCTGACTGATGTAGCTGTTTTTTTTTTCTGTAACACCTGCTTATGTAACACACATACACACTCCCTTAGGAAAGTAAATCTTGTTTTGTTTTTGTTTTGTTTCTGCCAGAGGACCCTTAGAGCGAAAGGGGTCTCGATGGAAGCAGGCCAATATTTCTGATTCTTTCTATTTTCTATGTTGATCTAAATTTTGTTTTGTTATTGTGTTGTAATTTGTAAGGGAAAGTTGATGTGCAACTAAAATTAATTTGTTTGCTTTAGACGGACGGGGTAAAGCAGACAACAAAACTGCTACGGCTCTGATAAGGTGATGATTCGTCATCCGGTGAGTTGAGTCTAATCAGAGCTTAAAGACGGTGTTGCACAAAATTTTTCTAGGGCAAGAGAGTGAACTGATCATTTGTCTTCTTGGGAGTTACCTGGTAAATGGTCAAGAAGTCTTTTCTTTTCTCTTCTAATGCTTTCTGTCAGGAGAGTCCACATTTTATTTCATTTTGGTTGAACGTTATTTGATGGAATTGTTATTACACTTAGTACAAGTTTCCTTAGCTATCGCAGCTTGTGTGCACTAACTTAGAAACGGAAACGTTCCTATTTTACGACTAGAACAAATAGCAAAGTTGATTGGGGCATTTAGAGTAGGTTGTGAATTATACCCTGACTGACTTGATTTTGACTAAGCTGACTGACAGTCAAAACATATTTTCCTTTCTTTCTGGGACAATTGGGGCTGAATTTTTTTCTTGTATTTTGGGGTTTATTTTATAAGAAAGTAATAAATCTTAGATCTGTGAACATTAACTAAAGTAACTTGCACCTTTACAGTAACACTGCTTAGATTTCGCCGCAGCTGTGAAGGACAAATTTTTTTATCAGCTTGCAAGGCGCTAATGTAAACAATCTAAAGATGACTGGTCCTTAGGCGACTTAGGTTTTAAATAAATGGAAAAAAGATAAATACTAATCTTATTTGGGGAACATTCAAGCGTCAGAGCAGTTAGTGGGCCTTATTAGAAATTTTGCTTGGAAAATTACTGAATTGATCTCAAGCTGTGAAGTATTCTGTGTCTCCTTCCAGGATAAGGGGCAAGAGGTCAGGAAAGGTTTGATCCTAGAAATCTGATGGTTTTGTCACACTCTGGTGGGTAAACACAGAAAGTTATATAAGTGGGTCTTAATATAAGGCATCTGACTTTGTAATTAAAGGGAAGTCGTCTCACTGTTTTAAGTAAATATTAATATACCTGAAATGTTTTTTAGGGGCCATCAATTATACACAGTGGTCCTGTGAGTTTGGAATTTTGTTTATGACAACCAATGCAATTTTCAATTTCAACTGAACCAGAATGCAAATCCGGCTGGTTCTCATTCTTTTTTGCTTTTTTTTCTAGAATTGACTGACCACTTTGTCCACAGGGGAGGAGTAATGTTCGAGGTTCGACCCAAAAAGGTATGGACAAGTGGCTTGGGAGGTTACCTGTGCATACCTGAGTTTGGGGGCTGCTTACATATTTTGGCTTATTTGGGGCTATGGTGAAGGGAATTCAAATTTTAACATTTTCTCTTAGACCTTACAAGGGAGGCTAAGAAGTATGATCCCCTGTAGCTGCAAAAACACTCTTTAAAATAGTAATAAATAATAAAACGTAATTGTTCGTCACCAGTGACGTATCACTTTTCAAATTAAGAAAGCAAATAATATATAATCACTTGGTGTTTAGGGGTAAAAATCAAATCCTGAACTATAGATTTCACAGTTAGTTTTGTTGTAGCTCTCTTGGCTTTTATCACAGCCTAAATTATTTGAGGCCTGTTGTGAGAATTTTTCTGCGTAGCATTTTTTATAAAAGAAGATTTGAATGGCTTAATGTGGGAAAAAAAAAATATATTGATCATGTTAAAGGTTAAGTCTATGTGTTAACTGAGATATGTATTGTTATGTTGAACCAACATGTGAGAGCTCAAGGATACTCTCTGTGTCTTGGGTCACCAATTGTGAGATGTGTCTGCATGCTGACTGAAGGACGTGGGAACCACTCCATTATCTCTTCTTATCCTTGTTATATAATATTTCCATAATAGGCTTTTAAATCCATTTGACATGCATTTAGTATCAGTGGATTGCTCGGGATCTCAGGATTATAAATATATCATCGCTCTATCTGAAAAACTAAACGCAACAGATGTAGGAAACTGCAATCTTAACATCAAGTGATCTTGGATAAAAATAGATCAAAGAAAACAGAGAATATTCCAATTTAAAGCATAATGAGTGATGGATGATTATTATGATCTATATTGGTGCATATGAGTCAGATTTAATGTTTAAAATAAACTATATTATCTTGAAAACTTGCTATAGTTTTAATGGTGATAATATAATAATGATTAATTATCTGACTCAGTGATTTACTGGAGAATAAATTCCTACATCATTCCTACATCATTTTTGAAAACATATTTGCTGGAACACATTTCCAACAATCATTAATAATGATATCTTTCTGCAAAGTGCAAATATGAATAAACATTCTTCAGTCTATTTGATTTATTATGCTGGTTTTTCAAAGCAATCCTTCAAATTCATGTGAGAGATGGAAATGACATCTGACTGTATTTACCTCATCAATCTAATATTTGAGTATTTTCTAACCTGAATCCATATTAATTTTATAGCCTATTAAATGGGTGAGCTGTACTCAGTGAGTTACAGCTGTTAGATTTGCGCTAATCAATAAAAGCCTCGGGGGTAAATAATGCACAAAGGTAAATGGTAATATAAAATTTGAACTATTGTACCTGATTAAAACTGGTTCGACCTAAAACTATAACACTCTGTGTTCATGAGATAAGGGGCGGCCGCGTTTGGCTCGGGAACCTTAGCTTGAAAACGTTCTTTTAAGATTCTATGAGAAACAATGCAATTCAGCAATAACCTAGATGAATGATGGTTTCTATTTTTAACTAATACTTTTGATAAACGTAGCCTACTCCGCAGTAAATAGAAATAACACGGAAAACGCAAGGTTAAAATCGGATATATTGAAAACCAACTCCAGTTAATACAAATCCGAGTGGCAATATGAAAGTATTTCAGTCTATTGAGTAATTTACAGAAAACGAATAGAAAACAACGCGGGTAAACATTCTAAGGTTAATCTTAGCCAAGGAGTTATTAACTAAAATGTTGTAAAAATGATCTGAAATACAGTCCGTTGCAGATTTAATGCGATTCTCTAGTTGCTAATCAGCTAATGGAGCCACAGCTTCTTTATTACGACCGATGTGCTGCAATTCTCTGGTTGTAAACAATCATAGATCCCGACACTGATAAAGAATAATAGCGCTCTGCGGCTGGAAGCCTAAAAATAGGAACTTGAACACTTGTTTTGACGAAAAGTTTTCAGTTACTTCCTGGATGTTAACGAGTCCGGGTTAGTCAAACTGTTTGTTTTTTGCGCAAAACCACTTCCTGTTTCAAACATGAGTGTTCCAAATTAAAATACGGTAATGCTTAACTTCATGAATCATGCTTTTATTTTCCCAAGAAGGGGAACTTCTGCTGTACCGGCAGCAAAGTGACAGATAATAGAAGCATTTAGATCATAGACCGTACATAAATTTAGATTCACACAAAGGAGGTAGAAAGCATAAAACAAATTTAAGATTTGAACATTAAATGATAAAGAATAAAGCTTTAGTCATACCTCGACCAAAACGAACTTTTACTTAATGATAGTAATGTTTAATAAAAATGTTAAATAATAAGGACGCATTTGGGACACACTAGGCTACCTGTGTCAGCTGCATGATGTTCTTCTGTACAGCACCTTGGTTGGCCTCAGCTGTGTATAAACGTGCTATATAAATAAAGTGGTATGGTATATGTGAAAATTATGCATTTAGTGCAATCTTTAAGCCAACTTGTGTGACCTACACACACAGTGGGGTTAACTTGGTTTCTATTTTTTAAAATTTTGTTAACTTCATTAAGACAAATGATGATAAAAATAGATTCAGAATTTCGGTCACTGTTCTAAAGATGGGACAAATGTGGAAAATATTCAGTTAACACCTGTGTGCATTATATGCTATAGATCGCATAAAAACAGGGTGTCAAAATAATAAATGTGAGACCTACTATCAAACCGCAGTAAATTATATTCAGTTGTAGCATTCTTTAATTTTTAATGAGGTTTTTTGTGTGTTACTTTTAATAAAAGACTAAATGAAACAGGAGTAATGAGGCTAATTTTAAAATATAAGCTGTCTAAAATACTGAGTAGAGGAAAAAAGTTGGCAAATACATAATTACTCCGGTAAAGTATAAAGTATAACTCAAGTCCTACACAGAAATGAAGAAAAGTTTCTTTCTTAAGCAAGAGTATCAGGTATAGGTAAAACTCAAATTCAAATTCAAAAATACTTTATTGATCCCAGTTGGAAATTAAGTGTTGGTATAGCTCATATAATTAATTCTTTAAGGAGTTGTTGTAGATGATGATGGCTGTGGGCAGGAAGGATTTCCTTTAGCGGTCTGTATTGCAGCGAAACTGAAGAAGCCTCCGACTGAAGACGCTCTGTTGTTGTATGACTGCCTCATGAAGAGGATGCTCAGGGTTGTCCATAATTTTTTTGATTTTATGAAGAATCTTTCTTTGCATTATCACCTCCAGATTTTCTACAGTTGTTGAACAGAACCAGCCTTCTTTATCAGGTTGTTTAGCCTTTTTAAATCCTTGGGTCTGATGCTGCTACCCCAACAGATGACGGCTGAAGAGATTACACTCTCCACAACAGACTTGTAGAAATCTCCAGCATCTTGCTGCAAACCTTGAAGGACCTAAGCTTCCTCAAGAAGTACAGCCTGCTCTGTCCCTTCTTGTAGACGGCTTCACTGTTGCGCCTCCAGTCCAGTCTGTTGTCAAGGTGAACTCCGAGGTATTTATATTCCTCAACCACCTCCACTTCTTCTCCCATGATGGAAACAGTGTTTGACTTATCCCTGTTTCTTCTGAAATCTACAATCATCTCCTTTGTTTTGTTCACATTCAAGGTGAGACGATTGTTTCCACACCATGTCACAAAGCGGTCCACCAGCTCTCTGTATTCAGCTTCTTGTCCATCTCTGATACACCCGACAATTGCAGAGTCATCTGAGTATTTCTGCAGATGACAGGTCTCTGATTTGTACTGGAAGTCTGAGGTGTACAGAGTGAAAAGGAATGGTGAGAGTACGGTCCCCTGTGGTGCTCCTGTGCTGCTGACCACCTGGTTTGACACACAATTCTTCAGTCTCACAAATTGTGGTCTGTTGGTCAGGTAGTCATTGATCCAGGCGATTGTTGAGGGCTCCACCTGTGTCTTCAGAAGTTTCTGACAGAGCAAATCAGGCTGAATTGTGTTAAATGCACTAGAGAAATCAAAGAACATGATCCTCACAGTGCTGCCTGCTTTGTCCAGATGACAGTGGGTTGGTTGAAGTAGGTGGATGATGGCATCTTCAACTCCAACTCCACAGCGATAAGAAAACTGCAGTGGGTCCTGATACGTTCTTGTTTGCTTACTCAGGGGTGCCAACAGGAGTCTCTCCAGGACCTTCATGATGTGGGATGTCAGGGCAACGGGTCTATAGTCATTGATGACTGATGGGTGAGTTATTTTGGGTACTGGAACAAGGCAGGATGTCTTCCACAACACTGGAACCTTCTCCTGAGTTAGGCTAAGGTTGAAGATGTGCTGCAGAATCCCACAGAGCTGCTCTGCACAGGCCTTCAGGACTCTGGGGCTGACACCATCTGGACCTGCAGCCTTGTTCCGGTTCAGTTTCTCCAGCTGCCTCTTCACCTAACTTTTGGAGACAGACAAGTGGGAGGGGGAGGCAAAGGGGGTAGCAGCATTTCCTGACTTGGTTGAAGTCAAACTTGTGGAATTAGAAGAGTCCATAGCTGAGGTGAACGATAAAACATCCGAGGTGTAACAGGAAAGCTGTTGATCAGAGGAGAGTGGGATGTCTGTTTGGCTGGGAACAGGAGAGGAGGATGCTGAGCTAGTTCCTGAACTGAACCTGTTGAAGAATGTGTTCAGTTCATTGGCTCTGTCCAGACTTCCATCTATCCAATCCTTCCTGTCCTTAAAGCTTGTGATCTTTTTCATTCCTGACCAGACATCTCTGATATTGTTCCTCTGTAGTTTGTTCTCCAGCTTCTTCCTGTATACCTCCCTGCTATCTCTGATCTTGACCTTAAGTTGCTTCTGTATACTCCTCAGTAATTCCCTGTCTCCCTCCCTGAAGGCTCTTTTTTTCTTGTTTAGCAGTTTCTTCAGGTCACTGGTGATCCAGGGTTTGTTATTAGGGAAGCATCTCACTGTTCTGGTGGGGATGATGTTGTCCACACAGAAGTTTATATAGTCAGTCACACACTCAGTCATGGCATTGATGTCCTCTCCATGTGCTTGGCAAAGAGTCATCCAGTCTGTGGTTGCAAAACAACTCTGCAGGGCTTCTTCAGCTTCCTGTTACCATTTTCTTACAGTTCGTTTTGTCACAGGTTGCCTCTGAACAAGGGGTTTATATTCTGAACAGAGAAAAACAAAATTGTGATCTGATTGCCCCAAAGGAGGTCTTGGTTTGGACATGTATGGATCCTTTACATTTGCATAAAACAAATCCAAGGTCCTGTTTTCTCTTGTAGAGCAGCTGACAAACTGTTGAAATGTTGGAAGTGTAGTAGAGAGCGAGGCATGAGTAAAATCACCAGATATTGCCACAAATGCATTGGGGTGCTGTGTCTGCAGCTTAGCAACAATGGAACTGATGACATCACATGCATTGTTGGCAACGGCTGAAGGTGGAATGTAAACAACTGCCAAAATTACACTGGTGAACTCTCTTGGTAAATAATATGGACGAAAACTCACTGCCAAGAGTTCGACATCTGGGCTGCAGAGACGACACTTCACAGTAACATGTCCTGGATGACACCATCTGTTGTTTACAAGCACTGCTACTCCACCACCTTTCCTTTTTCTGCTCGTCTTCAGATCTCTGTCTGCTCGTACAGTCAGGAAGCCTGGCAGACAGACGTTGGAGTCGGGGATATGATCCAGCAGCCACGTCTCCGTAAAACACATAACACTGCATTCACGGTACTCTGGCTGAGTCCTTGTAAGGGCTTGGAGTTCATCCATCTTGTTAGCCAGTGATCTTACGTTGCGCATTAAGGTTACTTGGTTACTTGACATCGTTACTTGACAAAAGCTTACTTGACAACGTTGTTATTAAAATAGAGTGGCATACTCAAATCTGAATGTGCAACTGAGTTAGATAAATTGAATTAGAGACGTTTTACAGTTGTACAGGTTTTAAAATTGTGCATTTAGAATAAATGTTTTTTTTTTCAAGGAGTTAACAGATAATAAACTAAGAAACGGATGAGCAAATAACAGCAGCAGAGATATTAATTAGGTGAATAAACTGTGTCCTCAGTAAAACAATTTTAACTAAGGTGGTTGCAAAGATAATCCTTACTGTAACATCAATTAGATTCTGGAAAAGCAGGGTCTGAAGAAGTTGTCTAATTCAATTCAAAATACTTTATTGATCCCAGAGGGAAATGAAGTGTTGTTGTAGCTAATGCAAGTAGGACTAAAATTCTTAAATACATGAGGTAACTATGTGGTGAAATTATTATTTTGTTTTTGCAAGGCAAGGCAATTTTATTTGTATAGCACACTTTCAACACCAGGTAATTCAAATATAAGAACCTAATTGCAAACCTAAATGATTGGGATATGGTTATCTGGGGGTTGAAGCTGCCTCAGCGGCGACAGCAGCAGGATACACAGGTTCTGAGGTTATGTCTTATGCATGACCTTTAACCTACTATGTTTCTTTTCTCGACACTGGAGAAGCGGTTGAAGTTATTGTTTCCTTGTTTCTTGATTTATTAAGGCATGTGCAAGACGATGCCTTAAAAAAAGGGGGGAATTGGATTTGATAGTAATTGGAACAGATTTTTCAGGGATTATGAAGAGAATTGTAAAACAGGTTTAATTGGGTTTCTTGTGATTCATAACTCTGTCATAAATTAATTAGGGTTTTTACTACCTGGACTTGACATCTGACTTCATATTCCATTTCGGTTCGGGTTCAGAGTTGTACATATTGTGTCTGGGAACTTTACAAAGTTTTAATTTGATCTGAAAACCTTCTTTACTTCTTGCTGGGAGTAGTTGATTCTTGGGATTTTCTACTCTCACAAGTTGGAATGGTTGGTTGTCTTTTTCTTGGCATGGATTTAGTAAAGATTGATTTGGAGACATTTATCTTAATTATAATCTAGCTTCATTTGATGAGGTTTGGCTCATTAACCAGGTTGTGAGTTGTTTAGAATTGCTTTTGCACACAGTTGCATCAGGTTGATCTGAAACCATACTCAGAGTGTGTTGGTTATACTTGTCAAAATCATCCTATTCATCTTTTGTGAATTGGCTCACCTATGTTTGAACATCAATGCTCTAATACCTAATTAGCTCAGCTCCCAAGGGTCGCATGGGGAGGTTCTCACTGAAGGACCTTCTGAGGAGTGACCACTCTCTCCTTTCCGGGGAAGGACTGATCGGTGGCTACGGGTCAATGGATGCTGGCGGAGGCTGACTTCATGGCAACAGACAACAAACAGCGCAAGGGAAGAGTATACATTTCAACATCTAGTGTTGATGTAATACCCTCTGAAGTGTACTGGAAGATGCTACATAATTTATCCTGTGTTCTGTGTTTTATCTAGAACATCCTGACCGATGACGAGACCTGTGGATGGCCGCCTCTGGGGCGAGGGGCTGTTGAAATGACATTTTGCCCACAAGAAAGTGGCGTAAGAAGACCCCGTGGGTTTTCGGTCTCAATGCACAGGAGTCTCAGCAAAGTCATCGGGAAGGATCTAATATTTGTCACTGTGAGCTAATTCCATGGCCAAGCATGTCTCATGTCTGATTGTAATTTGTGTTTTGAACATTGTCTTTTTTTTTTGATCAACCTACCAACCTTTTAGGGAGTTTGTGATAGCACTTTAGAATTTTCCCTTTATATTTATGGTATTATTTAAGTTAATAAAAGCAGGGAATTGTGGTGGAAAATTGTTATGCAATTAGGAATTAGGTGTATATTCTCTGTTTAGTGAATGCATCTAAGGAAATGACAAGCTTATTGTTCCAGCTTAATGTTATGAGAAAGATATATGTGTCAGGTCACCAGAGAGACAGACGCCGGGGCAGTAAGATAACAGTCTGGCCTTCGGATGAGCTGCTTTATGCGTTGCTATGACTCGCATGAAGCAGTTACTCTGGAGGGAGGGCGTGAAGGTTGGAGAAGACATCTACAGAGATAAACAATGATTGCTGAATACTATTTAAGCGGTTAGTTAGAAAGGTTGGTTAGGGTGATGCACGAGTAACTCTGTCCCCTCCATGGTCTGGCCAGACATGTTTGAATTAAATACTTAAACGCCTTCTGGGACTCAAGTCTTCTTTATTATGGAAACCCTGAGATACATCACTGCTCCCAACAAACTTAATGAATGTTCACATCCCTGCTTTCATTTGCAGTTTCTCATTTCAAATAACATTTTTGCTATTTGCATGTCTCTTTTGTTTGCAGTTTTATTGTTCACTTCTTGTAAATAGTTTTTTTATTTACACACATGCATGTTCTGTGAATATTATTTTTTTAATTATCCTGGTTCCACATGTCTTAGATCTGAGTATGCTATTTTTAATAAGTGTGCAGTGTTTTAATTCAATTCAGTTCAGTTTATTTATATAGGGCTGATTCACAACAAATGTCATCTCAAGGCACTTTACAAGAAAAGTAATTTCAATGCAATCATACAACCATTCCAAGCAGTTTAAAGTTTGAGTTAGTTTCCAATTTAAGGAATCCCAGCAGATTGCATAGAGTCATTGATTGGAGGTTGCGTCGAGTTGATGCAGTGGCCATCTGCCACGACCATCTGGGCGTTTTAATATTGCAATTTTGTCCTTCCTGTACAGTATAGAATTATTCTTAATTCAGTTTAAATCTTCATTTGTGAAACTGCATGTTTGATTTGCCTGTCACTTTCCTGCTGTTACACCTGAGCTTTCATGGGAAAATAAAGGATATTTCTATTCTATTCTATCTACAAGGTAAGTTACCCCTCACTGATACAGACTTTTGAAAAATATTATTAGCATTATATTAGCAGTATGCTTGAAAAAAAAAAGACCAGACCAGCTAATTAGTTACTTGGAAAATACATTTAATCTCTTTAAATCTGGGTAAAACAAAGTCTACAAGGGATAAAAGAGGGCCAGACTTGTGGCAGTGGATCTTGAGTGTATGAACCTGGAGAAACAGTGTCCTCATCAAAAGCCTAATAAATGCTGTACTTCTTTCTTTTTAGTTAAAAAATAATAATAGTAATTTGGGTAAAAAGCTTGACCTCCCCCTTAGTTGACGCTGCCACTCAATCCCCCTCTGCTTCCCCATCCAGACTTTGTTTGACGTACCAGACAAAGATTTCGCAATACAAAGAGAAAAAAGGCATACGTTATTCTCTACAACCTTCTCTATAAGGTGACATCAGAAGTGTATTACACACTTCCACTGTTTCTCAGTTTAGGTAGAAGATGATAACAAGGCAAGGCTTATACAGGCTGACCATAGCTAAGACTACATGGTAGGTTATAAGGATGCAGTGAACGGATATATGTGTGTGTCAACAGGCATTGCTGATGTGCAGTTATGTGTGTGTGAGCAACAGCTGCATCTTGTAGAGTAAATTTAGATCCAAGTAGTGAAACAGAAATAGATCTGCTGCCTCGGCCCCATCTGGCCCTTGACTAACAAGTGTTGATTAGTGAACAGCAACACACTGAGGAGCAGCGTCACATGATATGACCATGTGAGAGGAATTTTATTATTAGTTGGTAATCAAAACGTATTAGTCATGAAGTTATGCAGCTATAGGAGGTGTGATGATCAGTACTTTTAGTTGTGCATGAAATAGTGACAGGAAGCATTATAATAGAGGCTCTGACACTTTAAACTCACTATGGAGGGAAAATAAAGGTCCATAAGTTTTAGCGTTTAAGTGCAAGCAAAGCTTTTTTTTCTTTTTCTTTTTAATAGATGGTGTTCACAGCAGCTTTTCAGATTAGCTAGGTTCATGCAGACATTCCACATTGACATGGATGCATGTGTTTTGTCTATCTGCTAAGCTGTGTAGGTAAGGCCAACCGCTACGGTGTTAGTAACATACACTCAGTCTGAAACAAGACAATCGAGAAGAGGTTAGTAAGGAGAAACTACTGGACAGAAACCTTGTGTAATACATGCTCAGGCAGACATAAAGTACTGTTAACATATATTTATATACAGTTTATACAGAAAACAGTCAAATAAAGCCATAGAACAGATAATATATAATCCATGTTCATAGGCAGGGTTAAAGTAAAAACCAAAAAACCAAAAGAAAAATCTCTAAAGAACTACAGCACCTTGACCGGTGATTGCAACCAATGAGTCATAAATCTTTAAAGGATAGGGCTGCTTGTATACATATAACTGCATTTGTGAAGTACTTTTTTAGGACGGCATTTTAAAGAGCTGACTAAATCCAGCAAGCATTACATGTGATAATTCCATGTAAAAAAAAAATTGAGGCTATGAGTGATGTGGTCATCATTCAATCCACTCAGATGTTTTAATACACAGGGCTGTTGCGGATCCCGCAGCACAACACCATACTGAAGATCATCTCAAAGATCTGCCAGGAGAAACACAAACAAGAAATTATAATATGGATACTTATGCTCTGTTCTCTCCGGCCAGAGCCCCAAATAGATAGAATGTTTCTAGGGCTACGTTCACACTTCAGGCAAAGGTGCATCAAATCCCACTTTTTTGCCCATATGCCCATATCTGATTTTATAATCTGAACAGCACAAATTAAATCTTTTTCATATCTGATCCAGGTCACTTTCATATGTGGTGCTAAATATCTGATGTTTTTGAAATTGACTTCCGTCTGAATGGTCATGTCGCATTAAATCTGTCTTGTATGTTACTGACATGAGACAGGTGTCACTAATCTGCACAGGAGAAGGCAAACGGGTGGACAAACATGGCGAATCCTAGAGACTGAGTCAGTCAACAGACAGAAAGGGAGGTTTTGGACTTGATTGGTGAAAATATTGTCGGTTCTGACTGTGCAGGAATTGATAAGCTGCTGCACAAACACTAACGTGTGTAGCTGCCATTTTTACTTTCGTAAACAGAGTGCGTTGTGTGTGATGTCTTGTCTTTTACTGCACATGCAGGCCGTGAACTGTTCACACTGGAGTGTGTTCACAATTGCATTTCAGTTGTAGTGTGAACAACCACACACACAACGACACAAATCAGATTTGATCCCCCAAAAAAAATCAGAAATGAGCATTAAGACCTGCGGTGTGAATGTAGCCTAAGAAACAACTAACCCATTTTCAAATATTTGAAAAACATTTTTTTTATGCCTGTTAAACATGAATTGCAGCATTGAATTTCTCTGTTATAAGAACAAAAGTGGCCCTTTCTGAACAATAATGGCTCTTGGTCATTGTAGCTCAACAAAATTAGGAAACATGAAGTTGTGGTATTAATTGAAAAATTGCATCCAAGCATGATTTGTGATGCTGATGTAGTTTAGTATGGAGGGATCTTTTAGAGATGTCCTGCCATTAAACTGACATATTTTCACCGTGCTTTGTGTATCTTTCCGTAAGACAATTCTAGACCTGGTTCTGCATAACTTCCAACATTGAGGCCTCATAGAATGTCTGGCTGACATAATCACACACACTTCAGACCTAATCCTGAACAAAAAGTCACTTTTAAACATGTAAATTCTTTCTTTTCTTGGAAGTTGTTGTGGCATCAAGTTTTATATTAGACTTGTTTTTGTTTTCTGAATTCAATTAAATCTGTCAATAACTACTGAAAATCATGTTGTATTTTAGTTGAATGTTTAAAAAAAATTAACAATGTACACACTGGAGGTTTTTGATGTATTAGTTATTAAAAGATGAGTTGCTCAAGACAGACTGAGTTCACAGTTGGGGTGTTTTAACAGAAGTGGCTTTCTGAAGCATGGGGTGTGTGTGCATATTCATGTACTCACCATTATGACAGCAACTACCAGTGCAGCAATTCCAACCAGGTAAATCTTATCTGAAAAGAGTTCGTCAATTTTACGATGGCAGTCCTGCAAGAGAAAACCATCAAACAGGAGTTAGGGTACATACTCAGATTGAACTAACCAGGGGCTTTTACTTACAGTAATCTTTTTTTTCAGTGATGCCACTGAAAGACTGTGTTACTAACACTCACAA
Organism: Valencia hispanica; assembly: GCA_963556495.2. Classification (NCBI taxonomy): domain Eukaryota; kingdom Metazoa; phylum Chordata; class Actinopteri; order Cyprinodontiformes; family Valenciidae; genus Valencia; species Valencia hispanica. The sequence goes on from OY747701.1 coordinate 6,875,598, forward strand.
GGCAGGAATAATGGAAAAAGGTCTGCTGACAATCAACAGAAAGCTGGCATTAGCAAGACATTTTAATGCTATGGTTCTGGATCCCCCCCTTTTATGCCTTCTCAGACATACACAAGTGCCAGGGGTTTTACACATGAGACTGGCCTCAAATCACACACTCATAACTGGAGCAAACAAATCGTTTGTTATATGCAGTAGGTTATTTATTGTAAAAAACAAAATTTTAATACCATGCTACTTACCAATAAAATAACTTAGTTTTAGGGTCTACACGGAGATGAAACCACGTATAGCAGCAATAAAGCAAATACTGACCTTATTATGGATCCTAGAATACAATTTACTATTCCTTCTCTATCACCAGCAGCAAAAAATGGATCCCGAGAACCACAGACATCGTCTGCTTTGGCATAAAGCTCTCATTTGAAGCTAGATTTGTGGTGTTTGCCACCGGGTTGACTGTGCATGCTCAGTATTATTTACTGTGTTTCTCTGGCAGTGTCACAGTGCCACTAGTGGGCCGCGCATATGTACTGCAGGATCTTTGGAATACATGTGGACAGACGATTTATTTATTGTGGTGCCGTTTTCACAGACTCTTGTTTTTTAAACTATACCCGTTTTGTCTCCGTGTAGAACAGCCTGAGAAAAGAAATGACCCAATTGTGACTGCCTGGCAGTTAATAAGTCACTAAAACAGGACATTGTGTGGATCAGGCTGTCAAATAAGCTAAAGTCAAAACATTTAAAGTCAGACATCATCTGGTGAGTTGGATGGAAGTCATTATATTACAGTGAGTAAGTTAGAAATGTGTTGCTTTTTAATTTCTAAATAATTACATTTAAAAAGTAACAATAGCTAACACTATGCCATTCAGATGAAGAACCAGTGCCTACTGTCTGGTGTGAATGCTGGTCATTTTCTACCTTTGAAGTTGTCTACCCTTCATCAGTCTGTAACTACCAGAGGAATGTTCTGAATCAACTTTGATGACCAGTGATTTAAGATCAGATTCTTTATTGTGGTGTTGTACACTAAAAGGAAATGGTTTTATGACTCCAATAAATAACATCTAACAGCAGGAATTCTTTGGTTTAACAATGATACTTGCGTCAAGTGGCCCAAACAAGGATCAGAACCACAATGATTGGAAAAAGCGTAATAAGACGCCTTTAGGAAACAATATACTAATACCTATATGTAGGTTTTAAGCATTTTAAAGAATTAACAACAATACCAAACTAAAATAAGAGATAAACTGACATGAAAAGGTTTAAACACACTGGTGTAAAAAGGTTTATGGTTGGTTAACAAAATGGAAGTTAAAAGAGACAAAATGGCAAAGTGTGGCTACCAAAGTGGTCTATGAATTGGCAAATTGACCTGGAGCTACATTTAGTATTTTCTTTTACTTTACTACAGAAAAGACCTATAGAGTTCTAGAATCTGTCATTTAGCATGATGCAGTGCAACCTTGAAAATTAATGTATTTGCAAAACTCCTTCTCATAACCTGTTTCTGCCTGAGGGAGCAAAAGAAATGGCTACAAAGAGACATCACTTACAACTCCAAACCACTTGCTGGAGCAGACATCCTGAAAGCCGACTTTACTTGTAATCACTGAGAAAGTTGAAGTCGCAAAGTTCTTACCGCAGCACTGAAGCTGAAACATAAAAACATCACACAAATGTCAGTGTTAAAAGTTTTTTTTCTATCTAAGCTGTACAAGGCACCACAGTTTGGCTACAGGGTAAAGTGTGCTCAGGAAAACAGCAGGTAACAGCAGATTGGTCCCTAGGTGTGACATTATATATGGTTATGATCGTGCAGATCACTTACAATAAAGAAGACCTGACAACCGTCAAGATAGTTTTATAACTAACTTGTTCCTACACTACAATGGCATTTCTGAGTCTCACACCATGAAACAGTCTCTTGATTTGTTTTAAGTGGTTGTTTTCCACAAGTTAATTTCTAATGGATTAGTTGAGACCAAATCAGTTTCTCAACACAACATGCTCGTACCGTCTCATGGAAGACCTTGAGCACACCTCCGACAGCTGTCTTTTTATTCGGGTCCGCAAAGTTGTCTGTGAGAGCCTGGTCGTAGATCGGGTCATAGAAGTTCTTCATTTCTGTTGCAAGCTGAAAATGAAACCAGATGTTACTAATAGCCATTCCACCCACATCTGCATCACCATTAGAACCATAGTTTAGGCTCGGATTTTAGTTAAGTGCTCATGGTGGGTGGTTTGGAGCTGTTGATAAACAGAAGGCAACAGCTTGTTGTTTGTTGAAAGTTCAATAATTACCAACAATACAAAGGCATCATGTCAAAAACTGAATGTAAGGCTGAGATACTTCTTTGTTTTCATGTTGTCATACCCCACACTATACACTGGCCTGGAATGGCTTCTCATTACGGTGTGGAATTTGGGGCCTTTTAAAGCTTTTGAGTTTGATTTCTTTAAACCAGCTGTTCTTCCTTGGGTCGCCTCACAATACCATTAGCTTCTCATCTTCATCCTCTGCTCTAATGGCTGCTGCACTAGAGGAAAGAGCCAGGCACGAGTCTTGAGTCAAGTCCCAAGGCAGGACATGCAAGTCCCAAGTAGAGTCCGAACTGTTCAACAATTCTTTCAATAATAACCGGTTGAAGAAAGTAAGACTTTATAAAGTAATGCCTTCCTATCCATGTGTTCTAAATACTTAAATGAATTTCCTATTGATCACCTAGGAATTTGTGCAACTAAATCATTATAGTCTAGTTTCTCTTATGCAACTTGATTGGATGTGTTAGAGCTGCGTATTTTGAGAATAAACTGCACCGATATATCATGATATTTTTTGTTACGATATTCAAAAGCAATGTATCAATTTTTTTATAGAATTTGAATGGAACCATTAATGATGACAGTAATTTTTGAAGTTAAATGAAAAGTATGACTGGTAGTTTGTGGCCTTTTTTCACCTTCTTCAGTCCAGTGGAAAAACTACATATATATCTAGTTTTTGCCACTCCAACCTGTTTTAAACACATCCAGTTTTATTAATATTAATAAAACTGGATGTGTTAGGTTTGAAACAGGTTGGAGTGTTTAAGAATGCTGTGACAGTTTTTCTACAGTTAAATTAAGTTTGAAAAATCAAAATATATAGTCTAAATCATAGTATCACAATATATCGTATTATCTCCCCTCCAAGTTGCCTACCTATCTGCGTTTTGGTGTATAAATGTGAACGCAAATAGGTGTAGCTCCAGTGTAAAGGGCTTTATATGGTCAGTATGACTACAAAACTGCTACATAAGTTCAGTCCATTAGCACATGTTAGTTTAGTCCTTATTCATCATGTCTGAAGTTGGAATCATGTCTATGTCCTGCTTCTCCGTTCATTTTATTTTTAGTCTGGATATCAGTCTGGATGGATCGTCATGTCATAACTACAAACGGAAATCTACTTTTAGTCATTTTATGTGATTAACACAAAGCAAGGCAAAATGGAAAGAGGAAGGTAAATGATACATGATTTCCACATTTTTTTAAGGTAAAAATCCAAAAGATGTGCCTGGCATCTGTATTTAACTCCCTGTACTCCACCTGTGTGTAGAAAAATCCAGCTGTTCTGGGACAGTCTGTGGGGCCTGTGAGGTCGTTTCCACTGAGCGGTACCACGGGTGTGCCATCTTGGGTGCCTCACCATTCGATTTGGTTGTGATTCGGGAGCTATGATACGATTATTAAACAATTATTTTTGTTGCATCTTTTTCCCCCCTGTTAATGTTTTTTTCTTCATTCCTTCCTACTTTTAAAATCCATTCAGTTTCCATTAATTGAAGTATCCAAACAAATTTATGTCCTGTCTTCTATTTATGTAACACCATAACAAAACACTAGCTGCTCATGTTACCACCAGCCTGTCCCCTAAAAAAATGTCTGAGCGGCACGCCAGACTTTATGTTCTTTAACTATTATAAAATATAGTTAATTATAAACTCTTATGAATCACTTTCGATTTGGCAAGTTTAACATTCAATTTAATCAATTAAATAATGATTTGGGACACCACTATTCGGTACACTATTGTTTTTTGTAAAAACAACCGACTTGTGCTGCACCATTTCTAGTCCCCTTTTGTTGCTGGCCCATAGTACAATGGTACAGTACGGTTAAGGCAGAGCTGCTAGCTTCACACAACACAGTCTATTGATTGGAGGACAGAGGAACGTTACTGCTTGTGACAAACAAGAAACAGTGCGTCACAATTGTCATCGCACTAGTATGACGCCAGTAAACATGTGGTAAATGGTACTTTGGTCTGATGACAGCAAAACTCTATTTTTTTGGTCTATGTGCTGTACCCGTCATGTGTCTTTGTTGTGTAGCAAAACAGTAACATCATGAAGCATGTTAGTGGTAGCATCATGGTGTTGGGAGTGCTTTTCTTTAGCAAGGGACAGGGAAGCTTAATAATGAACTTTCCTAGAAAAAAACATGTTGGGGGCTGAAAATCCTAGAGACTTGCAGAGAGGTCAACCTTCCAGTGGGTCAACTAAATGGTTTTAGAAAGCAAAGCATTATCATAAAGCAGTATGTTAAAGTGGCCCAGTTAAAGTCTAGAAGAAATCAATTTGGAAATAATTTCTTAGACACTTTACATCCAATTTGTCTGAGCTTGGACAAAACAATGGGCAAAATTCAGTGTCTATGTGGGCAAAGTTGGTCGAAAAATAGTTGCAGCTTTAACTATAAAGTAGAAAACAAAGAGGGGCTACATATATATACAGACATAACTTTTTCAATGTTTTTGGTAAACAATTTGAAAAAACAGGAATCATTTTCGTTCTAGTACTCAGTTATGCTAAACTTTGTTTTGGTCCATCAAATAAAATCCTAATTAAACCCACTAAGCTCCGTGGTTTTAATGTAAGAAAATGTGATAAACTTCTATAGCTATGAATACTTTTGCACGGCACTGTACTTTGGTCTTCACTTCTGTTTCCACTTACGGTTTCTCTGTTCATGTAACCCCAGATCCCAGCAGCAATTTGACAGGCGAACAGGATGACCAGGCAGACGAAGAACTGGGAGGAGGAAGGAAACAATTAGAGGATGCTTTATGAGGCTGGACTATATGTAACCACACAGCATAAGCCACAGAGAGAAATTGGAACTCACAGTTCCCAACAAACACTGGGACTCCTGAATGGCACCATAACAACCAAGGAAACCGACCACCATCATCACGGCACCGACGGCGATCATAATGTGGACACCTGGACGGACAACACAGAATAAGATATGCATCACAGGAACAAAAGCAGCTACAGCAGGGCAGCTAAGGCTGCAGCAACAGGGCTCTGATAGAAGTTACAAACTTTGCTCCACCTCATCAAAGCAGTACTAGTTGACATACAACAGGGGGTAGCACTCGGATTTTCCGCCAGCAGGAAAAAGTGAGTCATACCTCTTTTATTCCCTTTCCATAGAGCAACACAGTTTCTTTTATGAGGATATTAAACAGGCTCTGGACTTCAGTTTTTTCCTCTCACAATCTCACTACTGACTTTTGTGTCTTTGTTTTGTTCTGGGGTGAGTTTATTTGACAACTAATGGACAAGGAGAATGGAAAGAAAGATGTGTCTGTTTGGTATTTAAAGAGTAACTAAACCCCAAAACAACTTTTTTTTGCTTCTAAACTGTATAAATGGGTCTTTACCCATGCAATCTTTCAGTTTCTGGGGATAATTTTTTGTCAGATCAGATCGATCAGTTGCAAAACTGCCAACGTCGCTTTGGTCACTGTCCATGTTTCAGTGTGATTTTTCACACAGTGATTTTACAGGGGGTTCAGTTACACTTTAAAGATCTCATGACACCAAGCTGATTTAATGTAAATGTATTATGACATAATTAATCTTGTCAAAGTATGTGATTGTGTAAATTTATGAGCCGAACAAACTTGATTTTACGCGATAATTAGAGTTTCAAAAATATTAGCTTAACCGCGGATTCAAAACTACGTCTCCATGTGACGTCAGCGACAGAACCGCTCAGGCTGGACAGTCCGAAAACTACCGCTGACAGGCCTGATGGAGGCGCTCATATTTGAAGATTCTTCCTCCAGTTTTAGCCTTGAGATGGTTTTAGAGGTGGAAAATGCAGCAGGTTCTGGTGCTTCTAGAGGCATAGAACCGTACAGGTACGAGCTGTACACAACGACTGAGATGGATAGAAGAAAGCGGGTCAGAGAAGCTAGCGAGAGAAGTGACGTCAGGGAAACACAGGTTGGTAAAGATTAGAAATAACTTAATAGTGGCTTCTTTAAAAAAAAAAATTAACAAAATTATATAAATGAGCATAATAATATTAAGTGATTTTAGTAGTGACCTGTAAAATAAACATTAGCCTACATAATGTAAATATGGTAAATCAGTTTTAAAACTAAAAATAATAAACTAATCCAGACGTACTTATTTATAAGGTCTGAGACTGGTATCGGAAAAATAAAATCATATTGTAGGCAGACATTCAAGAAACAAACAAAGCAAGTAGCCTAAGACTTACTTCATTACAATTCTTCTTTATGATTATCGTACCAAATTATTAGTTTCAGGTGAAACACGTTGGTTATTTAATTTCTTTGTCAGACTCACTAAATAGAGTTTGAATTATTCATAATTATAGCAAAACTGCTTTGAATATGTAACTGTCTCTTCTGGACAAGGGCGTCAGTTTGTTTTTAAAACTGCTGGGGATAATTATTGATTATTCATATAGCCTATAAGTCCTGCAATGAGGCGGGTGGTATATTCCAAAGCAATAAAAGAGAAATTATTAATTCTACTATAATTTACATTTAACCAGGGATCCCGTTATTTTCTGTCTTTGACAGTTTTTTTAAATTTTGAAAAAAATCTGAAACATATTCAATATTATTTAATTTTTCATTCATTTTAGTTAATATTCAGCCCGAACAATCTGAACAAAGAATCTCCATGGTGCCATCACACATGGAGCAGATGAAAACACGTACTAAACATGAACATTTTACCTGCAGTCTCACAACTTTCTCATGGTCTATAGACGTGAATTGTTCACCAGTTTGTGCATAAGGGAGGCTGAATTCGCTCCGGTCGCACACTGGGATAACAAGCGCCACTTCTTTCTCAACTTTCTTATTGCCTCAGCAGGAGGAAATAGTGTTGCATTGAGTACGGTGTCCAGGTCTGAAATGATAATGCTCAGATGCTCTCATAAGAATCTTTTTTGATTGATTCAGTTTCCTAAACTCTGTGCTTAAAGTTGAAAATGACTGTGCGTCTGCATCAAGTGGTCAGTGGCGTAAATTGTAAACTTTCACAATGAAGGACGTCTGTTAGTTTGGGTCCACAGGTGTTTCTGATTATTGTACTGACTGATGAATAGAGGTCTCATCATAATAAACTGACGGCAAAAGCTCATCACACAAACACTCTTCAGATGGTAGGCCTATTCCTTTTTGTGAATGCACTCACTACCTGATGGAGTAGTGGAGTGGTTGAGCTGCCCGTGAACTTTTGTGTGATGTCCTACTTTATTCTCTCACTCGATTTTCCTGCCGCACCGTAAGGAGCCCTGCTAACAATGGCCTTTACATTTTTCCATTAGGCTACAGTTTTAAAAAAACAATCAAAGACAGAAAATAACACAATCCCCAAAGGATTGTAAATTAGCCTATATTACAATGAATCATGTCCCTTTTAATTCTTTGAAACATATACATCTGAAATTAATATAATGCAGAGAACTCTGTCCAGAAACAAAATATTATCAACAGTCCCTGGCTTTATCTGTGCTCTCCGTTCCTGAATCGCAAATTCAGTCGCAGAAAAATCTCTCTGGGAGCGCAGTATACCGGGAAAATTCTGCTGTCAGCGCAAAGCTGGGGGAATATTCTGCCATGTTCTCTCCACAAACACAATATATCAACACCATTCTCTTTGGGAGTCGTAAACAAACAAAAGTATAAAATTAATATTTTAAACCTGCAGTAAAGAAACTTCAGCCAGAGCCATAAAATTTAATTGATGCATTTTCCATCTTGATACGGGTACCAGCGGCACTGCAGGACTCTTCCCTGAACGTGTTTGCATACGGACTAAACCCTTGATGTATCCACTGCAAAGAACGCTGCAGTATCTGTGCAGAAAGAAATCATGACTGTATGAGAAAGTGCAATGGAGTAATTTAAATAATAGTCCGTTCAGATACTGATTATGTGGAAATTGTGCTGGGAGCACAAGAGATGTTGGATCTGCGCTGGTAAGAAATTCATCAGGTTTAGAAAAGTGGTCGGGACATGTCCCCGGCTAAAATGAGCCTATGCTTCTGGAAACACGAGATCTAACTGGGGTATCAGTGGAAGTGGAGCTTGTAGGAGTAGCGATACTGACGTTGTCGCTGTCAGTGTTGTGCAGTCCACAAGCACCACCACGGTACCACCGCGACACTGTCACACTCCTGCTGAACACTGCAGGTACAGCTGCTGGCAGCAACACACGCTTGTGTTCAACTAAACAACCCAGGGATTCCTTTATCATAGTAATCAAAACAATTCTGCTCAAAATGTTCTGAACAGAGGAGAGAGGAGGAGGAGCCCACTACTCACGGGTGCGTCTAACCTTTTTCACCCACTACCCACACAGTAACTCTGGGTCTTTGGGAAACTTAAATAAACTGACACCGTCCTTGTGTGTATTTGAGCAAAATCCCCCAACACAACACGAAGGCATTGCGATCACTTTTCTTTGTCAAAAATAGAAAATAGCAGTCCCAGTCACATTTGAAAAGCCACTGTCAAATGTGTCAACAAACAGAATGCGTTCTCTCGCTAACGTCACTTCCGGCTTTCTGCTCGTTCAGTGCGCAGTGATACAGTGGTAAAATGCTAGTCACTGCGGCGGTTTTTTGCTCTCAGTAGGATTATACAAGGCGTGTTTATGACTTTGACATAGTCCATTGGGTTCAGATTTCTTTATTTTATGTTATGTTTAAAAATGTCAACTTCCTGTCATGAGGTCTTTAAAGTGTAACTGAACCCCATGAAAAAGCATAACCCCGCCCCAGACAACATTTGAAAAATTCTACAAAGTGGGCGGTGCCAGGAAGAACGGAGGGATATGGCCAAGTGTGGAGGATGAGCGGAGGGGGGAACGTGGGGGTGTGTTCCGGAGGACAGTGACAGTTCGCTTAATGTGACACTGAAACATGGACAGTGACCAAAGCGACGTTGGCAGTTTTGCGACTGATCGATCTGATCGACGTAGATCTGTTTTGAACGTTAGCCTATGTTAGCATTACCACTCAGAGACCGGACTCCTCCTGTCTCCCTCTGCCTCAGCAGCACCGGGCTCGGGCGGCGCCCTGAGCCAGCGGATCTCCTCCAGCGGCTTTATGGAGCCCAGCGGCCGCGAGCCGTATCAGTTCGAGCCGCTGGCTCAGGGCGCTGAGTCAGCGCTGTCCGAGGCTGGCGCTGCTGCTGAGGGAGAGAGAGACAGGATGGGTCCGGTCTCTGAGTGGTAATGCTAACATAGGCTAACGTTACCCCTAACCCATAGGGTAACGTTCAAAACAGTATGTTAGCTATGCTAACTAAGTGCTAATGTGATAATAATGGTAACCTGAAAAACGCAATCCAACCTCCAACTCCAAACTCGCCACGGGGCCGGTATTAGTGATGTGTCGGTCATGAACGAACTGGCTCTAAGAGCCAACTCTTTGAAGTAAACAATGGGAGCATTTTTTTTTTTTTTTCATTCCCCCCTGCTTGTTTTGGTACATTTGGTACACATCGTTTTGCTTTAATTTTGGTGATACATACACTTAAAGCAACAGAAAATCTGAGGAGCCACTTGGGAGCCAAAAGAGTCTCTTTATGGTGAGCCAAGCCAAAAGAAATGGCTCTCCAAAAAGAGCTGGAATTCCTTTCACTAGCCGGTATGTCTGATAGTTTTATACCCTAACCCACGGGGCGTGTCTGTGAGACCATGGGGCTGTTTACACAACGTTGCAGTTTTTGTTTGAATACGCGGGTGAAAACGCACTGCGTTTACACGACAGGGCGCGCAATGGATAACGATGTAGTACAAATGCCCTGCCTTTAGATGGCAGTGTGCCCCATGTATGCAATGTTCCAAGGTTTCCCCCTCACAACCAGGAAAAGAAACATTTCATGATAACTAACAATGGCGGTCTTCTTGTAGTTCTCCGCTTAAATAAAGGCGTATTAATTATTTGACGCACGTACTGTATGCGTTTCCGTTGGCGATCGCATAGAAGCCTGATGATCTCTAAGTTTTGCTTACAGAGACCAAATTACTTCAGAACCTGCATCAGTAGTAACAGCATACCTGGATCTGCCATTGTTGTTTTTCTGTAGAAAGGCGGAGTGCGCAACTGCAACATGTCCGTAGGTGGCTGGCAGTGACGTCATCATTTTCAAACTTCTCCGGCTTGTGTTCACACGACAACGAATCACCCAGTGTTTTCAAAACTCTCCACTCTGGAAGCCGTTTCCAAAAAGATGTGTTTTCGCCCCCCCCCGTTTTCCCGTTGTCATGTAAACGAGAGGCCGAATCGGAGAGAAAAACCTCCGTTTTGCTGAAAAACTTTGTCGTGTAAACAGCCCCCATGACTGCTGTGACACAGTCAATGCCTGTGACGTAAAGATGTACCGCTCTCCACCAATCACAAAATTCGAATGCAGTAGCCACCGTTCAACCCTAAGGGGCAGCACTAAGACGTTTTTAGACCAAAAAGTGTAAAATTAAACAAGTTTACACGAAAATTTTAAAAAATCCCCAGAAACTGAAAGATTGCATTGGTAAAGACCCATTTATACAGTTTAGAAGCAAAGTTGTTTTGGGGTTTAGTTACTCTTTAAGTGGTAATTCTGTCCTTTAAATGTTATTCCAAAAGTAGTGTGACTAAGACTAAGTTGAGACAGTCTGAACCCCTTACCTTTATAATACAAAAAAAGAAAATCAAACCTGTTTAAAATGTGACATTTGAAAAGAATTACATTTATTCTCTCAACATATCTGCAGAATTTAAAGAATGAATGATGCATTTAGAGTGAAACCCTTACTATGTGTTATGGCTACACAGGGAAAAGAAAGATTAGATGTGTGCACTATGAACTATTGCTGGATCATTCTGGCACTAAAATGTACAGAATCTTTGTCTCATTGTTTTCTTGTGCACTGGAACATTTTCAAATCTGTCTGTAAAGAACGGACAAAAGAGCATGTTATATTCTTAGAGCAGGGGTATTCAAATAGATTTTAAAGGGAGGTCCAGTGAGAAAAATATTCTTGAGATGGGGGCCCAGAAAATCATAATTCCTTACAATTTGGGACAGTTCATGTCCAGTTTTTTCATGATTTTTATTTTTTATTAATTATGCATCACATCTTATTCACATATACATTTTTTTTTTACATCTATCCCCCCCTTCAAGAAAACCCCGCCCCCACTCCAAAGTTGAACATGCAGCACAGCATAGCCAGTCCCAGTCATGGTAGAATATCATATGGCAATGGTAATTACAATAATTAACAATAGTATAAAATTAAAAGATAATAATAATAAAAAATAAAAAAATAAGTATACATTACAACAATTAAGATAGAGAGTAAAAAAACACAACAACCAAAAGTAGCATAACAGACAGCAGAACTTCTCCAACATTTAACTATTATTCCTTGGCTTATAAGGAATATCTTCCAAAAATATGGCAGATATTCTAGGTCCTACATAATCAAGAAATGGGGTCCATATATGATAAAATAAACCAACTTTCCCTCTGGACCAGTATGTCAAATATTCCATGCGTAAAAGATCAAATATTACCTTATGCCAGTCTAAAACTGTAGGTGGCTTATTTGAAATCCATTTCAACAATATAGCTTAACGTGCAGCATATGTTAAAACATTCCACAATTTTTGACAATGTGATCCTTTTATTTGTGGGTGTGGTAATCCCAACAACAGACACACTGGGTCCAGGTCCAACTTCTTATTAAAAACCAAATCTAATTTCAAAGCCACTTCTACCCAAAAATCCTGGATATGCATACAGGTCCATACAGTATGTATAAAGCTACCAACCTCCCTGTTGCATTTCATACACAGAGCTGATTTCCTTGGGTCCATCTTATGTATGTATGTCTTTCAGTCTTAGTTGGCCAAATGACATAATTCTGTCCCCATCAAATAAGTCTTTCAAAGTTGTAATACCAGCACTTTCCCACAGAGCAAACCCATTATCTGTCATGCCAGGGAGAAAATCTGTATTTCTTCGTATTGGAGTAATTGGAGATAAAACATCTGTTCTCTTTTCCCATTTCTTAATCATGTCCCAAGCCTTTGGTGTGGATTTAACAATGAAATTACTCCCTGCAACCTCTAGTTTATTCCGATTCAGGATAAAAGGGAGACTACCTAAATGTAATGGCTTATCTAAATTATCTGCTTCAATATCGAGCCAGACAGAGTCCGAGTCACTCCGTACCCAATCTACTAGATACCGCAATTGGGAAGCCAGTTGATATAGTCTAATGTTGGGAACTGCTAATCCCCCCTGACCCGATGGCAATTGCAATTTTGCTAATTTAAGTCGTGGTCTCTTGCCATTACAAATAAATGATCTGAACCAACCATTAACCGTCTTAATAGTATTATTATTTAGTAGGACTGGAATCATCTGGAATTTGTAGAGCAATCGTGGTAAGATATTCATCTTAATTAAAGAGATTCTTCCCAGCATTGAAAGTGGTAAAGAAAACCATCTCTCAAGGTCATCACGGGTGGGTTTAAGCAAAGGCTGAAAATTTGCTTTAAGCATCCTTTACAGCAGAGGAGTAATAAATATACCTAGATAAAGAAAACCTTCTGCTGCCCATCTGAAGGGTGACAAGCCGGGGGGAAGGGAGTGATGGACCTGACCCAATGGCAAGGCCTCTGACTTACTGAAATTTATTTTGTAACCAGAAAACTTACTAAACTCGTTAATAACAATAAGGACTAACATAACAGATATTTCTGGTTGCATGATAAACAATAAAACATCATCAGCATACAGAGAAATCTTATGTTGCCTATGATTAATCGATATACCATGACTAGAAGGGTGGGTTCTAATGGCTTCTGCTAGTGGCTCGATTGCGATTGCAAACAACAACGGTGATAAGGGGCACTCGCCAAGGGTGCCCTTTCCCAAAGCAAAGTAGGGAGAGCATTTGCCATTTGTGATAACAGCTCCTACTGGGTTATGATAAAGCAGCTTGACCCATTTAATAAAATCTTTACCTAAATCAAATTCCTTGAGTGTGAAAAACATAAAATCCCATTCTATACGGTCAAAGGCTTTTTCTGCATCCAATGACACTACCATACCTTTAAGATTATTTTGCTGACACAGCTGAATAATGTTGAGCAACCTTCTAACATTATTACATGAGTTCCTTCCAGTAATAAACCCTGTCTGGTCATTATTAATGATAGTTGGGAAGATTTTCTCTAGTCTTAAGGCTAGTATTGTAGATACAATCTTAAAGTCTAAATTTAGTAGACTGATAGGTCGGTAGGATGAACACACATCCGCTGGTTTATCTTTCTTAAGAATCAGGCTAATGTTTGCTTCTGTAAGTGTTTTGGGAAGAGCTCTCTTCTCGAAGGAGTCATTAAACATGGCAAGTAAGGGTTTCACCAACAGTGGCTTAAAACATTTGTAAAAGTCCGAGCTAAAGCCACCAGGGCCTGGGGCGTTTCCTGATTGTAAAACATCAACTACTTTAGCTACTTCTTCTAATGTTATCGGTCCGTTCAGTATTGTCTTTTGTTGGTCATTAGTCTTGGGCAGATTCAGATTAGAGAAAAAGGTCTCCATAAGTTTTGAGGCCCCTGCTGGCAGAAGAATGTGAATTCTTTGTTGTTTGGATTTAACGCTTGCCACACATCCAAATAACCTAGTTCTTCACATACATCAGCGGTTGCTCGCGCCTGTTTAGTAGGGTTAGTTTTTTCAGCAACTTATTAGTGCGAGGGTCTAGTATGCAATTTAAGTCACCACCAGCAAATGACTGAGCACAGTCCAACTCCGCTAATTCTGAAAAAGCTTTTAAAACATTTAAAATAGATATATTTTCACCAAACAGGTGTCCTTTTATTGCAACCTATCTTCCTGCATTATCTTTAATACAGGATTCTAGCTAAAAGGAAGCTGCTTGTTAATAGGGATGCAGACTCCTCTACTATTGGACGTGAAAAATGAAAAATAAAAACATGTCCCACCCATTCCCGTTTAAGTTTTTCATGTTCTGTGTCTTTTAGGTTTGTTTCCTGCAATAGTGCTATGTCAACCTCTTCTTTTTTTAGATACGTCAATCTTTTTTTTCTTTTCACAGGATGATGTATGCCTCTAATATTCCATGTACATACCTTAAGTAAAGAGTCAGTCATGGTGGTTGTAAAGAATTAAATAGAGCGAGGATTGGTTGTTGCCTTAAGTCTGTATGCATTATACTATCCATAATTTAATTCCCTCCATAGATTGTGACCGGAAAAAGATAAAACAGAGAGACACTCAAAGTGCTGCGCTGTCTTCCTTAACTCTAGAATAACCCCCTGATCAAAACTATATACACACAATCTCCCATGAACCAACAGACAAATGGAACTCGAAATAAAGAGAAGGGTGGAGACCCCAACTTCAGAAGAGAGACCCTTACTGGGCCCTCTTAACCTAACTTCAGATGCGACTATGATGTTCCTGAACCCACAATATCGAGTGCAATCAATTATTCAATCAGCCCTATGTTCACTCAGCTGATGTTCAACCATCACTTGTATTTTTTCACATAGTATCACACAAACGAACAGGGATATCTCTGGTATCTATACAGTCAGAAAGTAAATAATATAAAGACATAGAAAAAAAAATAAAAATAAAAATAAAAATAAATAAAATGAAATGAAAAAATTTTAAGTAAATAAAATTAAATAATAATTGTTGGTGACAGCAGGTGACAGCTGGCCACATCCGACATCCACCGCTCCTTTGGGCACTTTCACTTATGACAAAAAATAAATAAAATAAATAAAAGAATAAAATAAAATACAACCTTTTACTTATGACCGGCAAAGTGCCATTATTTATGGCTGCGAGCCGTGCAGGTCTCGTTTGCAAGATAAACTTCTGTTATGAAACAGAAGGGTGAAAGAAAAAAAAAGAAAAAAACACAGACACGAGACACAGTCCAAATGCCCTTAACACCAGTAAGTCTTAACGCCAGTCTTATACACTCGTTCTCCAAAACATTGAGCTTGGAAACAAACTACAGCAACATGAACTGTATGTTTCAGTTTGTTCGTCACAGACCATAACTAAATTGTAAGATCTTAGTTTCTCACACTCATTCGTCTGGAACAGTGCCTTCACCACCAAGCGTGTTTATATATGCCATAGCTTCTTCGGGCTTGATAAAGGACTTCGTTGTGTTATTCACGGTGATCTTCAGAGTTGCAGGATAATTTAGGCCCGACGTTTCCTCTGAGTTCCACTGAAGTAGTCCTGGAAAAAGACAATTCTGCTGTCCTCAAAACGAAGTACCTTCGCCCGCCTGGCTGCCTCTAGCACCCGAACCCGATCGCTGTAGTGGTGAAACCTTACAATCATAGCACGGGGGTAAGGTCTGCGCGAGTAGGCTCCCCTCCTTGCCTGCGCCCTTTCCAACTTTCCCGTCCTTGGTGGTCAGTGCCAAAACTTTGGGGAGCCACATCTCCATGAAACGTACAGCAGAAGATTCCGGCAGACCGATTATTCTGGGGTTTTTACGCCTGCCTCGATCCTCCTGGTCATCCAGCCGCTCCTGCAGAGAAGCCACAACTTTTTCCAGGTATGAGACACGTTTCTCCGTCTCGACATTTACGTCGTCCATCGGGGAGATGCGATGTTCAGCTTCCCCAACACGCTTGGTTGTGTCTTGCAACTCTTTCGATGTCTCCAATCTTTTGTAGCAAAGAGTCAAACTTAGCCTCTATCACCCCGGATACATTTGCTGTAAGTGTGGCCATGGCCTTGGTCATTGCGGGACTCAACACATCCGTCTCTGCAGTCTCCGCTTTGCCATCTTGTGTCTTATCCATGTTGCTAGCCGTGACGTTCTTCTTCTCCTGTGTCTTTTTGCACGGATTTTGAGGCCATTTTAGAAAAAGCTTTACCCCAGAAGTGGTCCAGTGACATCAGAAAAAAAGTGTTTGTTTTTTTATCGACTGGCTGAATTAAGCGTTAGTATCAGGATATGCATCGACAAAGCGGGAGCTCACGCCGAACGCTGCTACTCAGTCTTCATCACCGGAAGTCTCCCTTTTCATGATTTGTTGAAAATCATATAATCAGTTGCACAATTTACAGTTTTATTGTTGCAAGAGACACTTTCATGAACATTTCAGAGACAGGTAGCTTAGGGGTGCTACTTTTCATTTTGAAAGAAGCACCTTATTTTCATAACTTTTCTATTATCATAACTATTCTTTAAGTTACTGAGTCTGACTGAGAAATATTGATTTTTTTTTGTTTTCACCAGTTGTGTTCTACATAATATCTGTGGTAAACTGCAACTTTCCTGGGAAATGCATCTATTTTAAACCATTTTGTATTATGTAGAAGCACTTTATTTTTGCTTTGTTTGAATGCTGTGACAGTTTTTTTAAAATTTTAAAAACCACAATATACAGTCTAACTCAAAGTAATGCAATATATCGTATCGTCTCCCCTGTACTGTGATACATATCTTATTGCCAGATTTTTACCAATACACTTTCCTATTACCCACCGAGCCACAGTCGCCCCAGTTTGCTGGTGTTAAAGCTGTTACAGGGTTTTCCCAGGTTTGACCACCCCAAATTTAATACCGTTTTAAGACAACTCAAATGAAAATTAAGACCTATATCATTTCCACCCATTATTCTGTTGTAAACACCAGAACAAATGCCAATCATGACCATTACAAAATTTAAAAAAATAATTACACTTTTATTACAAAAATGTAATTTAGAGCGTATTAACTGTAGCTTAAACGTGAATTGATTAGTGTGTATTGCTTGTAAAAATCAAACATTCATAATCCCAAAAAAAACAAAACAACAACAATCAAACAAACAAAAAAACAAGTGTAAACCCGGGATAAGAGAGCCCAATGTAAGATCCAACAGAAGCCCTAATTTGTCACAAAAATCCAATAGGGCCACATAGTAAAATAAAATGTTTTTCAGATTTTTTGGAATATATGAAAATCATGTTTATCATTAAATAATCATCATCATTAAATCAGATGAAAAAGATAAGTATGAACTCACAAATAAAAGAACCAAATTGAGGGCACATTTGGTAACACTTGACTTAACTAATTAAGATATTTCTAATGGCAAAATATGCACTTATTTCATATTACTTTCATCCTATTTTCTTTCAAATCTGGGCTTTGTGTGCTTACTCTCTTACTTTTAATGATAAAAAATATAATTGGGTCACTCATTTGGGCATAGAAAGTGGTTATATTGGAACTAATGTTTGATTGTTCACACAACTGTTCCTTCCATACCGACAGGAGAAATCCCCTCATCACTACTGACTCTTCGCTCTGCTTCTGACTCCAAATATATATATTTTTTTGTGGTCATTATTCACAGCACAAATCTCATTTTACAAAGGCTCTTTTTAATTCAGGTCAGTTTCACTAATGTAGAGCTGAATCAGCTAGCATTGCAGGGCACTTTTCATATAGGGCAGGTCTACACCATTTCCTCCATTACATTAATACTAATAATATTCACTCATTCCGTAATCCTACCTGCCCACTCTGGACTTGTGGGCTCATGGCTGGTAGTAATGGATTTTACTCATCACTCTGAGGGGACTATAGGACAAAGTTCTTATATGGCGTTGCATCACACACTATTAATAAAATTATACAATGTTACAACTGCCACAACGCCACACAATTAAATGACTTGATAATTAATCAACTTGAACTGTGGTTTGCAGCCAAAGTTCTACATCTTGTCAAACCTGTTTCGTCATCCTCCTTTGACGACATAAACTGTGAGCTTGTTTTAGTGAAAAAGTTGCCAAATTTTTCACATCTAGTGGCATCTGTTTCCAGAGCTTTCCTCTTTTTAGTTGGAACTATCTTCACTCTTGCGCTTTCTACTTTCAAACACCACTGACTGAGTGCTGTGACATGTTTCGTCAGGGTGCTTAGCAAAAAAAGGGGGAAAAAAGTGGCGTAGGCAGCCCAGCAGCACGTGATCCCGGTGCCTGTCTTCTCAAATCCCCCAGTGGGTCGTAGCAGATGGCCGCTCGTACTGAGCCAGGTTTTGGTTTGGTTGGAGGTTTCTTCCTGTTAAAGGGGCGTTTTTCCTCACCACTGTCGCTACATGCTTGTTCAGTATGAGGGATTGCTGTGAAGTAAATGACAGAACACAGGCGACTGTTTACTGTTGCTACATGTTCATCCAGGAAGAGTGAATACTACAAGTTAATGACTTGCAATCTGCTGGGTTTCCTTAGACAGAAAATTTTTAAACTGATTGGAATAATGAACTAAAGGATTAACAGGAATGTAATTATGATTGAATTTAAATTTGTTTTTTGTAAAGTGCCTTGAGAGGACTTGTGTTGTGAATTGGAGCTATTTAAATCAACTGAATTAAATTGAACATAGGAAGTCACATTCAATAAATTAGAATCTCATTCATGAGTATCAAAGTACTTTTTCAATATAACTACCTTTAGAGAGGTATTCAACATACTTTACATTAGGTCCACATTTCTGTATTCAAACTTTTTCATTGATCTGATGCAATATTCTAATTCTAAATGTCGTAAAGAACAACAACTCTTCAGCTGCTCATCCATGTTGGCGACGCCGCTTTGATTATCTAATGCGTGTTTTAGGCTGTGAGGGCAGCAGCTTTCCTACACCATCACTCTCGTCTGTCAACTCAGACGTAATTTCATTACAGACCACTAACCCGTGCCATACTTGGTATATATCCTATCTCCCACATCCTCTTCACTCACTGAGCTAGACAAGTACACGTGGTTTCAAAATCAATACGTTTGCAAGTGCTCTGTACATCTTTAACTGCGGCCATAAAGAGTTATACGGCACTTACTGTCTGGCAAACGCCACCTTCATTTGGCATTCAGCCATCCTTTTTTGAGAGCACAAGCCTATTCATTAAATTCCATCCATTTAATGCTTTTTTCTCAGATTGTCTTCTATTATGTTCTTTGGGTGCAGCTATTCATCAGGCATTCTGCATTATGAGTAGAACTGATCACCTCTCACTGGTACTGTACATTGGATGAATTACGATTCTCCTAAATTGAGGAAAATAAATGACAAAAGATTGCTATCAAATAAATTCCAGTTGGGACCTTCTAAAATGTTGACCCTCTAAATGGACAGTAGGCTTCAAAATGTTCACTTAAAGACTGAAAAGCAAGTTTACTGACTGGTCTGACGGTCCCTAGGGCTGCAATCCTCTTATGAACAATGTCAAACATAAACATAACAAGTTGAATGTTTCAGACTGCTTGGGAGAACAAAATGTACTCCGTTAATTCTCATGTTTCTCCCTGGTTTCTACTGTAATGCATAATTGTACAGCTGCAAGATGGGATTTTTTTAATGTTTTGGTATGTATTGTCTGTTTCACAAAAACACATTTGAGTGAATAAGAATCAAATTCCTTGTCCTGGTTAACCATATATATGACAGTTTAAGAGGCTTTCCTCACTGAATTCACCAGTAGATGAGCAGTTGCTGACGTACTCAAGCTACCCAAAAGGCTATGATAAAAAACGAAGGAAAATCATTTTTTAAAACTTTTTAATCAACCTTTTTTTTCCTATGGTACCACACGTCTATTGATCGATCAATACATATTGTTATTGATTTATCCTCCAGCCCTAATCTAGATGTTTTAGTAGTTTCAGCTAAGTCATCCAGCTATTGTGTACAAATATAATGCAAGCTTTCCTTGGATCGGTTTCCTTCCTTTCCTTTAACGATAGTTTCTTACCAATAAAGCAACCCAACAATGTTACTTTACACATGGCTGGAAACAGTGGAAAAAAAGAATTTAATGGACCACACTGTAAGTATTCTCCACAAACTGCCTTTATACTCCTCTACTTTAATCCTGCCCCACCCCTATGTATGAGCGCCACTTCCATCTTTCATGTTAGGTTTTAATTCTTCTGGATCAAAGAACTGCCTTGCTTAGTTTTACTTGTTTGACTACATGCAGTTGTTTCTTTTAATAATTCATGGATAATTAAATACTCTGTAAAGATTTTTTTTAGGTACCTGTGTTAGTAAGAACTTCTGATCAGCTTTTTCATTAAAAATGTTCTCCTGAAATGCTTTGGACACATCAAACATGTCTGAACAGACAAGTATGACAGTCTTTCGATCTTTACTGTTAGCAAGTAATTGTATAGGCACATATGTAAAGATAACAGTCACAGGGTACAAACATGTATTGTAGGCCATGCACATATTGGATTTGGATTAGTTGCCATAAAAGAAAATAATCATAAATAAACCCACATTGCACTTATGTGTATAAGGCAATTTACTGGTCGATCTATGTTTCTACCCTCCTTTATGGTCATGAGTAGTGGGTAGTGACCGAAAGAACGAGATTGCGGGTACAAGCAATGGAAATGAGTTTCCTTTTCAGGGTGTCTGGGCTGGAGGGACTATGTTTCCCATCTGACCTGGGAGTACCTTGGGATTTCCAGGAGGATCTGGTCCAAGTGGCTGGGGAGAGGGATGTCTGGGATTCTCTGCTTAGGCTGCTGCCCCAGCAACCCAATTCCAGATAAAGCAGAAAATAATACAGTGGGGCAACAAAGTATTTGGCAGCCGATTGTGGAACTTGCCCAGCTTAAAAAAATAAGAGGTCTGTAATTTTCATCATACGTGGGTATGAGAGACAAAATATAAAAAAATAAATAATCCAGGAAATCAAATTGTATAATTTTCAAATAATTTATTTGTATAATGGTGCAGAAAATAAGTATTTAGCATCTACAAACAAGCAAGAATTCTGGCCCTCACAGACCTGTTCCTTCTTCTTAAAGAACCTCTTCTATCCTCCACTCGTTACCTGTATTAATGACACCTATTTGAACTCGTTACTTGTATTAAAGACACCTGTCCACACCTTCAAACAGTCAGGCTCCAACCTTCACCATGGCCAAGACCAGAGAGCTGCCCAAGGACAAGAATGTACACCTGCACAAGACTAGGATAAGCCAATCTACCTATTGTAGACCTATTGTGGACAGCTGATCTCTTCTCAGAAGAGGGTACACATGATCTTTAGAACGGTGAGGAAACCGCCTAGAACTACATGGGGGAGACTGGTCATTCACCTGAAGAAAACTGGGACCACATTAACAAAGGTTACTATTAGAAACACACTACGTTGTTATGGATTAAAAACCTGCAGAGCTAGAAAAGTCCCCATCTGGATTGGAAGACTACCATGTGGTCCGATGAGACCAAAACAGAACTCTTTGGTATAAACGCCACTTGTCGTGTTTGGAGGGGGAAGAATGCTGAGTTCCATCCCAAGAACACCATGCCCACTGTAAAAGCATTCGGGTTGAAAAATTTTGCCTGGGGCTGCTTTTCTGCAAAGGTGACATAACGACTGATCCATATTAAAGGGATATTCACTTAGAAGTGGAATATAACTTTAAGGAAATGATGAAAGGGGCAATGTATCGGGAGATTTTTGACAAAAACATCCTTCCATCAATGAGAGTATTGAACATGAAACGTGGCTGGATCTTCCAGCCTGACAATGACCCTAAACACACCGCCTGGCCAATAAAGGAGTGGCTACGTAAAGCATTTCAGGGTTCTGGAGTGGCCAAGCTAGTGTCCAGACCTCAATCCAACTGAATCTATGGAGGGAGTTGAAAGTCCGTGTTGCCCAGCAACAGCCCCAAAACATCACAGCTCTAGAGAAGATCTGCGTGGAATGGCCCAAAATAGCAGCTACAGAGTGTGCAAACCTGGTGAAGACCTACAGGAAATGTTTGACCTCTGTCATTGCCAACCAAGGTTACATTACAAAGTACTGAGGTTAACTTTTGTTATTGATCAAATACCTATTTTCTGCACCATAATACATATAAATTATTTAAAAAATTGAAAATTACTCTTATCTTTCAAATAAGACAACTTGTGCAATCGGTGGCTGCCAAATACTTTGTTGCCCCACTGTAGATGGATAGAATCCTCCAATGTGTACCAGATATTAGGGGCATTATCAGATAGAAATGTCAGAAGGTAAATGTTTATCCAACTCAAGAATGTGTGTGTAAGAATAATTTCTATTGGTTTGACAGAGAGGTAATTCATGCCATTTAGAATAAATCCTTATTTTTTTCAGTCTATTTTTCGTGTGGGCTTCCTACACTTTTTTGTGAGCTTTAACATCTTTGGTACAGTAACTGGTGTCAGGTGTGGCCATCTACTGCAGGACGACTACATTCGATCCATTTTGCATTACATTTGCATGCAAAGTGTGAACTCAAGGACTGCTGGAATAAGTGTAAATACAAATATTACTTATAGCAATAGTCCTTTGGGATATGAATATTGCACAAACTGATTATGTTGTTATGATAATATATTAGCTATAAATTCTGCGGGGCTAAAGTCAACAGATTCAGACTTTATAAACCAGTACAGTTAACAGAAAAGTTAAAGACGGGAAACATAGCAAACCTCTCATCCACAAGTGAACGTATCAGATTGACTGCTGTTATGCTTTTGCCACAAAACAAAACAGTAGCAATACAGTCAGGCTATAAAAGTACCTTGAGGTAATATACTGGAGCACGTTCAGTTGTCACATTCAATAAACCATCAGCACCTACATCCGACCAGAAGCAGTGGATAACATCAGAGGTTCAGATAACGCGTAGAATAAAAGAAAGAAAATGAAGCTTGACTCCTCCTGAGCTAGCTTGTTATTCCTGTCAGGAAAATTTTGGATGTGGTGTAGCAGTTTTACAAGCAAGCACGAAGGGCATTATGCAGCAAAGCATGGCAAATGGTTACCCATTTATTGCAGCAGTTGGCAACAAAAAAATGGAAACATTTGAGCCTGGGTCTGGCCTCTCTGTTACACACACCTTTTAGATTTCAGATAATGCATGGCTTTAGTTTGTTCCATAAATTCAGGTAAATTCAGGTCACAGTGGTGCCCCTCAGTGACAAATAATCAAACTAAATTTCATGCTTTGAAAGACTATTAACAACCTGATCTTAAAGTCCCACTACGATCATATTTGAGCTATTTTTTAAACATTCTCACAGCGCTGCTACAGTGGCACAGACACAGACAGCGAGAAAGTTCGGAGAGCAACATGAGCTCCTTTGCCTCAGAGCGATTTTTTGAGGTGGAGGTTCTCTCCACCTCCTTCACTAGAGGAAAGGGAGGGAGGTGTTGTGGAGGAGGCGTGGTCAGAGACTCGGCTCCTTTTATACCCTCAACGACCGGCTGTCTGGCATCAGCCATCACCGCACAGCAAATAGCAATAGCAGATTCAAATTCAAGTGCAGTATAGAGTTTCAACCTCAAAAGGGCGCCACACTGACGGTTTTAGGCAGAAAATTACTGTGTTTACTAAGATGCACTAAAATAATGACCAGACATGTCGACAGCACTATCAGACACTCATTTATACAGTTTATCAGCAAAAAAAGTACATTTAGGAGTGAGTTGTTTTCCTTTTTAGGAAATACTCTTACGTGAGTCATTTCTTGTGTAACTACTTTTTACTTTTACTTGAGTAAAAACATGTTGAGGTAGTGTTACTCTTACTTGAGTACAATTTCGAGGTACTCTACCCACCTCTGGTCAACAGTGGATAATGGAACGATATACCAAGTTAAAAACGCACATGAAAAAATAAAACTATAGAATGTAACTAAATTTAATTCATGAAAAAGCTTGAGAAAACGTTGACGTCTTTAACTTTTTAAGGTCTAAAATTGGGATTACCAAGTTTAAGACTTTTTAGGCCCCTGCATAAACCCCATTCTTTAGACCAGGGAGATGTAGTTGACCTGCTTGACAATAATGGATTGACACCAAACACTTACAAACAGCATTCTCAACTGTTATTTACATAAATCTAAGGGTTTATCTTAAAATTAACAGTTCAATGACAAATGCTGCAGCTCTATTTGTGGAATTCCTCTGTGAGCTGCATCTTGAGTGCACAATTTCTCCAGATTGGACCCATCTGTTTGACTTCCCAGCACATGCTTTGCAGACTCATGTTGTTTTTTTAGGACCTTGTGTATGATTTGGGACGAAACAAGAAGCTTAACCTCACTTACGCAAATGTTAAAAGTAATAACTTTCTCTGTAACTGGCTGCGGAAGTGAGTCAAGTGGAGTCAAGTCCGAGTAACATCCTGATGTTTTACTATTGTCAGTCAATTAGGGCTCACAAAGCAGAACGATCAACATTTTCCAAGATTTAGTTGAAAAGTCAATCGTTATTTTACTCCATCTCTTCTTTCTCTGGGCACACCTTCTGTTCCTATGAGCTTTACATGTGTAATGGGACCTTTTCAGGTTTGCAGGCTTTGACATGATCATATACATTCCCACAGTAATTTAAAACAATAGACTGTGCAACATTTTGAGATACTGTTATTTCTTCTTTGATCAGTTCTAAATCTAACTCTAAAATACAAAAGACAAACTAAAACTGAAATATTCTTTACTTATTACACATTCCTTCAATCTCAACTCGTAATTAGAACTTTTTATTTGCTTTGCGAACATACATAAAATATGATTTCAGTGATTGTTCTTGTTTAGAGTCCACCCTAAGACATGATTAAGGATGGAAGATGGTTATAGTTAATGCACTGAACTGATATTATGTATAATGTTTCCACAAGAAAATGTCTCTTATATATGATCTGTTTAGCCCACAATAATTCTGTCAAGGTTTAGCTATACTTGGCATTTTATATTTTGAACTGCAACTAAATTAGGGTAGTCAAAAGTCATTAAAAACTGTGAAAAAGCAAGTGCTTAATTAGATGACCTCTTCAGTTTATCATTTTATTGTTTTAATGTTGCTGCTAATGCCTTTGCAAAAAGGACTGCAATCGTAATCGCTTAGTAACCATAGCTATGTACGTCATTGTGTCATTTTGTCACCCAGCAACACGATGACCTAACTTAACCCGCTGAATCTATGATGGGAAATCAAATAGGCAGCATGTGACATGAGGAGTTTGCCCCATAACCCATGGGTTGCCGATTCGAACTGTCTCTCCATCTCGGTCGTTGTGTCCTTGTGCTTTATGGTCCTCTGACTTAAAAAGTTCTATACAAATGAAGCCCATTTACCATTAACTCATTCTGAAAATAAAAATACAGATAAAGTCCATTAATATATCTTCCTGCATCTCAGCGTCACTTGTCCAATCTATATTAATGGAAAGATTTGATGCACATAAAAGGAGGAATCAAATGACGGTGGTCACTTTGTGTTTTAACACAAGGTAATGTATCTATTCGGAGTTGGCATGCAGCTCTGGTGCTTGGACTTTTAAAGCTCAAGCATTGCTGAAGACCTCCTATGGAAGGAATGGATACTTTCCTTACAACAACAAAACAGTTTGTGTTGACAATTTTTCACTGTTGATGTCATTGATGATGTCAACTAATTGCTGCACCCCTATACGGTAAGGAGCAACAGGATGTCGCAGGCAGACTGGTCACAGTTTTGAGCTCCGACCTACACCTGCAGGATGAGATTTCTGGTAAACGAGAGAGATACAGCACGGTTGTACCACTTTCTTCTACATAGATGTAAACTGCCCCACTGACCCAGCTTATGCAGAGTTGAAGCGACTTTTGTGACTGAGCTGTATCACACAAATTCTGAGACAAAGAGGGGTGAATCAAAAAATGTTGCAATGATTTGGAACATTTATCTTTTTGTTACCTATTTGAAAGGTGACTGTACTCTAAATCTGATCCATAAATCTGTACACTCCCCTGCTCAACTGCAGGGGAGTGATCAGATTTCTTTGGGTCAAGAAATGGTGAAGCAAAAGCAGAGGTTTGCACCCCACTTGTAAAAACTGGGGAGTTGTCGCTCAACGTGCTCCATTGTTCAGGAGCCTATGATCATGTGATTTTAGGTACAAAGTCATAATAAAATCAGATTCTGCATTTGACAAAACAATTAAAGATTTCTTTAATCCCAGCTATTCTGCTGACAGGTACACTGTGTGCCACAAAGCCTAGACAGATTATGCAACTTGTAGGAAACTGCTTTTTCAGCTTCTTTGCTGATGAGGAAACAAATGTAATTAGGCAGCAAAACAGCAATATGGACATGAATGCTGAAGAACATCCTAATCATACACCTTAGTTCCAGTTATTAACACATTGAGCAAACTTCTGGTTATGCAAGACCTGCTTACTGCAGTTCTGCTGTTGGAATTGTTCAGAAAGCAGTCAAAGTTCAAGTTCTAAATGTATGTGTTTTTTTTCTAGTAACTGAGGGGCTTCCTCGTCTTTGGTTAGTGTTAAGGGTTTTTTCAGTGTGTGGGGGTTCTGAGAGACAAAAGGAGAAAAACAGATGGAGGAAAAAGAGAAGGTGGGAGGGCCTAAGGACAAATAAAGTGAAATAGGGCTACTTTAACACTAACCACAACCAGACGGGGAGGTGAGGGAGAGCTACAGCGTGAGGAAACAGGGTGGTGAAAGGAAAAGGGAACTCTCAGAAAAGGTGGGGGGGGGGGGGGGTGGGACTGGTCAGGAGGAGGGGCAGAAGGAGGAGTAGAAGTAAAGGCGAGTGAGAATTTTTTTCCTATACTGATGGTTTTTTTGCTCCCCATCTTAGGAAAGAGGAGGAGGCTTTATGTAATGGGCAGGATGCAATCACTGAGGGAAAAAAATCATAAAGTGACTCTTATAAACAACCACAGCTATGCTGCCTTAAAGAACAGCAAAAACACTTATTAAAGCAAACACCCCCGACTGTCAGTGTGTTCCACATGCAGACCCAACAGTCACACACTTCTTTTTAAAAAACACATCATCCTAAATGTTCCTATCTAACTTCCATGCTTTTTTTCTCTTCCCCATCCCTAGGCGGTGACTCCCAGATGTTGATGAAGACGGGAGGAAATGGCAGGGAGGCTAACTTAATTTAGGAGCTCAGCTACAAACAGATTCAAGTGATCTGCAGCATGTCCACTGTTAGTCCTGGTCACAAGTAGCTGATGATCTGGGCGAGGACGTGTCATCCACCCCCCCACCCTTTCCCCCACATTCACCCAGCATCAGATCACTAAAGCCTCAACTCCACATGATACTGGAAACATTCCTTTAAGGTCAGGCTTCATGTTCATCTCATTGCATCTTACAATGTCTCATTTGTCAGCCGCACATTACTGTTCTGACTTCCTGGCCACACCTTAAGCAAAAAAGTCTGATCTAGTGAGAGAGAAAAGCCACTCAACTCTAAGCCTAATAATAACTTCACTTATTTCACACATTTCAATAATAATTCCACTAATAACTTCACTTTGTAATATAGTGCTTGGAAATAAAATGGTTATCTAAAGCCACAAAATGGGGGGATGGCGTTCACGAGAAATAACGCTGCATTAAAACCACAACTGACTGGTCCTGACGGGTAAAAGAGGGCCAGGAAAAAGTTCTTCACAAAATTTGCAGAACTACGCCCCAATCCTTAATCAAGGTTTTTATTCAGGGTTACACAGGCCTACCAATCTGCTCGATATTTGATGACACAATGTGGATTCTCTGTTCAGTTTGTTCGGATTGAATATAAACTCAAATACATAAAAATTGACTACTAAATATGTCAGTATGATCATTTTAAAAACTGACAAGTAAAAATAGATAATGACTGGATTTTTTTTACCCCATTAGTCAAAATTCAAATTCAATTCTAATTCAATTCAAAAATACTTTATTGATCCCAGAGGAAAATAAGTGTTGGTATAGCTCATATAATTAATTCTTTAAGGAGTTGTTGTAGAGGATTAACTGAAGAAGCCTCCGACTGAAGACACCCTGTTGTTGTATGATAGTCTCATGAAGAGGATGCTCAGGGTTGTCCATAATTTTTTTGATTTTATGAAGAATCCTTCTTTGCATTATGATCTCCAGATGTTCCACAGTTGTCCCAAGAACAGAACCGACAATTGCCGACAACAGAAAATTGTAGCGTGACCTCTGGTCTGCACGTAGTTTCTGTACCATTTCTAAAATCTTTGATCAGTCTGCCTGAGATCCTCTTTATATCATCACCCAGGTTGATATGAATATATGTCAATTTTTTAATTTAATGAACTGAACAAGAATATATAGCTGTTGTTTTTTTTAAAGGAAATACAAGAGAGATGCATGGAACTTTTGTTTTGATTTCCACTACCACATTTACATGTGGTCCTTCTAACTTATTCATAAGGCAAACTAACTGGTTGACATTTTCTGAATGTAATGCTGACCGTTTCTTATTAATTTTGGACTTCCCTTACCATCCTCTTAATGGAACTATCCTACAACAAGAGTGTCTTTAGTCAGAGGCTTCTCAACTTCGCTGCAACACAGACTGGTACAGAAGATCCTTTCTGCCCACAGCCATCAGGACTTAATTAAATAGTATGAGCTACAACAACACTTATATTATTTATTTATTAAATTAGGACAATGCATATTGATCAACATATCAGCAGAAAAAACATCAACTTAAATATGCCAGAATTAGCACAATAGCTAAATTGCATCTGCTGTTCTAACGGTGCGTTCAAACCGAACGCGTTTGAAGCGTCAAGGGCATCAGGTGTACATGTAAAGTCAATGCAGGAGCTCGCTGACGTGCGTCAGGATTTCTACATTGCGTCACGCATGTTTTTGCATCGAGAAAACACATTTCTGCATTATTCGCACATCAAATTTGCACGAATTAAATGTTTGACGCGCATCAGAAAATATGCGCTTCATTTTATGTGGTGCATTTTTTGCGTCTGCCGCTGAAGTTGAAAAATCTGAACTTCGGCGTCAATTCGCGCCGTATCAACCAATCAGGACCCTTGTGACGTGATGTCACGTGATGCTGTGATGCAGTTTACGGGGTCAGGTCCGGCAAAATTTTTCATTCAACATGGAGGAAATACTGATAACGGCAGTGGCTAATCAACCCGAGCTATACGACACCAGCTGCTTTCTATACAAAGACAGGAATAAAAAGGACCTCGCTTGGAGGAATATAAGTGAGGAGATAGGGCAACCTGGTAAGTTCATTTCACTTTTGCAAGTTTTCATGTTACTGACCCTGCGAACCTGCGCAGGGTACTCTCCACAGTAAATAGAGAATGAAGGCTCTCTCTTCAAACACTAGATCGACAGCTGCCATCTTGCAAAAACACCATCTGGCACTAGCTCCTCCCACAAGTTGCGTATTTCTGGCTTGACGCGCGTCCAATTTGCTTTGGACAAGCGTCGAGCTACGAATGTTGAACCGTCCAACTTTGCCGTGCAGTGCGTTTTTGACGCTTTGGTGTGAAGGTACAATGAAACACTTTTACACATTCATTACATTTTACGTACAGCGCATCACAAAGACCAGTTACATCCTGAAACAAAAACATCAAAATATAAAATAGGCTGGATTATACATGAGAACAAGACTGGTTTATTTTTAACCACTGTTTTAATGTTTTCTCGAAAGTCATATAATTCTCAATGTTTCTAAAATGAGCTGTTTGTTTGTTCCATGACTGTGTGCCTCTGATAGACACCACCATTTGGCAGAATTTAGTCCTGCGCGGCGGTATATTACAGTCAACCCTAGTGAGCGCTCTTGTATTGATTCTATTTTCTTTTGTATAAACTCCTGCAACGATGAAGGTGTAAGTCCAATCAAGACCTTAAAAACAGGACAGACATCAAGAAATGTCTGATAATTATCCATGTCTAAAATATTATGTTTGATTAAAATGTTACAATAATGAAAATGGACAGGCTTCCTGTCTAAAAATATCAGTTTTATCTTGAAGAGAGATTTGAGAGGCGCTCTCTGTCTGATGTATAAGATCATGTTGTGTAACAATGGCTTATGTGAGTAAAAATCATTGCGTGCATATAAACCTTTGCTTAATTTAAAAGTCAGAGAAAGTCTTACGTGGTGGAAATTTGACAAACTGAATCTAGTAATATTTGAAATTGTCTTTACATGTTGGGTAAATGTTAAGTTTGTATCGAAGACCACACCAAAATACTTAAACTGGTTCATCACATCAAGACATTGACCATTAACTAAAACAGATGGTTGTTGGCCATCAGATGTCCGTCAAGAGAAAAACATACATACAGTTTTTTAATATTAAGATGTAGACAAGAGTTTTGAAGCCAGCAGGAGATTTGTACCATGGCTCCAGAGAGTTTGAAAGCAGCTTCTTGTTATTTTTTGCATGCACATACAACACAGTATCATCTGTATAGAAGTGCATTTTTATATTTGGACAGATATTTGGTAAGTTATTAACATTAATCCTACATTGTGTAAGAACTTCTACCATCTAGCGGTGAAACAACCAACTGTTACGTTCTAGTCCCACCTCCCACCCCCCTATTCCGAGCGCGTTTTAACTCCTACGGTGGCCGTTTCATGCCAAGGTTAACATGGTACTACGACTTCTTCCAGTGTTCCTTCCAGTGATGAGTTTACTTTAGAAACTACATTATATTTAGTTATATAGTCAGATGTCTGCCGCGTCGCGAGTAGACAATATCCCACTGGCATTCGTCACGGTGCAACTGAGCGTAGCCAAAGCGCGAAAGGCGGAGCTAGAATTTCCAGGAATGTCCCTTATTGGCGAATGTATTTCAAAGATGGAGGCTCAACATGGATTCAGCCATTCGCGCGACTCCAGCGTATGTATTCTGAATAGCAGATTCTGCACTTCCGAGAATACTTTCATTAGTAGGTGAAAGTAATTATACATGAATGAGCACATATTTTTGAAAGAACAAAGGGGTTTTTGCTAAGAATCAACTCGAAAAAATACACAATGTAGCTTTAAAAACTGAAAAAAATTGGTCGTAGTATTGAGCCTTGCGGAACTCCAGCAGTGGAAGTGAGATAAGTCGAGTGTGCATTTCCTATTTGTACAGTTTGGTTTCTTTCTGCCAAATATTATCTCATGGTTATCTCATGACTTGGTGTTTTGCCAACACCAAGTCATGATTTATGGTATCAAAAGCACGTTTAAAGTCTAAAAAACCAGCACCTACGAACCCGCCCTGATTACATTCTCAAGAAGGTACCAGGTGGCTGTTTCTGTTGAGTGGTATTTACGAAATCTGAATTGGGGTCTGAATTGGTTGCATTGGTTGTATGTCCACTATTCTGCTATTTTTGATATGATTGGTAAAATACTTATTGGCCAATAATGCTCTGGTTTTGTCTTGTCACCAGCTTTGAAGTTTGGCGTAATTCTTGCAGTCTTCCATGTTGCTGGAACTTCACATTGATTTATTGACAAATTTATCAGGTGTGTGATAGGACTAGCAAGAGCCTCTTTATGAAGTTTTAACACATTTTTGTACGGCCAAATGCATATCTGGCCTTAGAGGCCTTTAAAGATTAAATTATTTGTAAAACCTCTGGGACTGTTATGTTCTGTATTCTAAATATTGGTTTAGAATAATCCAGAAGTGAATATGAGATACCTGGACATTTAAGGTGTGTTGTCAGATCTTCAACTGACTCCATGAATAATCTGTTAAAACTATTTACAATATTGTCCAGATTGTCAGTTAGTTGGGGAGCAATTTACCTGGAGCTCTCTAGAAATTACATTTTTGTTTCGTCCTAATAGCTGATGAAGATTTTCCCATATCAGTTTTCTATTACTATTTGCTTCTTCTATTATTTTGATTTAAAAAAATAGCTTTAGCCATACGGATCTATTTAACAACCTTATTTAAAAGTGATGTAAAAATCTGACAATCACATGTAGGGCCAGTTTTTTAAGATTTCTTTAAAGCTCTGTCTCTCTCTTTCATTAATTTCTTAACATTTTCATTCAACCAAGGAATGATGATGTTTTGTGAATTGACTTATAGTTTTATTAACATTATAGTTTTATTAACATTTTTATTAAAATTGTTAGAGCTTGTATAAATGTTATTGTTTCCCAGCACATTAAATCAGTCTAGTTCCTGCAGTTCATTCTTCAGATTTTATTCACTTTTACGTATGTATTTGTAGCTGTTAGCTGTATTTGGTGTAATTGATAGTTACCTTTTAATTTTTCTTGAGCAAAAAATAAAATTGTGGTGAGAAAGGCTTAATTTCTTTCTTAGATCAATAAAGTATTTTTGAATTGAATTTTTCTGAACAATAGAGGGATAATTTCTTTATCAACATGCAACACTGCGATGCGTGCACAAATGGTTTGACACAGAACCTTTACATTACTCCCTGGTTCCTACAGTTATGTTATTATTAGCTATGTTAGCTTGTTTGTTAGCCAAGGCTTACCTGATGTGAAGTTATTGCTGCAGACTGTTGAATTTTTAATCATTTGCTCTAGGAATGTGTATAGGTAAAAATCTGGTGATACGATTTGTATCACGATACAGGGGAGACAATATAATATATTGCGATACTATGAGTAAGACTATATATTGCGATTTTTTTAACTGAATTTAAATGTAGAAAAACTGACTTTTTTTTAAGGGCCTGTGGCCACAGCAGCCTTTTTTAGCAGTGGACAGTGTGCAGAAAGGGGAGAGAAGTGACTTCTTGTTAAGTGCCTTGAGATGACATCTGTTGTGAATCGGCACTATATAAATAAACTGAATTGAAGTGGGGGAAGAGACATTCGGTAAATGTCCGTGGGGCTGAGTTGAACCCAGGACAACCACTTCGAGGACTGAGGCCTCTGAACATGGAGCCCCCGCCTTAACCACTACACCACGCAACGCTCCTCTGCCTGGCTTTTTAACTGTACGACCTGAGAGAGATATAAAGAAGAGCGGCAAAAGCAAATGAGGTGAATTAGCAGTGCTTTGCCAACACCTAATGGTGTCGTCCAGGACATGTTACTATGGAGTTTTGTCTCTGCTGCTCAGGGGTCGGATTGTTGGCCTGTCATGAGACCGTCATACAGCAACAGTCTTCACTCAGAGCCCTCATTTGATTGTCTACACTCTTAAAGATATTTGGATGATATTTATGTTACGACAACATTTAATTTCCCTTTGGGATGAATAAAGTATTTTTGATTTGAATTGAATTCATTCCTTCCATCCTGTTTTTCATTCCGAGCTGGAAAAGGTTTTGTCATTCTTATTCCAAGAAGCTTTTAGCCAAATTTGGGCTTATATAACAAGAAATTATGACTGTATTGTGTTCTCTTTTTTGTATTATACATTGATGTGTATCTTGTTGCCTTACCTTTTCTGTATTCTGTCTGGGAAAATGCACTAATAAACTTTTACTCACTGTTGCTGTTAGCGCAACCTACAAACACATGATCTCTGGATGACAGAGACTGAAGCATTCTGCCAAACCAGGCGGGTTTGTTTATATTACTAAATACAGTGAGATGTGCACAGTTCATTTGGACTGGTCAGTATGGCTAAATTAATCAGATGTGGAACCTAAACCTCTACTGTAATGCAACCAAATCTACACCAGTTTTTGATAAATGAAGACTGCTGTGAGGACAGTAACAGGGCCGGAATAGAAAAGACGATGGGATACGTACAGATATGGAAGGAGTTGGGGGCATATTTTCCATCCAGTTCAAGGTTCATCAGGCTGCTGATCTGGTTGTCATGTCTCAACCAAAGGGCCACACCCAGGATCACACCTCCAGCAAGCTACAACATACAGTACAACACAAGTAGCTTAGTAACATTGAGTGGAGAGCAGGTTCTGAACATCTCTGAATAGACAGTCTTGTTTTATTTAAAAGAAAAGTGGAAAACATTTTTTTTAAACAGATGTCACTTTTTATAAGGTGTTCTGAAGCAAAACAGTAGATTCCTATTTTTAAAATGCTGCTGGCAGTCATGTTGTAGCTCATCAGGTTTTTTTTTTAACCATCAGCGAAGCATCAACAGTAAAGTAACCCACATGTCTCAGAGACACCCCGTTACCAGGACTTCTACCTGATTTAAGCTGCAATTTTACCCCTAAGGAAATTCCTTTAGATCTGACTTTTTTAAGGGAACAGATTCCTGGGCCGCTTCACATTTAGTGGGGTACGGTTGTCCTGTCACCATGGAAACGCTGATTTGGTATATGTGTAACATGAAAAAAAGTCTGTGCAACAACACTGGAACCCTATATATTACTTTACCTAGAATAAAATTAAAATAATAAGGAAATATCTATCACGAGGCTCTCTCTTTCCTCCTCCACCCCTGCCCACACTAGACCCCTCCACACATTGATGTTCCCTGTTTAACAGTTAATTCCATTAATAACATAATAAACTGAGCTTAACTAAAGAAACCGATATTTCCAGAAGAACTGTTCACACCAAACATTAGCACCGCACAGCCAATGGTTATGACTTCCACCACATTACATGCATCCTCCCTCGTTCTGCTCTGCTGTATGCCTTTTCAGCTGATGGCCATACGGCTCCTCCTAGATAACAAGATGTCAATAATTCTTGCCAATCACCCTTGAAGTGTTTATTTATTATCCAACTTAAACACAAAAACTGTGCTGTACTGCATGCATACAAAGAGGTTTTTTTTTGTATTTGCAAATTATTGTAAAAACTACTATTACAAAGTGTTTTAGAGATTGGGCTGCATCTCATCAGGAAAACATGCAGGTCTACATTATTCAAGTTTGTCTGCTACATACAACCCAGGTAGTGAAATTATGAATTATTAACAATCACCTGATATATCAGTATAAGCAGGGATGCATTGCATTTATATGATTAACCGATAATTACTGTTGTCCAATTAGGTCTTTGGAAACGTAATTGCAAATTACTTTTGTTAATATATTGTATTTACATTTTTATTTACACATTTTTGTAAAAACAGAAAAGAAAAAAAGCATAGATTTTAATTTTATTTAGCTTTTAAGAAAACAACTGAAGAAACCACTAGAACCAAAGTTAGTCCTCTTACTAATCACTAATGCTTTTATTGTTAACACTTTATAACTGTGTGCTAGAGGAAAATACAAGTTTTGGATTCAGTCTTTTCAGTGTCATTATACTGTAACTCATTTTAAGGGACTAAAGAGAGTCGGAATCAAAAATTGTGGTTAACTTGTAAAAAAATCATCTTTGTGAAACAGAAGAGAAGCTGTGAAACATCTCACAACAGTAGCCTAACAGTAGGAGTAAACAAAGAACGAGTTTTGTCTGTCAGGAAGGATGATAAAACCCATGGAGCAGAATCTGTCCTTTTCTCAGGCAAGCCAACTGCTGTTTCTTAGAATAGAGTGGAACCAAAACTGAATTCCCCTCCCCGTCCTCCGTCTCTGTTACTGAGGTTCATTCCACGGCTCTTGCAAGTTACTGCCTAGCAACCAAATAAACAGCGTTACTGCAAAAGTTCAGCATACACACACACTCAGAGAAACAGCTACCACAGTTTGACTCAGGGCTGGGCCACGATCTTTTAATGCTCTGTCTGAGCGACCGCTTTGGAAGTTGAGGCATTTGCTTTCATTCCTCCGCTCTATATAGACAGGCTACAACGCAAGAAAACAGCTGAATATTTTACTGGTGTTATACTGTAGATGTTTGCAAAAATTACTCTAATAAAAGAAAAACTGTGCTGAGATTCCTCTTTTATTTGCTGTGCTGTGTCTGAGCAAATGTAGTGATGATTACTAGAAAGAAATACCACAAAACCAAAACAGATCTACATCTGTAATGTGACAGAGGCCAAGGTTGCAAAGCTGAAACACTTTCAACTACAGGAGAAGTTAAGGGCGCAAACTAGCTCTACCGCACGGCAGTGACACACAAGCCATCTAGATTCTTCTGCTTTCCAATTAGAAAGTACTGGCAGTTA
This sequence comes from Valencia hispanica, assembly GCA_963556495.2. Lineage (NCBI taxonomy): Eukaryota > Metazoa > Chordata > Actinopteri > Cyprinodontiformes > Valenciidae > Valencia > Valencia hispanica. The sequence goes on from OY747701.1 coordinate 6,911,813, forward strand.
TTTACAAGTTCACAACCCTGTACTATTAATATGGTATCTTGAAGGGGTGTGTCGATTCTGCATAAATCGTATGATTGCAATGTGAAACATGCAAAATCAATAGCTATTCAAAAGTCTTCAAAAATTGATTATTTCATAATAATTAAATGAGATAAACATAAAAGTCACGTGTGCCGCACGGACATTTTTAGGGGACAGATCGGGAGAAACATCATGGCTGCAGCTAGAATTTCAGCCATGTAGCTTGAAATTTACAAAATGCAGCAATTATTTTACACTTTAGTTGTGAAAGAAGCATCTTTGTTGTTGTGTATTATGTTAGCAGCGACATCTTCTTTTCCCAGACGTGCCCACTTTTTCGGTGCTGTCCGGGGCGCCCTCCCCAAGCGCATTGTAGTTCATGTTTACCAGACCTCAGCCTTAAAGTGTAGCTTTAAGTATGAAACATGAAGGAAATTTCCTTTATTCCATCCTGGTCTTGACAAATGTGTTGTGAAGAGTAATGTACTCATAGCTGGCAGATTTATTTCTGTCTGACAGGTGGCAAATTGACCATTGGTCCAACTGACGCAAAAACTATGAAAACGCTGCAAAGTTATAGTTCTGTATTAAATTGACAGCGGAAAAACCCCAAAAACTGGAGTACAGACTAAGTGTCTCTGGGAGAATGCTGCTTTTTATTTCTATTACTTTGAAAAGAAAAATTATACTTTTTTTCTCAGAATATGATTTCAGATTTTTGTGTAATTTTCATACTGTATGACTTTAAAAGGAAGCTGTTTTTATAGATCTGTTTTCTAATACATAAGTTTAATTATTTCCAATTCGATTTTAAAATCTATTTATTCTTTTTAACGACATAGAGCAGGAATACTTTAAATATGATGAAATACAAAGTTAAGTATACAGAATATAGCTTATGTGTTTAAGGATTGGACCAAGTTTCCTCTTTTATGGAAATCAAAATAGGGTCACTCTCTTTTTTATTTAAATTGCCACCACATCTCCTTTAGCTTTCATTAAAAATATGACCTTGATATGATTATGAAACATATTTTGGACATGTGTTGGTTTATTTGTGGTTTGACATGAACAAAAGACAGGACATCAATTGGTTTGAATATTTCAATTAATGGAAACTTAATGGATTTAAGAGTAGAAAGTAGCCATGGAAGGAATGAAGAAAAAATCCCTAAATGGGTAAAAAATATGCAATAAAAATAATTATTTAATAATTGAATCCAAATCGTGAGGCACCCCAAGATGGAACACCCCTAGTATCTTGAACACAACAGTTTATAATGGGATTCAGAGTGGAGGAGAAGATTCAAGAGGAGCTCATAACTACGAATAATGATTCCGATGCAGAATCATAAGCATTTAAGTCAAAAAACTATATTATCTTAGACTTTTAATTAGCCAATATACAAAGTCCAATGCTTTTCCTCAGCTTCCGTCACACTGCTTTTCAGATCAACCAAATTAAACAAGCAGTTTGATTTAGTTCCCCTGATGTTCTTTTCTTTCTTTGAATAAATGTCAAGTTAACCTGGCCTTAACTCGGATTTACATGGTCTGGCAATAACCACTGCTCCTTTAACAGAAACTGTTCAGCTGTCCTCAGGAGAGTGTGTAATTGAATGTAACCTGCATGAGAGGAAATACCCAGTCATATCTAAAAAATCTGTGATTTTAGTGCTTCTGAATTCACCCCCATTTCGTACCCCACTCATTACCATTTTCCCCCTTCGACTCTTTTTGATACCTAAAAACTAATCAGTTCATACCCATGTATTGAAACCAGTTTATTTCAGTTTCTTTTTGTTTGAAGAAGTGAATGCAGCATGAGCAGCTGTTGGGAAAATCCCTTCTCATCAAAGGGGATTCCACCAAGATGCGTTTTATACAAAATAAGTTTGGGCTGATTGGATGCTGCTGTGACATGTGACATGTGGACATCAGCTGGTTTTACTCCAGTATCAGTGATGTTTACATTCAGCTTGACATTGTGTCAGGTGAGTCATTCAGTTCAGTGCAGACAGAGCGTGTTATGGATTTTATTGCGTTCGCTGAAGAAGCTCTGGTTCAGTCCATCTTTCTTATTCTACTGTAGCTTTTTGAGAAACCATCAATGTTCCCAAATAGCAGAGTTTAGTGATACAGCCCTATCTTAGAGTACTGGTCATGGATTCCTTCTTAATTCACACTTTGCTTTATTCCTCTAATAATAATTTTCTCCCTGACATACTTCCCAACATATCAAACTTGTTCAGCCTGCACTTTTCAGCGCTTTAACACCAAGGGTCACTAGGAGGTCCTGGGACAACATTTATGAGCTTGCCTGAATCTGCTGAAGGGACCAACTGTCATTTGGTTTCTGAAGTTGTACTGAGCTAAACAGATGAATGTAATTAGATCTGACTGGAGAATAATTTCGCAGTTCACTGGCACAGCTAATACTAAAGCCATTCTAACAGTTCTAATTGCTTGCACCTACAAAGGAACATGTAAATCTAATTTTAATTATCTGAACCTGTGAAAACTTCCGTTATATATTTGCTTTCCCCCTGCAGTTACATGTTTAAATCCTGGTGGGAAAGTCGACTGTTTTCATGGGATGTACAACATTTAAACGTTCTCCACGCATTCCCCAGTGTAGACACACCTAAACTGCGGGCAGACCCGTCCACTACCCGTACCTTACTCTTTCTCAGCCACGCCTTTTATTATGCTGGGAATTGTGTAGCATTGAAAAGTGAATCAACTATTAGGAAAGATGCAGTCTAGATGAGTCAAAGTAGGTTTCTACAGAATCTGATGACTAACAGCAAGTTCTACTTTTTTGTGGTCTAACACTTGAGAATTTACAAAGGAAAGCAGAATGAGGAACAGTGGAAAAGAAAAAAAATGTGTTAATTTCTTCAAGTTTCTATAATTGTCAGAAAACACAGCTTAGGTTTCCACACCAACTCCCCCACTGCAGTCTATTTCTGCCAGCTGCAGAAGTGGGATCTAGAATGTTGAGCATGCTGGGGGTTGGGGTCCTGTTTGCTGTTCTCGTAAGTCTCTTACAAGACCACACAAACCCTCACTCCAGCTAAACACCACCACCACGCTCTATAAAAACACTTTACTTACAATCTAATCGATTCTTTTTGTGTGTGTTGGGAATGATGACATATGCAAATTATGTTCTGGTTAAGAAAAAAAAACAACAACCTTTTTTAAGCTATTACTTTAGAAGAATTTTAAAGTGAAAGACACATTCTGATGATGTCTGTTCTCTAAGGATCTGGTGCCTTTTCTGCCCATCCATGAAGCATACCGGGAAGAGAGATTATCTGATAAAATATAACAGCGCATTGCCTTCAGGTTGACCTCAATAATGCACACAGAACACTGACTCCATGTGGTCGGGCTCACTGCTCTGTGGGGACCCTTCCAATTGTTGTAAGACTCTGACTTCTTCCTGTATCCAGTGAGATTCCTTTGATACTTGGTTGCATGTGTGGTACTGACGTCATGCTGCCTTGGTGAGCAGGGGGGCTACATGTGAATCACATATGCACTGTAAAAACTATTTATTTTGGTAATACTGAAGAAAATGTAAGCAGTATTTTCAAAACAATTTTTGTAAGCTTAGACAACTAACTGGTATTTTTAAGTAATTTCTATTAAGGCAACATTTTCAGAAAACAATTTCTGTATGTCCAGTAAGTAATGGAAATTTTGAGTTGGAAATATATCATAATATTGCTTTCCCTTCAGGGAAAAAACTTAATTAGAGTCAAAAGAAATAGCAAAAAATAAGTAAGCATATTGAAACCTGCATCAAGAACATTTGTATTTGAAATCTAAATTAGGAAATATAATTAGATTTAATTCACTTACTCAATTTTAATACTTTTGTCTTCATCAATTGTTTTTTAAAACGTAAGGGGTAAACAATCAAAAATGTCATGTACTTGATAGTCCACTTTCAACATTTATTATTCAATTACTATTTATTCAAACAGTGGCAATGGACTAAATAATAACTAAAATTCAAGTGTTTATGAATTCAGTACCTTCTAGACCAGGGGTGTCCAAACGTTTTGCTAAGAGGCCCAAATTTGATAAAGTAAAGATGCCCGGGGACCAATGGTTCCTTTTGACTGTTTTTTTCCCATAATAAAGTTACATGAAAATAAATGTTATAAAACAATTTTAATGGTCACAATTACCTTAATTTTAAAAATGGAAATGTAACTAAATATAAGCCACTCAAGCTGGTGTGAACAACTCTAAAGACACAATTCTGCCTTTCATATCTGGGGAGTCAGATAAAATTGAACAAACTGTATAGAGTACCTTGAATTTCCATGAGTTTGACAAATCTTTGCCTCATGAACATTTTAAACTGGAGTTATGAGTAATGAAAAGTGGTCTGTTATCAACAAAGTTTTAATTTAAAGTAGTGAATTTTGCGCCTGACTTTTACTAAATCTTTCAGGATGCCAAAGTTTGTCACATGTACAAGAAAATTACACAATTGGGAAATTCACTTGCCACAAGAAATAAACACATATGTAAATATACACAATATGCACTCAACTATGAGCATAACAACAGTTAAAACCTTAATCTTAAGAGTTTAATAAATAAAGTTTCCTTTTGTGAATTGCATTAGTGTGCTTTAGGCTTTTTAATGTTCGGGAACACATGACACTAACGCAGGGATGTCACTCCTGGGGGGCTGCTCCTCTGCACGTTTTAGATCTCCATCTAGATTAACACCGTTGATTTCCACCGCTCCTGAAAGCGGGGGCCCTCACCGTCAACCATTCCCTTTTGTTGTGCAGTCGCCATGGCAGAAATGAGCAGAGAAGGCTTGCAGCACATAGCAGAAAAAACACCATGTCCTTCTTTCACCATGTGGTGAAAGAAGCAATTACACTTTTAAAGTCATGGGGTGTTTCTCAATGCCAGAACCTTGCCGTGATGCCTAGGTCCCGCCCCGGTTGCCTAGGAGATACATCATCAGGGACCGCCAAGGCATGTTTATGAGCTACCGAGGCCTCTGTCCCCCGTTTGTCTGCCGTTTAGCTAACTGACCGAGGATACATGGGATGCTTTGATGCCTTCCTTCGGTCAAAAATTTCCCAGAATACAGCGCGGTATTTTCAAAGCTGCTGCTGGGAGCGAATTTCGAATTTCAATGTAAGTCAAGTAAATGTAGCTATCGGAAAATGTTTTTTAGATCCAAAGCAGTTATCTATGCTTGGTTTGTTGCTTAGTAGTTGCAGCTTCGGTGGCTAGCAGGTACTAACTCGCTTACACATTTGATTTAACCAATATACACAATTTAAAAAGTAAAACTCTCATTATACATCTATATTGAAACTTATACGTATATAATATAACATACATTTATGGTGAGACTCAACAAAATCAACTTTTTTGCAGAAAGTTTTCAGTTGAATATATTCGAAGGTTTTGATTATGGACAAAGTAAAAAGGCTCAAAAGAAAAATAAATTAGTTCCTTTGAGTTAACTTAATTGAAATAATAACGTAACATTGGCTGCACCCCAAAAATAGTATTTGCAGTGTGTAGTTCAAGGTTGGAAGAATCATTTGGCTATGCAAATCTCTACAAAGCCTAGCTTCCCCCCTTGTAATTGCCATATTAAATACATTAATATCACTTTGTTGGAAAGGCAAGCTCTCTTTAGCAGCAAACAGGTGGCTTCACTCGCCATGCACCAGTTAGTTACCCATATCAAGGAACACAGAAATGTTAGAAAGTTACATCATCACATTCCTCAGGTTCGTATTCATCTTAATAAAATATTACAGGCTGTGCACCAATGGCAGAGAAAGCACAAATATTTTCTCATATATTATATATCTCATATTTTTCCAGGGCCGGAAAACACAATTTGGTGTGGAGACACCAAATATATCTTAATATGCAATGATACACACAGTGGAAACCATCATGGCACTACTGTAGAGGTCACATCTACAGTCCTTCTTATCTCCGCTCTTGGAGGTACAGCCAATCAGGTCCAAGGAAAATAATTGGTGCTCATGGATAAGCTGCAGCCAATAGCATGTCAAGTAGCATTGTGACTCGGTATGTCAGCACACACACACACCACTGCCAGTTGGACTCTCCCTGGGCAGGCGGAGTTAACCCAAAACGCCTAACTCATACTAGTGCGACGACAAACGTGACGCATTAGTATGTCTCGTGCTTATTGCAAGCAGTGACATTTGTCTGTCCCCCAATCAATGATTTGAGCTGGGTTGTGTGATACCAGTAGCTCCGCCCTAACCGTAACGCACCATTGTCCTAAGAACCTGCAACTGAAGCATGGTGCAGTATGGGTGGGATGTATGAGCCGCTTTTACGATGGAAACAAACAAAATAGCTTACTGAACCGCACCATACCGCTCAGTGGAACGAGGCAGTACTGGGAGTGTATCATACTGGTCCACACCCAGAATGCACAAGGCCTTTTTTACAACTCATTACTATAGGCTCCTTGTGAACGGTTGGAAATATATCCTAAGACATGTAATATACTAACGCAAGTACTCTAAAGGAATAGCCTGAATTGGATATAAATTGACAAATACGCAGAACAGTTAGTGGTATGCTGATATTCGATTTGGAATGAACTGGCACTTCAACATTCAGCATCAGAGAGCAATGCTGGCAGGGTGCATTACAGGCATGTGCTGGGATGAATGACAGGTGTTTAATGAAGTGAGCAACAGTCACAAGACAGATGATGCTCTGTAGACGCATCAGACATCATTAACAGCACTCAGTGGAGTTTGATCCAAGTTGGCAAACTCCATACAAAGATGGTAATGCCGCCCAGCCCTGTATGTCAGGTTAGCCTACCTCTTCCTTAAAGGCTACAACTTTTTAGCACCTAAAACATTTAATCAGTTGGTAATGTAAAAGTAACTTATGAAAATGAATCTAATCATTTTATTTACGCTTACAGTGAAAGGGATTACTTTCTATAACATGAAGACTTTGTCCTGGTAAATATGAATGCAGTAATTCTTCTGTATATCTTTGTTTACATAGAGATGCTAGATTAACCTGAACTGAAAAAACTAACAAGGCCAAACTGCTTGTATCTTTTGTTTGTGTTTTAAAAGTGCCTTGAACTAGTGCCAGAAACGGCCTTCATATCTAATAAGTCATCGTCTTAAAAACAATAGTTATCTTCACAATCAGGCGTCCCACTTGTAGGCTGAGTCACAGGAATAAAACCACAGCAAAGTATAAAACCAAGCTAAAAAGGGGGAGTTAAAGTGGAAAAAAGCACACATCTCAGATGTTTCCATGATTCATCTGAGGGTACCAGAACAGGGCTTTGACTCACCAAGTGGAAACCACCACGTCATACCCCTCTTCACACACGCGCGCGCACACACACACACACACACACAGGCGCACGCAAGTTGGGTGGAGGATGGAATCCAAACAAAGCTTTTCTCCAAGACCAGCAGATCCCAAACCTGTAATTTATATATATGCTGGGCCAGGGAGGGATTAGATGCTTTGACGAGTGAGCAAATATATCTAAATCTGGGGATGGTGACTGCCGGTTTACAGACCTTATTTACTGTAGTCCATTTAGCGCCGATAGAACATTAGGGGTGGGGTGACCCCCCCCTCTCTCTCTCTCGCTCTCTCTCTCTCTCCCGTGTGATAAACCCGACAAGAAGTCCTGATGAGAACGCGGGGTTAGGTTCAACAAACCAACACATGGCTCTTTTAATGGAATGTGTTTAGACTTAATTAGCATTGCTGGCCTAAAATAGAACCACAGATAGATCAAGAAACGTAGAAGACACGATAGTATAGCTTTGGATGAAAACAAATGGCGAGATTTGGAGACACACTGGATTCTGGACCAGCGTATTTATTTCTAACGGACTCGCAGGCTAAACAAACCTACACAGCGAAGCAGACGCGACGGCCCTGCGCAACAACGTGTCTGTTAAGCAGGTTACCTACCCAGAAGATGAAATTGAAGAAAAACAGCAGGTATTTGATGCATTTGGTGCAGCCTTCGACTCCCATGGCGATCCGATAATACAGGTTATTGGCGGCGGAGTTGTGACGACGAATAACGGTCTCGAGCTCAATGGAAACGCAGACTGGACTCTGTATCGTGGAGGGAGGCGAGGCAACACCCAGCTCCTCCTCCCTCCTTCACATGGTCGGCCTCGCCTCGCTGTAATCCGGTTACTGTGGCGGGTTGGGCCGACGAACAACTCCCCAATCACAGCAATGGACGCTGAGACGCAGGGAAGGCCCATTCAAAAAGAGCAATATTCGTTTTGTATCAAATACAGCATAGAAAATCTTAACCTCATTTGATTGCAATTTATGGGGTTCCAATGGTGCCAAAAATGTTTGTACATCTTCATATAGCTACCGCCCTCTTGGACAACTCCCTCCAATACATCCCATTTAAAGAACTGTTTTATTCCTACTGCAATAAACCATCTGAAATTTGAAAGCTGATAAGCTGGACACTTACACACTAGAAATGTCTTTGTATGTTTAATCATATACCATGGATAAAACAGAAAAACAAATCATACATAACACTGCTTGTTTAAATTTATGAATAATGTTTTAAAGTTAAAGAAATAACATGTTTGCAACCTAACATCAGTCTCTGTGCAGCAAGCTTAGATCTCCCATATGCACAGTAAACTTAATTTATGTGATAGAGACACTTGGGTCCATCACTTGTCATCTCCAGGTGAAAAGCCAGGTCTTAACATACATGGTCACTCCAGTTAGAAGCGCAAGAGGTGGTGACTGGAGCAGTGGGTGGTCACAACTGGTCAAGGGCCATTAGATTAGGCAAATGAGTGGTTTAATGTGAAAGATTAGCTTCTAGGTGACATAGGCTTCTGTCTTCATAGGTTCTTATTTAGAAAAACAAGCAGCATGACTTATGCACATTTGTTTGTGGATTCTTCATAAAATCAAAAAAATTATGGACAACTCTGAGCATCCTCTTCATGATACAGTCATACAACAACAGAGCGTCTTCAGTCGGAGGCTTCTTCAGTTTTGCTGCAATACAGACCGCTACAGGAAATCCTTCCTGCCCACAGCCATCATTATCTACAACAACTCCTTAAAGAATTAATTATATGAGCTATACCAACACTTAATTTCCCTCTGGGATCAATAAAGTATTTTTGAATTGAATTTGAATTGAATTGAATTTAAAAAGAAAAACCCTATTTCTTTCTATTAAGAGCACTGGAACCTTATGACTGATTATTAAGGAAAAAGCCCAAAAGCTTTAGAGAAAAAATTGCTTCAATAAAAGTTTTTATTTAAAAGGTTAGTGCTATATATTTAAAATGGTAAATGGACTGATTTTGTATAACACTTCTCCAGTCATACTGACCACTCAAAGCGATTGACATTCCAGACATATTCACCCATTCGCACTCACCTTGAAATTTGGGGTTAAGTGCCTTGCCCAGGAACACGTTAACTTGTGGGAGGGGAAAGCTGGAATCAAACCTACAACCCTCCAATTGCATGACTACTACTCTATTGCTGAGTCACTGTCACCTTTATATGAAGGAAAGTTAACATACCCCAACAGAGAAACCTTGTTTCATTTGTAAACTGGGTGGTGGTACTCTCATAATTGGGGTCTGTTTTACAACTATTCCAACATAAAACAATAAAATGTCGGGACATTTTGCCATGAACTAAGTATCTGTAGCATGTAGGATTTTTTCATGAAGACCAAAACCTTATAATCACAAGCATGTACAAAGAATGCTTAAATACTGAATGTACTGCCTGTACATCACACTTTTAAGCCTTAATAACCGCTTACAATAAACATTCCATTGTTGGCTGCACAGTATTGCCTTGTCAGCAGCACCTCTGCAATGCAGGAAGAAGGCTGTCTTGGTTTTCTCCTAGCCCTAACCCTTAGGTTACTCTTGACACTACTCTTATGTCTGTATGTGTGCATTCCTGCTTTTTCGGCCCATGTGCCTCTCTGTTGTCCTGTGATGGATGGCCTGTTCAAGGTGTACCCAGCCTCTCACCCAATGACCCCCCCCCCCAAGAACTGGTGGGGTGAAAGGAAATAACTGTGACCCATTGGTACGCACATCTCTATACCTGATGTTAGAAGCAACAGTCAGTTAGTAGGGTCAGAAGTTGGTATAAACAACTTGAAAATATAGATCAATCCATCCTTCTGTTCAGGGTGATGAAGATAGTGAAGATGTTATGGTATGAGGGATATTTTCGTTGGACAGCTGGGTACTGATTCAGCGATAGGTGCATTTCCACTATCGGGACTTCAGCACAATTTACCCCCGAACTTTTTCTAGCTGGGTAAATCAGTCTGCGCTGTCCTCTTAGCTATCGTGTCTCCATACAAAATGGGCCCTTTAAGGAATTTGCAAAGACGGTCGCATATCGGAACTGTTTCAGCAGTGAGTGGTGTCACTAATCAGCACCAAAAGGCACCCACAGTAGCAGACAATAACAATAGATCGACAATGAAAGAAGCAGGGATTGTTGCAATGTTGCTATGATGCCACCATTCTGTTTGCTATGTTGTTATACACTGCTTCGCCAGCAAGTCTTCCAATTTTACAAAGCCTGTTGTTTGGCTATGTCTGCTGATATCTTATCCCTCTGAGTTATAACCAATCAACATAAGTTAACCACAGCTCTCGACCAGCAACTCTACTGGGCCATGTCCGAGTACATACCCCAAGACCGGTAATCGGATGGTTCCTGAAATGGCCACGAAAACAGCCCTATTGGGCCAGCACGGTGTAGTGGTGAGACCCGCATACCGTGAAGGTCCAGTAAAATTACCCTGAAGTTCCGATAGTGGAAGCGCAGCTATTGTTTGACGCCTACTCAAGCGTTGCCCAGTAGGATAATGCACAACTTCAAATGATCCCAGAGGGGTTTCTTGAACATGACAGTGAGTTCACTGTCATTCTGTGGCTTCCACAGTCACCTTTAGCACAATCAGTGTCAGTTTCACATTAATCTTAATGTTTGCAGTTTGTGCAATTCCAAACATGCCCTTATTTTCATGGATACATAATCTGAGCTCTTCCAGTGTTCATTTTCAATTGGTTAGGTCATACCCACAACTGCTTGTCCTGACATATGTTGCCCTCGAAGTAAACATTTTTTATTTCACTTTCTTAGACATGAGATTACATTTGAAAAGAAATGTAACTGATTTATCTCTCACTGTAACTGCATTGATTTTATTATTCAAATTAATTAAACATCAAAAATAATTTTACAGTCATAAGCCTTGCTAAGGTATTTTAGCTGATTAGCTTTTATGGAAGAGCCTTTGTAAATCGGAAAGCTGCTGTTTGTACAGTGAAACCATGGCTACATGGCTGTATTTCAATTATGTTTCTGACTGTAAACATCTGTAACATTAACTGGCTATAATATAAAGTATCGAGTTAACATACTGAGTCCTGTAGTCAGACAAAACTTCAATAATATGGATTCATATCATGGCTGGACGGATGGATAAAAGTAAATTGGCAGCGTTAGACAATAATTGACACTAATTTTTAATATCCAAGTAAATGTATTATTATAATCTGTCACTTTCATTTCTATCACACAAAATCAATATGCACAACATTCGGATTCAATTTCCTCTTTTTACTTATGATATACATCAATATACATTAATTCAACCCATGTAGTTCTATTTTTAATGAATGTTTTCTGAAGTAATAATGCTGTTTTGTGCTTACTGCCACAGCACATGCTTGACCAGTGGTTCCTAAAATGTCCAGTTTCTCACCCACAAAATAAAAATTTAAGAGACCCAGGAACTCGACTCTTGGTTGAGAATACAAGCATTTTTGCTGAGTCAATTAAAAAGTGGTACAAAGGCAACACAATCAACATCAAAAGCCAATGTTTTCACCAATTTATGTTATCAATTCCAGTCCTGTTTTATATCTTTTGCTCCATTTATAAAATCCAGATGCTTTCTCTTTGCTATTTTATGTTACATTTCTCAATATTTCAAGACCCCATACTTACATGTTTGTGACCTAGCGTGGGGTCCTGACCTCAACTTTGGGAACTACTGTGCAAGACTGATGTAGCAATGTTTTAAATACTGTGACAAGAATGGATTGTGGAATTATGAGGATAAGGATGCAGTGTGAAACAGCTTTGTGGTTCCATCACTTCCAGTTATAAAGGGATTTCTTGGAATCTAAATCAAATTGCAGCACTTTTTTTGTTCTATTCATAAACAAATCACATCCTAGCTTTCTGACAAACTAAGTGAAACAAGTAGTAAGCTAAAAGTTATTCTTCCTTAACCCAGAGAGCCCAGAAAATGAGGTCTGGAAGAACTAGTTTAGGCAAGTCTTGACTTTTTATTGTCCCAGCTTTATTTGTAATGCCACCCAATAGGATCTAATAGCTGAGATAAATGATTTTCAAGCCAGAATGGAAGGATGTGATCTATATTTCATCATCTTATCCAAACTGCGACAAAAGGTAGAGAAGTCATAGCGCAAAAAAAAAAAAAAAAAAACTACCATTCAATGTTAGGTACCACTTAGTGTCACTGGTGGTACATCAGTGAACCAGGAACAAGTGTTGGTTATGGAGCTTTCAAGTCAGCTTTAATCTGAGAATGACACCAAACCAAACTTAACTCTGTTCATAGTTTAAAGTTGGAATCCCATTCTAGTAGCAATGAAAGTGACTAACAAGGAATTTCTTTCAATTTTGTTCTTTTAAACACTGCAGCAACATGTTCACTAAAGATGGTTTTACTGCATAGTACTGTGTAATAAATATATATATTTTTTTTACATAAAATTAATTCTAAGTAGAGGAAATCTTTTTAACAGCAGGTCTCGAACAAAAATTCATATTCAATGTTGCCATGTTTGGGTCTTAGGACTGGAAACCTCCTGCTTTCCAACCTTCCCACTGGAATTATATTAAAGGTCAGTTTTATAAAGATTTCCTTCTTGAAAATTCAGAGTAAAATGGAATGAATAATTACAATGCGCCTTCAACTAATCAGCTACTCACATGGATCAAGTATGTGACACATTTTATGAAAACTGATTTTAAGTCCTTGTACTGTTCAAACTTTCGTTCCTTCGGGTGGTACTGTACTTGTAAAGCCTTCTGTTTAACTGTGTCCAACTCAAACCCTTGTATCATCAAACTACAGACACTTTCACCTGTTACATCTCATAATTTAACAAAACACCAAAGGATTATTTTAGCATCATGTCCCACAAAAACAAAAAACCCTAGAGAAAGCACAACCAATAATCACATTTAAACAGTTTTACAGACTTTCATTTAGCCATTTTGACTCTTTAGTCTCTCTGGAGTTTGCCGAGACGACGTAAGGCATCTTCAACAATGTCCAGCTCATGCCGGATGTCTTTCACCATGTTGTTGATGTTGGAGGTGTCCCTCAGAATGTCCACACTCTGGGTATAAGGGTTGTAGTTCACTGTGAATGGACGCTTAAGGGTTTTGGCAAACTCCCTGGAGGCAAAGCAGTTATTTTTTATTAGCCAGGTCAAGATTCAATACAGGTGAAAAAACTAATATTTTTTGTACTATCTGATATACTAAAGAAATGTTTTTAAATCCAGCTCTAGTTTTAAACTGTAAAGCTTTTTTAATATGTTAATTTAAGTTGATTATTAACAGAGAATTTGTATTTGTTTTTAATTGGCTGCTTTTTGGTCATCCTAAAACTGCTCCAGTCTCAGAATACAATAGCAGTTCATGAAAATGCTACAAACCTTTAAACCTCAGACGATGTTTGGATTAGACTGTTCTGACATTAGAAGTCTGTTTGGTTTTTACTGCTAAGACCAAGTTGGTTCATAGTGTGCAACCATGACATTCCTATGGTCATGGCAGTGCCAACCGAAATGACTTCACAGGTAGATCTGAAAAGAAGTGGGCAGGCCAAAGAATGCATCATTATTTCTGACCTTCATGTTTCCACTCCAGCACGCACTCTCCGCTCCTCCTCTACAGCTCTCTGTTCCACCCGTTAAACTTGAGACCATGGGCCACAGAGCATTCAGCCACTCTGCCCCCCAGCTCTGGAATTCTCTCCCCCCTGACCTCCGTGCCTTAGACTCTCTCCCGCTGTTCAAATCCAGACTCAAAACTCATCTGTTCCGTTTATCTTACATCAATTAGTCATGCACTTACCTTGTCTTGTTGTAACCTTGTTTTAATTGCTACCTGTTTTGATGTTTCATCTGTATTTTGTATTTTTAATGTGCTTTCTGATTTGTACAGTGTCCTTGGGTGTCCTGAAAGGCGCTTTTAAATAAAATGTATTATTATTATCATACCAGCTTTCATCCAAAGGTTTTCATGTGTTTCTCTTAACCAATAGACAAACCTCTGCAGCACCTGGTAGCTAAAGAAAACAATCCCTCCCCAGTTGAGCTCTACAGATCATTTACTTAAGCAACAAACCTTTCAGGCTATTAAGAAAGAAAAATGTCATAAAGCAACATCAAAGCCATGGCATAAAATATTCATTAATAATGCAAAGCTATAGATCACAGAGTAATATGAAAACATCATCTTTTAACAGAGACAAACGACTTTCAATTATGATGTAAGGTGATATCCAATGTCAGTGGTTGCCTGTTTTAAATGTGTGTTCCATTTACCTAGGAAGTCGGAACTAGGAGCTGGGTTTGAGGTCACAGCCAAGTAAACAACATTCCAGTCAATGTAGTCGGAGAAGATGGGATTCCAATACGCCTAGGTAGCCATTTTTTGGTAGTACTTCTAAACGTTATAAGCTGTACTTTCCATATGCAAACACCACTTTTAATTTTAACTTGGAGTTGCAGGCTCTACATGTTACATTGATTTTAGACAAACATTTACAAGTGTCTTGTAAAATAAACATGTTTCCACCACAACTTAATGTTGTTGACACAATTAGCAGCCATATTGAAAGTCAAAGTCGGAGCAAGAAAAAATGGTGCGTTTCTTTTGTAGTTGGAAATTCCAACTTCAGAGTGGGAAAAATCAACTTCAACTTCTTCCCACTTGGAAAGTCTTAGATTTTTTTCTTGCTCCGACTTTGACTTTCAATATGGCCACCCCTCGCATTAACAATAGTAGCTGTGGTGGAAACATTTTTATTTTTTGAGACAGTCTAAGAATTCAAATTGAAATTCAAAATTACTTTATCACAGAGGGAAATTAGGTGTTGTAGGTCATACTAAATAATTCTTTAAGGAGGTGTTGATGTCTGTGTGGTGTTTGCATATGGAAAGTACAGCTTTAGAGATATTGCCAACAATGGCTGTCTTGTCATATTGGAATCCCGACTTATCCAACTACATTAACTGGAATGCCGTGACATCAAACCCAGCTCAGACTTCTGAGTTAAATGGAATGCACACATATTCTCCGACTTTCTGAGTGGGAAGTCTGACGTCGGAGGCGTTCCACTCGGAAGTCGGAATTACCTAGTTCCGACTACAAATGGAACACACCATTAATTACAGCTCAACAAGCACAGACTTTCTACACAAGGGGCGCTTGTTAAGCTGTAATTAAACCACTTGATATTCAGCAAAAACAACAATCATAGCCAGCTTACAAACATGTCTTATAATCACTGTACTGCAGGGTACAACAGTATAACAATAGTAAAGATGAACAACTTTAAGATGGCTGTCATTTCATCGTTGTCCATTGTGTCTGCAGTTCCATGTAAAAGACAAAGCAGGTTTTCCAGACATGAAGTTGACATCAAAGCTCACAGTCATGTCCTCAGATTTATAGATGAGAAAAGTCTCCACTGGAGCATACAGGGCTCTAAGAACTTTAATAATCATTTATAATGAATTAATAATAATAAATGTAAATTATTATATGCTGGATGAAAACTGAATCCTTAGCTTCTGTGATGGTTATATTAAAACTCTTGGTCTGACTCACTGGAGAAAGGCTTCAGCTTGAACCTACAGTTCAGTTTATCAGCATAGTTCCTGAAGCCTGCGGCATCCGTGCCGACAAGCTTGATAGTAATATTACCACAATATTGCCGGAACGCGGGACTTTTGAATGAAGCTCACTCAACAGAGGGGTAAGGACAGCCTTTTGGAGCGGCTTGCATACGTTTTCTCATTTGAATATTACAGGATATTTTATCAACCCAGTAAGTTCTTTTAGCCACTTTGTTATTTGTCAACAGTTTAGGTTGTGTTAATACTAATCGCATGACATTTTCGAAAAAGGAATGGTTTAAGTAAAGGTTCAAAGTAGCCACATTTTTAATTTCAACTTATCAGGTAAGATGTGCTCTACATACATAGAAACAAAATGTGCCCAACAGGAACCCCACTGACAGATATTTTTTTGGATATACCTTATTTAGCCATCACATAAATTAATACGTGTGACTATCTTTTCTATGTAAGCCTCTGAAATTAGAATGGTTATGAAGATTTTTATGAAATAAGTGTTTTAACCTCTAACAGGCAGCAGAGCTACTGAACACATTGAGCCCATTTGTTGTTTTATTTTACAATATTGCATAGAAATAAAATATGTAATGGCAACACAATATAGTCTGAACAGATCCCACACAATCTAAACATAGCACTCTGCTCTTTATAGTTTATATTTTCTTATAGAACGAAAAGACTTCCAGCTGGAATTGCAGCTGAATTTAAAACAAGGCACGTTTTTCAGATGCTCATAAAAAAAAAAGAAACAATAAAATCATGTTTTTTTTTACCATTTTACAGGTATGTTAGTATTCTTACTTGCCTCATTTTGTTCTTTGCTTCTTCGAAACTTTCGGCAACAAAGTAAACCTCTTGGAATGTGGTTATCATGCACTCCTGGTTGCAGGTTACCATGGGATCAAACGGGAGGATGTTGGCCCTGCCTGAAAGAGCGTGCTGACACAAGACAGATTCATTATCAGGTCAGACAGAGTATGAAAGTTCATGTATTATAACTGTCTTGAAATCTTTGCTATTAAAAATAAAAAGAATTGACAACCTTTTTAGCAAGTGATTTTTAAACTCTTAAAACAAATGTCACCTTAAGTTCACTGACAGAGGAAAGGAGTCCAGCTCCATAGGCTCTGAGCCCTCCATCCTGCTTACACAGGCCGAACTCCACTGTAAAGAAATAACACTACAACACCAAAGTTAAAACATTCCATAATTCCATCCGTACTTCCACTGAGAAATTTACAAACACTGAAGTTTGTGATTACTGTTGGCATTCTATAATTTATTAAAACAACTCTTTCCAGGACGGACAGATCATACAACTTAAATGAATACTAACAACATTTGCTGTACATGAGGCAGAACAAAGCACCTTGCAGAACAAAGGTTCTGGGTTTAAATCCTGGCCTGGGGTCCTTCTGCATGTTCTCTCTGTATGCATGGGTTTTCTCTGGATACTCCAGCTTTCTCCTATAGTCCAAAAACATGACTCTTAGGTGAATTAGTCACTCAAAATTCTCCTTAGGTGTATGTGTGTGCATGGTTGTTTGTCCGGTGTGTCTATATATTGGCCTGCACCAGCCCCCCACCTCCACGACCCTACAAGTATAAGTAGGTTTAGATAATGGATGGACGGTGTACATATTTCAATTTAGTACATGATCTCAAAATGGTACATGCAAAATAAAATACTAGTACCCTCACTAATATTTGGTCCAAAGTTCTCAAGAGCAGCAACAACCTTCTGGTACAACCTTTCCATATACAATCATTGTGCTTGTCAGAATAGGTTGAGTTTCTTTAAATTGATGCTTTCCAGACGTGGACCAGGCAGTCACACACATTTTTATTAATAGATGTGTTTCCACTATCGGAACTTCCGGGTACTTTTAACAGACCTTCCCAGTATGTGCGTGTCTCCACTACATCAGGCCGGGCCAATAGGACCGTTTTCGTGGCCATTTCAGGAACCAACGGAGTACTAGTCTGCTGGTGTGTACTCGGAATGGCTCGTTAAGTCCGCTGATTGGTTGTAATTCAGAGGGAAATGAGCAATAGTCACCAAACAACTGGCTTTGTAAAAGTAAGAAGAGTTTCTGGCTTAACAGTTTATAACAGCAACAGAAACAAAGCAACAATCCCCGCTTCTTCATCTCTTGTTAAATCTTTCTTTTCTGGGTTGTGAGGGGGAAACCTTGGAACACTGCATACACGGGGCAGACTGCCATCTAATGGCCGGGCATATGTACTACATCGTTTTCCATCGTGCGCGGCCTGTCGTGTAAACGCAGCGCGTTTTCACCCGCGTATTCAAAGAAAAACGGCAACGTTGTCGTGTAGACAGCCCCTTAGGGAACTACACTGCTTAAAAAAATAAAGGGAACACTAAACCACACAATGTAACTCGAAGTCAATCACGCTTCTCTGAAATCAAACTGTCCCCTTAGAAAGCAAGATTGACAATCAATTTTACATGCTGTTGTGCAAATGGAATAGACAACAGGTGGAAATTGTAGGTTATTAGCAAGAGACCTCAGATAAAGGAGTGGCTCTGCAGGTGTAGACCACAGACCACTTCTCAGTTCCTATGCTTTTTGGCTGATGTTTTGGTCACTTTTGAATGCTGGCGGTGCTTTCTCTCTAGTGGTAGCATGAGACGGAGTCTACAACCCACACAAGTGGCTCAGGTGGTGCAGCTCATCCAGGATGGCACATCATTGCAAGCTGTGGCAGAAGGTTTGCTGTGCCTGTCAGCGTTGTGTCCAGAACATAGAGGTGCGACCAGGAGACAGGCCAGTACATCAGGAGACGTGGGGGAGGCTGTAGAAGGGCAACAACCCAGCAGCGGGACCGCTACCTCGGCCTTTGTGCAAGGAGGAACAGGAGGAGCACTGCCAGAGACCTGCAACATGACCTCCAGCAGGACATAAATGTGAATGCATCTGCTCAGACGTTTAGAAACAGACTCCATGAGGCTGGTATGAGGGCCCGACGTCCACATGTGGGGGTTGTGCTTACAACCCAACACCATGCAGGACGTTTGGCATTTGTCAACACCAAGATTAGCAAATTTGCAACTGGCGCCCTGTGCTCTTCACAGATGAAAGCAGGTTTACACTGAGCACATGTGACAGAGTCTGGAGATGCCGGGGAGAAAGTTCTGCTACCCGCAATATCCTCCAGCATGACTGGTTTGGAAGTGGGTCAGTAATGGTGTGGGGTGGGATTTGTTTGGGGGGGGGGGGGGGGGGGGGGGGGCGCACAGCCCTCCCTGTGCTCGCCTGACTGCCATTAGGTACCAAGATGAGATCCTCAGACCGCTTGTGAGGCACCATATGTGGTGCGGTTGGCCCTGGGTTTCTCCTAATGCAAGACAATACTAGACCTCATGTGGCTGGAGTGTGTCAGCAGTTCCTACAAGAGGAAGGCATTGATCCTATGGATTGGCCCGCCTGTTCCCCAGACCTGAATCCAATTGCGCACATCATCTCTTGCTCCATCCATGTCTTGCACCACAGACTGTCCAGGAGTTGGCGGATACCTTAGTCCAGGCCTGGGAGGAGATCCCTCAGGAGACCATCAGCCACCTCATCAGGAGCATGCCCAGGCATTGTAGGGAGGTCTCACACACACACACACACCTGAGTCTAATTTTAACTTGCTTTAAGGACATTACATCAAAGTTGGATCAGCCTGTAGTGTTCTTTTACACTTTAATTTTGTGTGACTCCAAATTCCAACCTCCATGGGTTGATAAATTTGTCATTGATAATTTGTGTGATTTTGTTGTCAGCACATTCAACTATATAAAGAACAGAGTATTTAAAAAGAACATTTCATTCATTCAGAACTAGGATGATTATTTTACTTTGAGCAGTGTATATCCAAATGCACAAAGAAATAAACCTCAAGAATAAACTAAGAACCAAAAGGACAACAGAATATGGCAAGACATAAAAAGATAAACAAAAATTGTTTAGATCAGTTCAAAATAAAGAAAAAGACAGACTGACAGAGAGAAGAATGTTGGGAACCCATCGTGACAAATTGTTGTTAATCAAGGTAAATGGACTGAACTTATATACCATTTCCGAAGTGAAAACCTATTTGAAGAAAAATCTCTAGGTTTCATCTTATATTGATTGCCTGGAGGGTTTAATACGTGGCTAATCAGTCTTTGCATTATTGGTCTTTTTTGGTACATAATTTTTTTTTTGATTGCTATATTTTGTTTTCAATCTACTTGAATGCATTTCTTTTGGTTCCTTTTTATTCTGTAATACAATTTCATGCCATCTACATTAATCAAGAACAATTCAAAACTGATTCACTCTATTGTGTTTCGTATATTTTTGCCTTAAATGTCTTCTCTTGTTAATGTTTTGGGGTAATTATCCTGAGTTTCTGGATGTGGCATTGACCCTTTAGGTAGGATTGTATGGCATGCTGCATGACACTGATGACAGTAAAGCTAAATTGTTAGGCTTGGTGGTCTAACCTGGACTTCTTTAAAGCTACATGTTCTCATTTTGGCCTTACTGCTCATTGTCTGTTACACCATAAAATATTTGTTCAGAAGTGGTCAGCTGGAAATTTCAGTTTTGCTTCAAAATTTCAATTTAGGAGTTGAGGCCTCTTTTTTGTTTGAGTCCTAAAACTTACTTTACTGTGGACAGCAACACTGGTTTTCCAGCAGTTTCCAGTTTGCAACTTTTTCTTTCCTATTTCAGAGGCAAAGTTAGAAAGGTGAGAAATAATATTTCAGCCCGGCACGGCCTGGTTGTGTTTCCAATGCCATTTCAGGAACGCAGCAGTGGACGAGGTCATGGCAAAGTTCCAGTAAAGATCAGTCATCCTCACCATTTTCCGACAATGCAGATACCGATACTGGAGCTGGTATCTAGCCCACTTTCTCTCCAATTGCTTGCCGGCCATTTCTGCAGTGCTGCAGAGCCAGAGGTAGGCCCAGACAAAGGTAGTGGAAACTTGCTAAATACGGGCTGACTCAATCCGGGCCGAGCTGACCCAAGTGGAAAAGGGGCAGTAAATGCTTCTTTAGCCTTCGGTCAGTTACTTGAAGAGTGGTGTCATCCACCCGTTTATTAAAAAGGTTATTTTAAATCAGTCTCATTTTAACAGTTACAGACCAACTTCTAAGCTTCCATTTCCAGCCAAGTTTTTAGAAAAAGTTGTGGACAAGCAGTTAACCACTGCTCTCGATCAGCAAGGCATTCTGAAACACTTTCAGTCAGGGTTGCGTTAATCACACTCAGCTGAAACGGCTGCTCTTAGTCTCAAATTAGATTGTAATGCAGAGTGATTTCAGCTTTTGATACCAATGACCATCTGACCCTGCTCAATACGCTGAGGTGTTGGATTGGGGTTTCTGTTCTGTTCTGGAGGGGGGTGATCGGATTCAGTCAGAAAGACTTGCTGGCTTGCTGGCTTTCCGATTACATGACAGCTACTCTTCCCATTCATCTACAGCCACATATAATATTGTATTAAATTGGTTAGCACATCCATATTGTCCTTAAAGTCACTGCAGAGGGGCTGGAAACAATGTATTTCTCACCGTGGCAAGTTTCTGCACATCTTCATCTGAGGCTCCAAGAGATGCTAAACCAAGCTCTTGGGAGAACTGGGCGAAACTGGGTTCTGCAAGCAAAGGAACATGGCCCAAAACCTCATGGCACGTGTCCCTGTATGAAACAGACCAGCAAACAGTCATAAACAAACTTCGAAGAATTTAGAACCAGAACCGATGAGATGGGAATTAAAAACTCATTGTGCATCCGTCTACTCACGGTTCAGGTGTGTACAAAGGCTCTGAGCTGTGACGGACATACTGAGTACAGTGGAACACCCTGAAAGCAAGCCCTGCAAGGAAGTCTCTTGGAGAGAGGTACCCTGCAACTGGCCGAATGCTGAAACCTGAGTGCTCTGTTTACGCCATGCACAGACAGAAAGAGATATGATATAAAAAATGTAAGAGCAGATGGCAAAACACTGTAAAAACTTGTATAAGCATAACTTTAAATATTACTGTTGGCATGAAGAAATGTTATTAGAGGAAAGGGGAAGCAAACAAAGAACTTGAAAATGTTGCAAAAAACTCTAAATCAGTTGTGTCCAAAACCAGTCCTCAAGGGTTGGTATCCTGCACGTTTTAGTTTTCTCCCTTGTTCAACACACCTGAATCAAATGAGGGTTTATTAGCAGGCCTCTGCGGAGGTTTGACATGCTGAGGAGATAATTGGACCATTTAAATCAGCTGTGTTGGCAGGACACTTGCCCTGGAGGACTGGAGCTGGACACCCTTGTTCTGAACCACAGGTGTCCAATTCCAGTCCTCCAGGACCAGTGTCCTGCAACTTTTAGACATGTCTGTGTTTCAATACACCTGAATCAATAACTAGGTCATCAACAGGACCCTATAGAACCTAACTGCCTGCTGAGGAGTCAATTTAACCATTTGATACAGGTGTGTTGGACCAGGAACACATCTGAAGGTTGCAGGTCTGGCAATGCAGGACCTGGAAAACTGGAGTTTGACACCCCTAGCTCTAAACAATGATCTTAAAAGGCAGACAATGAAATCAATAATAAGATCACCATGTTACTTCCTAGAACCTCAGAATTCATCCAATGACTGAACACACAACATAACACAGATCTCTATTTTAAAGTAGATACAGAATATTAGTACTCTCGCCATATTGCACATATCTTTCAATTCTATAAAGTAATCAATGGAAATGGGATTTATCCCATGGTTTTGTGAATGGAACTATAGATTTTACTATATTTCGATTCCATACTTTATCATACTTGTTGGATCATGGACCAGTGTCCTCCAACGTTCTCTGTCTTGCTCAGCACCAGCACAAGTTTCATTGGAGAACACATGCTGTCTTAGCTCTAATTACTTATTTGGCAACAGCAAAGACTTACTTTGGCCTTAATACAAACTAAAATGTGGTAAGCAGCGTAATGAAATTTAGTAATCTTAAATCCAAAAATAATAGCTTAGATTAGTATTATCTTCCAACGCTCAAACTAATTGTCTATTACCTTCTTGCTCTTTGCATATATTGCCTGTCACTAATGACATCTGGTGGCTCCAACTCAGTTCGCCATGTCACCAATTCTAAATAATCTAAATTTCATTGCCATTTAGTATTTTCATTAATTAGAGAGGTGATAGGTCAGAAAAATGCTCAAATCTCACTGGATATTACAATCTCAAAGCTTTCCATTGCACCACCGTTGTTTCATTGCAAAGGCATAGGACTGCCAAGAGGCAACATGATCAGCACTAGGGGTGTGACATATACAAAAATCACAGTTCGGTAGATATTTGGGGGTTTAAAGTCGCGGTTCGGTACGTTTTCGGTACACTTTAATCTAGAAAAATAAATACACTTTTTACTTTGATCACCATCAAACAAATAACCTTTTTTTCCTGAATTCCTTCCATTCAATTCCCGAAATTAATTAGATTTTATTGTGTTGCATTACTTAAAAAAGATAAAAGTAAAGAACTGACTTGAGATTTGATTGGATTTATTTTTTTAAATAAATTAAATAGTACAAGCACACATTGCCAAAGTACAAGACTCCACGGTTAACTTTGTTTTCTCTCAGTGTTTTTCTCTCCATAGAAGCTACATCTGGTTTGGATTTCTGTCTGGCTGTGATGCCTCATTGGAGGATGGTATCGGCTGGGATGATGCTCCTAGTAACTGAACGTTCTCCCACTCCTGTTATCAACTTTTTACTTTTTTTAACATAAGTAAGTAGTCTTACATCAGTTCTTCTGGGTTTTTTGTGTGTACTTGCTCTGTCTTCTCAAATGTATGTATGATTGAATTGAAAGGACTTGTAAAGTGCCCTGAGATAACGTGTTTTGAATTGGCCCAATATAAATAAACTCAATTAAATTGAATTGAAAACAATATACGCATTTAAAAACAGTCAGTGTTAATGTTTAGAAATGCTTAAATAATAATTTCCCCATATTTGAGAATAAATCATGGTTAAATAACTTTGGAGTTGTTTTGATATTTTGACAGCATAGTCTCACAGCTGTACTTGAATGCAGCATGGGCAGCTGTTTAAAAAATCCCTTGTCATCAACAGGGACTCTGCCTACTTGTGTTTTTTATTTATTATTATTTTTCTTTACAAAATAAGGAGTTTAGGCTGATTTGATGTTACTGGTAGCCGTCTGAGCAGCAGTTGGTTATTCTCTAGTATCAGTGATTTTTACATTCAGCTTGACATTGTTCAGGTGAGTCATTTAGTTCAGTGCAGAATATGTTATGTACCTTATTGTCGTTAAATGATGTGTTTGCTGAAAAAGTTCTGGTTCAGGCCATCTTTCTTTTTCTACTGTAGCTGCATGAGAAACCATTAATGTTTCCAAATTGCAGAGCTTAGTGATAGCTAGGAATCCTTTCTGTCTTGTTTTGGTGTCATTTTTTTAAAGTTGCACTGTGTTATTTATTCCAAAAGGCAAGTGTAACTTTCATTTACATTATTTGAAAAATATTCTGACTGTTGTTTTAATCAAAGTTTATGAAATGCACTGGTGACTTTAGATTTAATTTTGCAAGAATAACGAGACAAGTCAGTATCTGCAAGGGGAGGAGCAAACATTATCTGGAAGAAATGTTTTAGGTGAGGTAATGACATGGCTTCAACACAGCTCTTTAATAGCAGTAATCCAAAACTCTTTGCTGCATTTGGCTGGAGGGGTTAGGTACCACTCCAACTCTTTGGTAATAGAAATAATTTAATTGATTAAGTCCTGAGACAGGTTTAACACTCACCCATTAAGAACCGTGACACATCCTCCAACTGAGGGATGTTGTTTTCACTGTATTTACAGTATTTAGTCAGCAAAGGTAGATTCTTCAGATACTCCTTGCAGGCATGGCTGGGATACAGCTTGTTAAGCTCCCTAAACACCACACCCCAGGTACGAACCTCCTCTGCAGTGTAGTCTATACGAGGAATCTGATCCCCGCTGTGATATATAATCAGCAGTATAAAAAGCAGGTATGACAGATTAAAAAACACACAGAGAATATTAAACATACAAATACTGAAATTCTGCAATATGGTGATTCATTTGCTTAAAAGGGGACATTAGATGTGTCTATTTAAGCAAGTTATATTAGGTCTATGGTCTGTACAAAACATGTTAATGAAGTTCTTCGCACAAAATCACTCACATTTTTTACAATTTCAGTCCCTTTCAGAATGAGCTGGTTAGAGGGTTCTTTCCCTTTTATACAAATTAGCGATTGCAGACCACGCCCACCTATCTTGTTACTAGGTTGCGGGTTTGCCAGATTTGAGAATGGCCTGAAATTTGAATTCGTGGGTGGAGATTGAAAGATAAGGGGTAGAATTTGACAGACGATTGGCAGGTAAATGCAAATTCCGCTTATTGTGACATCACAAAAGGCCTTTTTTCAAACCGCTTGTAAAAGCACTAAATTTCTGACAGCAAAAATTTGCACAAAAACAAATGGATGGATGGTTTTTATTCATGTTTGAAGTGTTTATAGAGGTAGCAGAGACCCAAATGGCAACATAAAAGGATTTAAAAAGTGAAATTTGCATAATTTGTCCCCTTTAATTCACTGTACAATGTCAATGATCCAGGGCTGAGGTAAAATATCAGTTTTATTTTGGAAATAAAGGCAAAGTTGAGGTCTTATTTTCATTTTTCTTTCAAAAGAAATGCCACTTACTATTTGTAGTTCATGGCCAAATCAGCATAATACTTTCTTCTTTTACGGTATATTTGGTCCTTAAATCCCTGTGACAATAAGACATTTGTATTTTGTCTGAATTTGTCAAAGAACAGCCATTTACCTTTCTTCATGTTTTAGATAAGAAACAGACATTTCTGAAAACCAAATCTTGAAGGTACACTTACCGGATGATCTGCATCTAATTCAGAGCCATACATTAAAACCCTGTTGGAGCACATATCCAAATCAGAAATCTTTTTAGGAAACCAGGGAACACAATCCAAACCTGAAAAAAACAGGTTTTTATTGAAAAAATGTGAATTAGGTGTATGTCAGTTTTAGATTATATTTGATGTCAAGTTTGTCTTACCAACATCAAGTAAAGAGGAGTTGTCAAAGGGAGTCATTTCCACAATATCAGTATGTGTCCTCAGCAGCTCGGTCAGCTCCTTCAGTTGTTCATGCTCTGAATCACAGTTGATAAAGATCTCAAAGTCTGAATCTCTCCTTTTGGACTTGCGAGACTCAATGTGAACCAGATTGACATGTTTCTCCTGCAAGAACATGGTCAAAGCAGATGGAAAGTTGTAATAGACATCGATCAAGTTAGATAAAAGTTATTATTTTTAGTATTCAACAAAAAAAGGAAATGTTATATCTTAGTCCATTTACAGCTACACTAATACAATGGTGAATACTCCACCTACCTGGAAAAGTTTCAGAGCCTTGATAAGTCCCCCTACTTCATTTTTCAGTGTGAATATAATAGTAGCAGCTCTTTTTCTAGAGCTGCTTGACTGTCCAGTCGTGAGGGTCTGGTTGTCCTGGTGTTCATCAGTTCCATTGATTGTTACCTTGGTTTTTGATGTGGAAGTACATTTAAGCATATTGTCAGCTTCAGAGATTCCCCCTAGTTCAATAACCTGTAAATATAGTTTTGTTTTATTACTGGTTGATTTCCAGGAATACTGTATGTCCTAATTCTGCAAAAAAGAAAAAGAAAGAACAAAATCCTTTTAAATATGAAGGCTTCTTATTTTGTCGAGTTTGATATAGCATAGTTCTTCTTTCAACATTAGTTCAAGTCCATGGAACCTTCTTCATGCTATAATCCCAGTGTACTGTTTTATCAGCTTTACATTTAGATATTATGGACAATTTATGCTTTCACTTTAAAAATATCAGTAAGCCATAGGGTTTTGGAGTTGTTTGGCAACCATCTGTCCATCTTCCAGTCCAAGACCGACTTTATCTAATCCCAATTTTATCAATGGCTCATTTTAAACCCAATACTACCATTACCTGCTGTGTGAAATAAGAAGACTTTTATTTTTTAAGGTCTTATTTTGAAAGTCCAGCAAAGTTGTTCTTTCAGATTTGCTTTAGTTCTATTAGTAGTATTCCATATTGCATTCCATTATCAGCCTCAAGATTAAATGGAAACTATAGCAAATTTAACCATTTATTTTTAAAATCTTAGTAAGCTTTATTCTAAAACACCATCATAGTTCCATTTCCACCAATTATTGCCTAAGCAGTGGTGTTTAGACCAATGCTGCAATGATATGCTGTGTGAAATATGAGGGCTTTGATTTTGTAGAGTATATTTATGTCTTATTTTAAATGTCCAGTAGGCTTGTCTTTTACCTTAACAGTATAGAACTTACATTCTCAGTAGTGTATTGTGTGCAGGAATATCAGAATGGACGAAGTCCTGCCATATTGGACTCAGCCGTGTCATTTCACTTTATCTTCCCCTGTTAACATTAGCAGCATTTTATGGATTCATTTTTTAATTTTTTTTAACGTGTCATGTTTGGAAGTGTGGAGCTCAGAATTGGTGTCTGAGTACGAAGTAGAAGCCCAACAGATTTACTTTCACAAGCGGAGCAGCTTTTACCATATTACTCCACTTGATATATGTGTGAAAAATCTTTATTATGAATTGCTGGGGTTTTTATTTCCTGATGTTATAGACAAGGAGACGGAAAATTAAGGGGAAGAAAGAAAGAAGATGAAGAAGTTGTGCCAGCTCCCGAGTCCTGATCCCGCACAACGCAGAGCGCCGAGACCAGGCATCCAACAAAGGCCAGGGCCGGTCCAACCCGTCAATGAACCGACCACACACGTTGCGCACAGAACAGGTGATCGATCGAGCAGAGACGCTGGATCCGTATCCCGCCGAGCCACCGAGCAGGCACCACCCAACAATCCCAAACCTGGCACCCCTAAAAGAGGTGCCCCAACCAACCAAGGGAAGATGTCGGCTCAGCGCATCAGCCAACCCCTAGCCTACATCCTCCCACTCAAGTATGGTGTTGATGCGTGTTGTTATAATTTGCATTTAAAACAGAGGGGTGGGATGTGGGGAAGGCAGCCACACATCCCCCACCCCGTAACCCTCAGTGTCTATATGTGGTTTAACAGTGAGCACCGGCACCAGAGGTGAAGCTGATTGAACCGCTCCCCCTCTGGATGCCGAAAAGTGTGCCCACCCCAAAGTCCTTACATGTGTGTTGCATGAAAATGTTATAAGTGGGAGTGTCTAAGTTGTATATTAAAATTGGGACCGAGGCTGCCACGGGATAGCGAGGAGGGAAACCCCTCCTCGCACCCCAGTGATGTGCCCATGCCCCAAGACCCTATTTGAGTGGTAAAGTGATGGAGCGGGTGGACAGAGGTGTTTGGGGAGGGAAGGACTGAGAGACAAAATGTCTTCCCAGGGAGCCAGCTCCCCCACTGACCCCAATAGGCACCGCTGTTCACTAGGATCCACCAGGGGAGGGAGGCCATGGCACGTTCAGCACGGGGCCCACGGCCACAGCACCACCAAGCCCCATGGACCCCAAGGCAGTCCTCCCAGCCCCATCCCAGAAGGAGAACTAAACCCACCCTGACGTTCGCTCTACTATCAGAACACAAAAGACACTAGACACCCAGGTTGAGTTCGCCCCCCACCCCCTCCCCCCTGTCCAAGTGCCCTCATAGGGAGAGAGCACCTGTCGCTAGTTAGCAATAGACTCCCCGCCAGCAAAAGAGGCCCCCAGCGCTACCTTCGCATTGGAGGCCCCCGTAGCCCAAACCCCAGCAAAGTACCTGCCCAGACCAGGAGCAAACCGATGAACCGGGCGGCCGACCCACCAGGCCTACATCCACCAGCCCCATTCCCTTGCGGAGCGACCACTGCTGCTCAATGGCCCGGCAGGCGACCAAACCCAGCACCCCACCCACCTGCCCTGCACGCCCACTACCCGGCCAATTTGAAAAAAGACTGATCAGGCCCAGAAATGCCACCCATCCGCCGCGACCAACAGCCAGGCACCCCAACCAGCAAACAAGGCGAGACGCCATACAGGGACCGGCGATGACAATCGGCCCAGAGCAAAAGAAAGAGGCGGCTGCACATGCCGGCCACCGGCCGGCCCAGACCCCCACAGGCAACAGAGACCCCACGCCGGCCGACCCCCGGCCAGGACCACAGCTAAGAGGTGCGGAGCCCCGAATCCCCAGGCCCATCCCACACCCTACCCAGGCGCAGCACGGCCACCAGGCCAGTAACCCATGTCCGTCGGTGCAACCCCCCTAAGACACCGCATGCAGCCATCAGGAGTTACCACCCAAAGCCCAACTCCAGGGTGGGGCCACGACATCCAGCGCCCCATCCGCCCAGTGATCCCACCCCCAGGGATCCCCCCCAGACGCCCCCAACCCCAAAAACCCCCACATCAGCAACAGCATCCCAAACGACAAAACCAAGTGCACCCCACCCCTACTAGGTGACGGAGTCGATCAAAGGAGCCCAGAGAGATTGATCAGACATGGAGCCAGAGGCCGTCTCAAGACCAATATGGTCCAACAAGAGATTTCTATACTGATTAAAATTAAGAGACTTTTAATTTTTCCAGTTCAGGAGGATAGTTTTCTTAGAGATGCATAAGGCAATGTGAACCGTTGGAACTGACTTTGTGTCCATGGTGACATCATTTAAATTTCCTAACAGGCAAACTGAGGGAGATGGTGAAATGTTACATTTCAGACACTTTGATAAGTCTTCACATATCTGGCACCAAAATTTCTTCACAGGTGGACAGAACCAAAGTGCATGAATATAAGTATCTGGTATATTGCTTGTGCATTGTTAGCAGGTATTAGACGACGTAAAACCCATCCTGAACATCCGCTGACCTGTATAGTGTACTCTATGAAGGATTTTGTATTGTATTAATAGCAAATTATGATTTTTTGTTATTTTAAAGGTTCTTAAACATATCTGAGACCAGACGTTTTGGTCAAAGCTGGCTGATAAATCCACCTCCCATTTTGAAAAAGGGATGGCTATTGATCTAATGTAGACAAAGTTTTGTATATTTTAGACAGCAATTTGGGGGGGTTGAGATAAAGAAAATCTGAAACTCTTGCTGGAATTTGTAATTCAACTGTATTGAGCCTAAATTTACCTTTAATAATAGATGTAATTTGTTGATATTCTAAGAATTTGTTTTTATCAATTCCATATTGTGTGATTAATGTATTAAATGGGATAAAGTCTGTTCCTTCAAATATATGTTCCAGGTATTCAATTCCATTACACCTCCATTTTTTTTGCAAGATGTCGAGGTTATTCCAGATGGGTGTACGTCTGCATGGGATTATTGTGGACTCTGTCATTTTTAGAAACTCCCACCATGCTGTCAGAGAGGAGCTGATATTTATGCTTTTAACGCATTCATGTTGTTTTATATTTGTGCTAATAAATGGTAGGTCTGAAAGTTTTGTCTTATTGCATAGTGTCTGTTCTACGTCTATCCAGGTGTCATCTAGGTAGCTATGTTTTAACCTTCTTGAGATGTATTGGACCCTGTTGGCTAAGAAATAATGATGGAAGTTTGGTAGATCTAGACCTCCTTTTTCTTTGGTCTTCTGCAGTGTTTTTAAGCTGATAAGTGGGGGTTTATCTTTCTAAAGAAATTTAGAGACAGAGGAGTCCAGAGATCTAAACCAGTCCAGTGATAGTTTACTTGGGATCATTGAGAATAAGTAGTTGATTCTGGACAAAACCATCATTTTTATTGAAGCAACCCTTCCCATAAGTGATATGGGTAGGGATTTCCATCTAGCAAGATCATCTTCCACTTTTTTTAAAAGTGGGATGTAGTTTAGCTTTATTAAATCTGCCAGTCTTGGTGAGACATTGATACCTAAATAAGTAATATTCCCTGACTGCAGTTGTGTATTAGTTGGATACTGGACAGAACAATTGATTGGAACAACTGTAGATTTTAACCAATTTATAGAATAATCGGAAACGTTTGAGTAAGAGTTTATCAACCCGATTACCTGAGAGAAAGAGGTTTGTGAATGCTGGAGAAAAAGTAATACATCATCTGCATAAAGACTGATTTTATGTTCTATGGTATTGCATTTTATGCCTTTAATATTGTGAGTTGGCCTGATTGCTAGTGGTTCAATAAAAATAGCAAACAGGGAGGGAGAGAGAGGACATCCCTGCCTGGTACCTCTCTGAAGATAAAACCTAGATGATGTTTGTTTATTAGTCCTGATACATGCTTTTGGTGAACTGTATAATATTTTCAACCAGTTTATAAAATAATTTCCAAAGCCAAATTTATGTAAGGTTGCAAATAAGAATTTCCAGTTTAACTCTATCAAATGCTTTCTCTGCATCTAGAGATAATATATTAGTTTTAATGTTTTTACAGTAAGAAAAATCTATTTAATCTACGTGAATTTGTGGATGAATGTCTCCCTTTAATAAAACCAGTTTGATCAGGATGTATTATAAGAGGGGTTACTTTCTCTATCCTTTTCACAAGGGCTTTGCAGATTATTTTAAGATCAACATTAATGAGGGATATGGGACGATAGCTGGTAGGAAACAAAGGGTCTTTACCTGATTTTAGTAGAAGACTAATGTAGGCAGAATTCATATTTGGTGGAAGTCGGCCATTTTCCTTGGTTTCCCGCAGCATTCTGTGGAATGTTGGTGCCTGGATATTCCAGAATTCTTTATAGAACTCTGCTGGAAATCCATCTGGGCCTGGAGCCTTTTTATCGGGCATGCTTTGGAGGGCCTCCTGGAGTTCAGCCACTGTTAGTGGTTAATCCAGGGCCATCGCTTGACTTTCAGGTAATTTAGGTAGTGTTATGTTATCCAAAAATTGTTCAATTTCATGATCTGATGGGTTTATCTCTGGTGAGTATAAAGCCTTGTAAAAGTCTTTGAATTAAGAACTGGGTCTGTTTATTAATAATTTCATTTAATTCTAGCTTTGCTTTATGGATTTTGCCTAGTCTCTCCTCATCTAGAGAAGCTTCTAATGAATTAATAGTTTCTTCTAATTCCTGAATACGTTTTTTTTCTATTTTCTTTTCATTTGATGAAAATGAGATTATTTTAACTCTAATCACAGCTTTCCCTGCCTCCCAAAGAATGGATGGTGACGTACCATGTAGGTCATTATATTCCAAATAAGAAGCCCACTCTTTTTCAAAATATTTTATAAATTCTTTATCCTTAAGTAATGATATATTAAATCTCCAATTTTTGCTTTGAGGCGTTTTTGTTTTACTTACTAAAGTTAGCAATCATGCTCCTGTTTCTCTAACAGCTATAGGGTGTATCTCAGTGTCTGAAATGTCAGTCAACAGTGAACTGCTGACTAACAAATAATCCAGCCGAGAATATGAATGGTGGACATTTGAGAGGAAATACATTTTTTGTCATTGGGGTGAAGAGATCACCATGCATTGCAAAGTCCATAATCGCTCATGTACTGTTTGACTATATCTATAGATTTCCTGCTGTGCTGAGCCTGTCTATTTCTTTATTTAAACCAAAGTTGAGGTCGCCCCCAAGACGAAGTGAGCAATCCATATTTTCAAGGAGCACCGAGAAGAAGGAATGAAAGAATGAGGGGTCATCAACATTTGGACCATATATACTGACAATACATAACTTTTGGTTATGTATAGATAGTTTTACTATAATAAATCTACCCTCTGGATCTGTAACTGTATCTATTACTGTAAAATTAACATTTGTATTTATTAATATTGCTACTCCCCTTTGTCTAGAGTAATAGCATGCAGAAAACACATTAGGAAACTCAGGGGATTTAAGATCAACTGCAGCTGAGATAGATTTATGGGTTTCTTGTAATAAGACGACATCTGCCTTCAATCTTTTAAGCTGGTTAAAAATCTTAACTCTTTTCTCTCTGGTGCCAGCTCCATGAACATTCCATGAGACAAACTTTAGAGTAGCCATAGTTTTGAGACTATAGTTGGAAAGACCACATCACCATAGAAACAGATAAACACAAGTGCTTTATTAGTTTGTGCTTGGGGTTGCCTGATTGAAAATCCAAAAGGCGAGATATAAGAAAGAGAAAAATAGAAGAAAGTTGCAAAGGTGTTAAGGGTGAGAGAGAAATAAATAGTTATGTTGTGAAAAAATTCTGTGTGTGTGTGTGTGAGTGATAAAAGTAGAAAAAAGGAGTGACAAAGACATTTGGTGATAGACATGTGAAGATGAGAAAAGAAAAAAGAGCCAGTATCCCAGTGCTTAGCCCTGGCCCCACCCACATCGAGTAATGTAAACAACTTTACAGAGCTGTGCTAACATTAGATTATAGTTGACTGATAAAACAACTCTTATCTGACCAGTGTTACATGACTAATGAAGCCAAGGAGTAGAGAGTGGGGTAAGTTGAGCCACTTTTTACATTTGTCATTAAAGCAATGTCTGAAGTAAGTATTTTTTTGCAATCTTCACTTAATTCCAAAATTCCAAGTGTCCTCCTACTATTGGAGATAAAAAGTAATTGATAACTTTGTTAGTTTAAGTGATATGATATATTTTTTAAAGTGGTCAAGTGGCACAACTTACCCCATTTACGGGGTAACATGACCCTATGTGTGGGGTAAATTGAGCCGAAACCAAAATCTCATTTGAATGATTGTTTTATTCACACAAACTTGTAAACTAAAACCTGACAGAACAATGTGGAACAACTTGTGGTGATTTAAGGTTGACCAGTGTAATTAACTCACAAAGTATACAAAACATGCCTGTAAAAATAAGACAACTAATAGAACCAATTATTTTAGACCAACTTTCTTTTGTGAAACCTTGTCCACCACACCCCACTTTTTACTCAATTTTCCACAGATTCAAGTTGCAAGGGAAGACCATCTGTCTCTCTCTCCTTGCTGTCCCACCCGACACTGAAAGGCTGGGGCAGTTTCTTCACCACATCTTGCAGTGGCAGGATAGCTTCATCTTTTTCCTTAAAGACAAATGTTGGTCTCCTGTTAGAGCCATGGGTTGAGCAAGTTCTTTGAAGGACCCTTGCTTCTACCTCATAATCATCCAATTTTACCACTTGACCAATGTAGACGTGGGTGTTTTTCTTCCCTGTAAACCTGGCCACAACATAATGCCCAGCACTCAATATTTGGCCCTCTTCGTCAGAGGTAATGTCAGGGCTTTCAGGGTTGTCATCCAGGACCATGTCTGTGCTGTCATCAGAACTGCTTTCTTCAGGTATTTTTACAAGCATGGGGATTTTCTTGCAGACTTTTGCTTTCTTTGCTTATCTTTCTTTCACTACTCCTTCCAACATGTCTTTTTCTGGGGTGTCTGTCAGAATCCTTGTTTTCACTCTCTTCCTTCTCGTTTGCTTTACTTTTCTTGGTGCTGCTTTTGGCAGTGGTGCAATAGACTCAGGAGATATAGTGCCTCCTGGTTAGGATCCACAGTTGTAGCTGGCTCTGGATTTGGGTGTACAGATGTGGCTAGATCTGGATTGGGAAGTGCAGGAGTGGCTACATCTGGGGTTGGGTGCACAGGTGTGGCTAGATCTGGGTTGGTCAGCGGTGGTGCGGCTAGCTCGTCTTGGTTGGGTCGGTTTGTGACCTTAGCTGGCTTAATATCAGCATCAGTAAATATCTCCCTATTGAAAGGAAATATTCCAGTTGCCTTGAAACCTGACAAGATATTACTCCACGACACTGCGGACACGAAGGACGTATTGACCATCTCTGGAACGTCATAAATGGTGGTGACCTTTCCAGGGTTTGATCTCATCCATCCATCGACTGCCGCATTGTAGTACCTCTTCAGTGGCCCAAAGACAGATTTGTCGAGTGGCTGGAGTACATGTGAGGTGTGGGGAGGAAGGGTCAACATCACCACTCCATTTGCCTTTGCCACATTGACAGCCTCCAGTGTCACATGAGATTCCTGGTTCTCCATGATCAGCAACAGACGGTTGGTTGGGGAGCAGTTGGTGTGACTAATAATGTTCTTCAGGAATTGGAGAAATATCTCCTGATATGTCCAACACGACTTTGTGGAACAGCCTATTGAGCCAATTGGAGAACCTCTGAGAAAGTGGTCATGGTAGCGCACACGAGGGAAGATGAATAATGGCGGAACGACATTCCCGACAGCATTGACTGCACCTATTAAGGTGATGAGCTCCCCAACTTGCTTCTTCCCCCTCTGGGTGACTACTTGCTTGGGTTTCTGCACGTCTGTGATGCCTGTCTCATCAAGGTTGTAGATCATATTGGGAGGGAATTTGAATCTAGAATAAAACAAATTCAATTTTGTTATGTTTGTTTTAATACCACAAGCGGCAAATCTGTAGACGTATTAATAGTGTTATACCTTTCCATCTCTGAGGCAAGGCATCTTACCCCGTTCTCCCCTAAGCTGGGGGTCCCTGAACAGCTGCCCATTAACATACAGTTTATCTACCGCTACTGTAGCTCTAGTGCCTTCACTGATATATTTCTTCCTGATTGGGAACAAAATGTGCCTTCTATCTAGGATTTCCTTCGGATATTGATCATTAACGCTGTAATTCGTTCCCCGCAGCTCTCTGCCCCAGCCTCTCACCTGCTCCTTTTGCTTATAGTGCAATTGGTCGCGGACGGCTGTTGTTGGGCTTCTTACCTCCGAGCCGGTGGATGCGATGAAAAATGATGTTTTTGTACCGTGTCGCTCGGGAGCTTTAACTGATGTTGGAGAAAATCTCGGACGGTGGATTCAGCGTCGTCCTCAGCCTGTTCTGGGATCCCGGAAAAAACAAGATAGTCCCGCATTCCCCTGGCCTGTATATCCAAGATAGTTTTTTTCAACTTACTTTTCCGGACAGCTGCGTCATCCCTTCGGTGAGTTTCTTTGCACTGTCTCTCAGCGTTTGGTTTTCTGCAGCGAGCGATGCAACCTGTTGTTGGCTGAACTCCAGAGATTCTCTTAGAGCTTGAAATTCTTTGTGGACAGACGGACGTCTAGGCTGGTTAGCTTCCTATCTATTGAGTCCAGGACATCGCTGTAGCTTTTCTCTGGCGAGATGGTGGAGGTGCTGGCCTCAGAACGGGTGTGTGTTTGTGATGGTGTGCTTGTCGGCAAAGCAGAGGTGGATTTTTGTGGCTTGCCCATAACAATGTTGTCAAAGCACTCGTCCAAATAGCTTTCCAGGCTATCCAAGGTTTCCTCGTCCAGTTTGTTATATGGAGATATACAAAATAATGGTTATTATTATTAAACGTTTGCTATATTTGTTGATCCAAAATGCAGCAGCAAGAGTTCTGATGAATATTAAAAAGAGAGATCACCTGTTTCTCCTGTTTTAGCTTCCCTTCACTGGCTCCCTGTTAAATCCAGAATAGAATTTAAGATCCTTCTTCTTACATTCAAAGCACTTAATAATCAAGCTCCATCATACATCAGAGATCTAATTGTTCCATATGTTCCTAACAGAGCACTTCACTCTCAGACTGCAGGTTTACTTGTAGTTCCTAGGATTTCTAAAAGTAGAATGGGAGGCAGATCTTTTAGATATCAGGCTCCTCTCCTGTGGAACCAGCTCCCAGCTTTAGTCCGTGAGGCAGACACTCTGTTTACTTTTAAGGCCAGGCTTAAAACTTTCCTTTTTGATAAAGCTTATAGTTAGAGTGGCTAAGGTCATCCTGAGCTATCTCTGTAGTTATGCTGCTATAGGCTTAGACTGCTGGAGGACAGACTTACCAATTTTCTTCACTCTGCTACTTCCTTTTCTCCTACGACTCTCCAGTTGTATTACAGTACATTCTGTTATTTCGACTGTTAAGTTTGTTTTCTCTCAGTGTTTTCTTCTGGTTTCTTCTGTTCCTTCTGTGTCTCTGCTCTGTCTTCTCAAACCCCCAGATGGTCGTGGCAGATGGCCGCTCCTACTCAGCCTGGTTCTGCTGGAGGTTTCTTCCTGTTAAAGGAGAGTTTTTCCTCTCCACCGTCGCTACATGCTTGCTCAGTATGAGGGATTGCTGAAGGATTGCTATGGTTGGAAAGTCTAGCCAACCTCACGCCAATAACTGACGCAATCTGCTGGGATTCCTTAAATAGGAAACTTTTTAACTGATTGGAATATTTGTATAAATTTATTGAAATCATTTCTGGTAAGTGCCTTGAGATGACATCTGTTGTGAATTGGCGCTATATAAATAAACTGAATTGAATTGAATTATATTTGGCTCGAATGTTGTGGTTTGTTTTTACCCGAGTTTGTTTGTTTTACCAGTTTACCGCCATATTACTTACGCACAGCTCTCGCGAGATCATGATATCTTATGGAACGACTGGAGAGCTGGGTCGGGCTCTGTGGTACAGTACTTGGGTGGTTTGAGTCTTACCTGAAGAACAGGGACTTCTTTGTTTCAATAGGAAACTTTTCATCAGAACGAACAGAAATCACATGTGGGGTGCCCCAGGGCTCCATCCTGGGGCCCCTCTTATTTAATATCTACATGCTCCCTCTAGCCCAGATTATAACAACCAAAAAGATTAGCTACCATAACTATGCAGTTGATACTCGGCTCTACAATACGATGTCATCAGGTGACTTTTAAACCCATCCAAACCCTAAGTAAACCCATTGAGCATATCTATGGATGTGCCATAACTTTCTCCAGCTGAACAGAAGTAAAACAGAAGTAATTACTTTGGACCTAAAGAGGAACGATCAAGAGTCAGCACAGAGCTTCAGTTAATACAGCTAGAAACTACTGATCAGGCCTGAAATCTAGGTGTAGTAATGGACTCAGACCTGAACCTCCAGGGTCACATATAGGCAATAACAAAGTCAGGCTTCTATCACCTGAAGAACATTTCTAGGATTAAAGGACTAATGTCGCAACAGGACCTTGAAAAACTCATCCATGTATTTATCTTTAGTCGGATTGATTATTGTAACAGTGTCCTCACAGGTCTGCCTAAAAAGTCAATTAGACAGTTGCAGCTGATCCAGAACGCTGCTGCTCGTGTCCTCACTAGAACTAGGAAAGTAGAGCACATCACCCCAGTTCTAAAGTCATTACACTGGCTCCCTGTAGCTCAGAGAATATACTTCAAAAATATTTTTACTAGTTTATAAATCATTGAATGGCTTCGCACCGAAGTATGTTGAAGATCTACTGTTACTATACCAACCCACCAGGGGTCTCATTTATAAAACATTGCGTAGAATCCCTACTAAAAGTGTACGTACGACCAAAACAAAAAGTTTGCGTACGCCAAAAAGATTTCTGATTTATAAAACCATGCCTACGCACAGGTGTAAGCAGTTTCCCCTTTACAAATCACAGTCTTCTTGAAAGTTTGCGCACGTGAATTTGGCTCATATCCCGCCCTGAACACGCCCAAATCCGGCTATAAAAGGTCAATGCAAAGCAGGACATGAATATTGATGCATATGATAAAGAGGGGAAATATGGCAACAACAAAAAAAAAACCAAGAAGAGAAACTTTACGGGAGATGGAGATTGAAGTGCTAGGGGGTGAAGTGGAGGCTAGAGTAGAGACATTTTATTTGGTGGACACAGCAGTGGTGTCACAAATAAAAGGAAGAACTTCGAGTGGCAGCATGTGGCGTCTGCAGTGCAGACTGTCAGGGCAACTGACAGGACGGTACCCGAAATTTTAAAAAAAGTGGTCGGACCTCAAAGTCGAGGCAAAAAAAACTTGCCTCCCACTGCCAGAGTGGGTCTGCTACTGGAAGGGGTACGTGTACACCCGAGCTGACACCACTGGACAGGAAGATGGCAAGTATCATGGGAACATCAAGCGTGTACGGTATTGTGTCAGAGAAGGAGGGCGACACCGACCTGGCAGAAACGACAGATGAACCCGGTAAAGCACCTTTTGTATACATTTTATTCCGTGGCTACGTTAACAAATCTGAGCATATTTTAAGGAGACAGACTAATATGCCGTGTCTTTTCAGCTCTTCCACAGTCGGTAGGTGGCGAGGATGAGGCTGAGGAAGATGAGGTTGCCCAGCGTCCGGCTGCCCCCAGCACCAGTGCTGCTGGTGCCCGTGGTGCATCCAGCAGGGGTCGGGTTCTGACTGAAGCTGTGATGCAGACACAGAGAGACACCATCAGCGCCATCAATTCTGTGACAAACAAGTTAAAGGAAATAAAGAGTGTGCTGTGCGACATAGTGACAGCCATTGGTACCTTAAATGATACAATAAAAAAATTTAATAAATGCAAATGTTATCTCAAACGCCGCATTACATCCTGGTGGATCCTTGCTCCCTGGGTGAAGGCTTCCTGTCGAGGAGGAGGCGGCTGTGGGTCGGGATTCTCATGCTGGGGAGGGGGTAGGCCAGGAGGGAGGTGAATTCCAATTCTCCGTGCCATGTTATGAAGAATTCCACATGCTCTCACAATCTTGCAGACCTTTGTAGGGTGGTATAATAGTCTGCCACCCGAGGCATCCAATGATGCACATACCTACATTTTAACAGGCCTATGGCACGATCCACGACTGAGCGCGCATGCGTGTGACAGGAGTTGTAGCGCATTTCCTCTGCTGTCTGTGGGTCTGGGAACGGGGTCAGAAGCCAGCTCCTGAGAGGGTAGCCACTATCACCTGCAAGTGATAACACGTTTAATTCAGGCGTCAACAACCAGCATTTCTAATGATGGTGAGGATTTACCTAGCAGCCAGCTATCACGCACGGCGCCTACCTGCAGTCTGTTCCCTACACTGCTGTGTGTCAAGATAAAGGAGTCGTGTGTTGACCCAGGCCATCGTGCCACCATATTAGTGATCATCATGTGTGAATCACATATGATTTGCACATTAATACTGTGTACATGTTTACGATTGATGAAAACAAATTCATCCTCGAACAGGGCCCTTATAGCAATGTGGGTGCAGTCAATTGTGCAGCCGATTATGTTTGGGAAACCGGACAT
Source organism: Valencia hispanica (assembly GCA_963556495.2). Taxonomy (NCBI): domain Eukaryota; kingdom Metazoa; phylum Chordata; class Actinopteri; order Cyprinodontiformes; family Valenciidae; genus Valencia; species Valencia hispanica. The sequence continues at coordinate 6,951,915 of OY747701.1, forward strand.
TGCTGCAAATTGCATCTTAATTTCGGCCTGCTCCCCCACTGCTCATTTTAATGATCCCATCCAAGACTGGAGGCATTATTGCGCTCAGGGACGGCTGTGATATCCCAGACCTAGTAAATAAAAATAACATATTTGAAGGCATTATTTCCAAAAAGGGACTTTGGGCAGAATAGTAAGAATCATGTCACTCAGACACATACCTGTCGCCTAATTCCTGCTGGTAACAACCAGTTGCAAGAAACCCCAGAGTGGTGAGCACCTGCAGCTGGACCGGAATGGCACGGTTCCGCCTGGACGGTCTCTCCAAAAACGGGCCCAATTCAGCACAGAGATCCAAGAGCACAGCTCTAGGGAATCTGAATCTGCTTATTAGCCCGTGATCATCATCGGCAAGGAGGTCCGCATGATCCCTGAACACGCGTTCTCTCTTAATCCTTCCATTTGCAAAATCTTCTAGCAACGCCAGTGCTAATAGAAATAATTACTCCTTTGAATTAGAACATTTACCATCAACAATAATTAGTGCTGTCAAAAAATAAAAAAAATTGTTGAGATGAATTAATTATGATCCCTAATTAATTATTTATAAAATTGTTCTCTTTTTTAATCTCACCTAATAATGGCTGAGAGAAGTCCTCATCTTAAGGATTTTTATTTAAATTCATTACATTATGGTGGTATATCAAAGATTGATATATATATATAACAAAAAATAGGCTTTATGAAATCATGTATTGTATTTAAAAGACTTGAACAGATGCAATCCCAGCCATTTACATTCTGCTGTTTTTCAGACTATAGTCCCAGGTCTTACCTGCAACCTTTGGCTTCGAGCATGCCCAATTCATTAGCATTCTGGACTCAGTAGGGAAAAATATAAATATAATAGCTCCAGCTGTATTACCGGTTAAAACAACATGTAGTATATGCCTTATTTTTGATACCGATGGCGGTTGGAGCTGCAGCACACAGACTGAAAAGAATCACTAGAGAGCTCTGAAAACTCGCTAAATATAGCGACACAGTCGCTAAGTTGGCAACACTGTCTTCAACTCACCGCTCCTCACCTCTATATAAAGTCTATGCTCCTCACTCACCTTGCCCTCCCCACTACAATGGAAGCCAGTCAGCTTATGATGAGGTTATAACCAACTGATATCCACATCAGGGTGAGGTTAACCCCCCTAACAACTCAAGCACAAGAAGCCCAAAGCATAGAAACTGATTTTATTTCAAGGCAACTTTAATGCAGAAACAGTAAAAAAGATCAAAAATTAGATTAACACGATTAAAAAACATAGATCTAAATGTGGCACCCCTAACAATCATAGAAACATTGCCAAACTGGACAAAAATGTAAAAACAATCTGAAATAATATTTTGAGAAATCAAGTATTATTTTCTTTTCAATGTGTAAATGTAAAAAGCTGCAATCTCAAAAAGACAACAAAAAAGTGTATACTCTCACTCTTTAGTTTTTATCTTTAGTTTTCAACAGACTGGACTGGAGACTAAACAGTGAAACTGTCTACATGAAGGAAGGAAGCTTAGGTCTTTCAAGGTTTGCAGCAAGATGCTGCAAATCTTCTACAAGTCTGTTGTGGAGAGTGTAATCTCCTCAGCCATCATCTGTTGGGGTAGCAGCATCAGAGCCAGGGATTTAAAAAGGCTAAACAACCTGATGAAGAAGGCTGGTTCTGTTCTGGGGATGACTGTGGAACATCTGGAGATGATGATGCAAAGAAGGATTCTTCATAAAAGCAAAAGAATTATGGACAACCCTGAGCATCCTCTTCATGAGACTGTCATACAACAATAGAGTGTCTTCAGTCGGAGGCTTCTTCAGTTTCGCTGCAATAGTGACCGCTACAGGAAATCCTTCTTGCCCACAGCCATCATAATCTACAACAACTCCTTAAAAAATTAATTACATGAGCCATACCAACACCTAATCTCCCTCTGGGATAAATAAGTATTTTTGAATTGAATTGAATTCATCTGCGTGTTCTTCCGCCTCAGTCAACTTATAAATGAACTCTCCCTACTACAGCTGATTTATTAAGTCAGCTGGACCTGAGGCATGTACACACACCCAATGGCTTCATTTTCATGAAGGGGGATTGTTCAATATTTCACAAGAGATAAGAATGAAAGAAATGTAGCCAGCGGAATCTAAATCTCCTTCAGTTTTAAACAGCAATAATGAAAAAAAAAAAATTAAAATTAACTATGAAAGCACTAGAAAATACAAATTCACACATTTAATGGAGTAACAAATGTCCAGAAAAATCAGTCTGTAAGAAATGTTAGTATGTTTAGTTATTCTAGTGATAATTTTATATTGATTTTGACATTGATTTGAAAATGCTAATGAGTTCCAAAAGGTATTTCTCTACTGAAGAACAAGAGAAACAAAATGACTGGATTTTAGGAATACATAAACATGATTCTGAATTTGAACAAAAGGTAAAAACAAGGCTTGTAGATGCATATGAACAGTTGAATAATGTAGTTCAACCACTGGTGGAAGCATCTGATTTAAAGCTGTCTCAAATATCCTGTCTTATCAAACATGCTAATGTATCATGTGTATCTCGTTATTCAAAATATAGTGATGCAATCGCTGCTGCTGTGGAGGATGTGGAGCCAAGTAACAGTGTCTAAAATGTTTCCAGCAGAAGATCTAGAGGAAAGTGTTCAACAAGAAACAAGTTCTCTTTATCTTCTATCTTCAGTATGTGTTAAATCAGAAGCAGATATGGCTGCATTAAAGGCACAATGGAAGGTGTTGAAACACAACTATACATTAGAAGAGCAGGAGGAACAGCTTAAGAAAATTATAGAGGAACTGGATTTGGAGACTGACATTGCAGCTTCATTGGCTAAAGTTAATGTATTACCGGGCTCTGTCTGTTCTCAAGTAACCAGTGCTGCACAGAATAAATCTTATGGCATGAACTCCCATTTTGAGCGAGAATGAAGAAAAGCTCAAATTTTGAATGATGATGCAGAAACATTTATTTGTACAGCAGCTAGACACAAATCTTTTGATAATATTCCAGCTTTGGAATTCAATTCATATTTAGAGGCATGGCATAAAGATGGAAAAATGCATAAATATGTTCCAGAAACATTGAGTGACCAGGTGAAAATAAAGACAACGCAAGAGGAAGGCTATGTTTCATCAGGTCTGAGTATCACCATCTGACCATCTTCAAGGTTTGCAGAAAGATGATGCATATCTTCCAAAAGTCTGTTGTGGAGGGTTTAATCTCTTCAGCCATCATCTGTTGGGGTAGCAGCATCAGAGTCAGATAAAGAGGGCTGGTTCTGTTTTGGGGATGACTTTGGAACTTCTGCAGGTGATGATGAAAAGAAGGATTCTACATAAAATCAAGAACATTATGGACAACCCTGAACATCATCTTCATAAGACTCTCCTACAACAACAGAGTGTCTTCAGCTTGAGGCTTCCTCACTTTCACTGCAACACAGACTGCTACAGGAAATGCTTCCTGCCCACAGCCATCATGATCTACAACAACTCCTTGAAGAATTAATTAGTATTAGCTACAATACTTAATTTCCCTCTGGGAAAATAAGTATTCTTGAATTTGATCTGAATTTTAATTTAGCTCCAATGTCAAAGGTGCTATACTTCACAACTTTTATGTGGATGACTCTTTGGTCTCTGTGAGCTCAGAAGGGGAGGCTGTCTCCTTATATCAAAAACTGTGCACTGTAGTAATATAAACAATTAACTATTCCATATTAGAGAATGAACCTGTAACAATAATAGTTCACTTTTTAAATCATACTGGAAAAAGAAATTGAAATTATATTTTGAGAAAATGAGTATTTTCTCTTCACTTTACTAATAAAAGTAAAAAGCAGCAGCATCAACAAGACTTTAAAAAGTGTATTGTCTGATGGTGCATTCACACCGCACACTTTGTCTGCGTCAGGCAACACTCCCAACGCATCGAATATTTGATTTGGTTTTTATCCTGCTCCTGCTTCATTCAAGATACGTGTGGTGACGTCGCTACAGTGAGACGCTCTGATTGGTTGGCGCACTGCGTCAAGTGCTTCAAGTCCGTCAAAAGTTCTGCTAGCTGAATGCGTTGCTTTCGTTTGCTATGTTGCCGCTTGAAACGCAGGTAACGCTTGAAAGGTTGACGGAGGCAACGCACCGCAGAGACTTTGACGGACCTCTGACAGACTCAACCCTAGACTATACATGTAATCTTGGCGCAACTGACGCTGACGTTTGGGGCGGTGTGAACGCACCATTAGTCTTCCTCGCCTTTTTATAGTTGTTGTGACCTACAGGATCTTTGGCACAGAGAAACAGATGCCAGCATGGCCAACGGTGCACTCCACCACCAAGTTGTTGCAACCGGACAATAAATCTTTTGCAGTTCATCCATATTGCGCTTTGACATCTTGTGAACAGCAATGCATGCAGCACCATAGTATTCCGAAGTATGTCTATTGGTCTCCTGAACACCTATGAAACCCCAGACATTTTCATCAATCTATAAATTCTCCTGGATGCCCCGAACAGTACACGAAAAGTGGGCATGTCTACAGAAAAGAGAACATTTAGTCACCCTTCTGTAGAGGTAAGTAGTTTATGATTTTATGATACCAGTAGTAACCTGGCAGACACAGCGTTCAGAAGAACAAGTGGGCAGTCAATTTTGAAGACTGATACTTGGGTGTTAGGACTGAAGTTTCTTGCTGTTTCTGAATGGAAATGACCAACAAATCCGAATGACATAGGTCATTTTGCACTGGGTGATCCAGATATCAAGACGTTGGTATCTGTTAATGCTGCAAACACCCCACAAACAAGTGACTCCAGGAATCATGTGAGTGGAGAACGCGTTTTGATTGGTCACTTGAATATTTGCCCTCAGCACGCAGCGAGCTATCTGCTGAGCCAACGGTCTTGAATGATTTTTTGCTTAGCAGATTGCTCTCGTGTGCGGCAGGCTTAAGACTAAACACCTGGAAGACCCATCACCAAGTTGTGCCTGCTTCAAGAGGCGGAAGCACTGTGAAAAACTGGGAAACTTTTTATATTTGATTACCTTGGACTTTCTTTCTTGATCTCCTATCTCCATACCATACCAAGTTTATTTATTTCGCATATTTACACACGGGATGAGAGCCGACCAAAGTGCTGAATAAAAACACCCTGTAATAAAACAAATTAAAAAGGTAATAAGACAAAAATCAGTTAAGATCAGTTAATTGGGATGGAATAAAGGAGAAAAAGATTAAACAAAATAATAAAAGGAGAAAGAAATTAAGCAGAGTTAAAAGCAAAGTAAAAATAAGTTTTCAAACGAGACTTAAAAAGGGTTAGGGAGGGGGAGAGTCTAATCGGCAGGGGCAAGTGCTTACAAAGCTTCGAGGCGCACACCGAAAAAGCATGCTCCCGACTGGACTTACAGCGGGTGCTAGGGACAAGTAAATACACGTCGGTCGGCTGATCTGAGGGATTATGAAAGGACATAAGGACAAAGCAGTTTAGACAAATAAGTAGGAGCTAGGCCATTGAAAGTTCTAAAACAGATGTAACGTGTTCCCTCTGCCTAGTGCCAGTCAAAAATCATGCTGCTGCGTTCTGCGCCAGTTGAACGCGGGCAAGGGTTGAGGAAGAAATGCCATAGAGCACTGAGTTCGAATAATCAAGGCAGGAGGTAATAAAGGCTTGGACGACAGATTGGAAATGGCGCTATTTTATAATAGGTTTAACTTTGGAAAGACACCTCAGGTGGAAGACTTTACGACCCAGTTGACATGGATGTCCATTCTTAAGGAAGAATCCATTTTAACCCCTAGGTTTGAAACTGAGTTTTTTTTAATATAGATGAAAAGAAAGGAAAGTTAAGTCAGGGGTTTGGAGAAGTCTTTGGGCTAAAGAGAATAGCCTCTGTCTTTGATAAGTCCAAGAAAATTTGCAGACAGCCAGCTCTTCACATCATTGAAGCAGTCCGCCAGGGGCTTCAAGGAGTCATTAGGGTTTACGGACACATATAATTGGCAGTCATCCGTATACCAGTGGCAGTTGACATGGTATTTTCGAAAATGTCACCCAGCGGCAGAATATATCATTTTATTTTTTTAAGGTTTTGTGGCCACAGTGGCCTTTATTGGCAAATGTCCTCGGGCCGGAGTCGAACCCGGGACGGCCGCATCGAGGGCTAAGGCCTCTGAACATGGGGCACCCGTCCTAAACTACTGCACCACGCGACGCCCCAGAATATATAAATTAAATAGAAGGGGTCAAAGAGTAGAGCCCAGGGGTAGACAGCGCCACCCATCACAACATTTAAACTCCTATCACAAAAGTAGGAGCTAAACCATTCTAGGGCCGTCCCCTGGACATCAACCAGCTGTTTCAGCCGGGTCAGTAGGATGGCATGATTTACAGTATTGAAAGTAGCAGATAAGTCCAATAATACAAGTAGCAGATTGGATCCAGAGTCAAGGGTAAGTAAAATATCATTGAATACACAAAGATGAGCCGACTCTGTGCTATGAAGGGATCAAAAGCCGATTGGAAAGATCCATCAAACAGTGTTCATCCAAGTTGGAGGTAATTTGACTAAAAACAACGAGCCTTAGCAGTTTTCAAGGCCAGGGTTCTTCAGAACTGGTTGAACTACCACATGTTTAAAAGCACGGGGCACAATACCAGTGGACAGGCAGCTGTTAATAATTTTTAGTAAGAAGGGGCCAGTGGCTAAAGAAGCCTTCTTAAGAAGGTGTGGAGGAACAGGGTCAACAGGGGAGCCTGACGGCTTCAAGGCCGACAGGAGATTCTAGAGAGAGGACAAAGAAAGCAGATCAAAGTGATCAAATGATCGATGCAGGATAGGATAAAAAAGACCTGTAACACATTTAGTAATAACATTAGAAACATATTTATTTCGGGCATCTCTAACTTCTTTCTGGTACTGAGCCCAAGTATCTTTTATGAGTTGGCAGGAAATATGGAGCTTATCCTTTTTCCATTTAGGCTCTGCTCTCCTACACTGACTCGTGTCAGTTGACTGTATGAAAGAGTTTGGTATGGGGGTTGTTTAAAGCTGGGCATACACTGTGTGATATTTTCAGAGGTTGGTTAAGCTGCAGCTCGAACTGTACGACTACATTGCATTGTTCAATAATTCACAGCTCACAAATCATATTCTCACACTGTACGACCCCATGCTCGGATGAATTGTAAGCAACCAGATTGCTTACAATGCATGTGTGTTCGTGACACATCCTAGCCTTGAATTTGGAACTACAAAGAAGAAAATTAAGAGAATATCCCCGAAGTAGAGAGATGCTTGCCAGAGAAAACGAGAATGCCCAACAAAAACAAACATTTCCTTGGCAACCCTTGCTATTCTGTGCGGAGAAACCTCAACCTTAACTTCCCTACAGTTAATGGAATACTTTTACTACAGTTGTTTTGTATCTAAAATATATGCTGAAATATAAGCTGAAAAGTTAACAAAAGAAGAACTTTGTTCCACTTTAAAACTAGACAAACAAATTTCAGCATTTGATCATTGTTTCAAGTTGATATTTGTAACTGATTTTAAGAACAGTTTTTTTTTTTATTTCATGTTACTTATAAGTCAAAAACAGAAACAATATACACTTCAAAACAAAACTGACGAGTTGCTCTAGAATATCCAGCCGACCTTAAATACAGCCTTCTTTGTGACACTAACAATTTCCTTAGCTCAACAAACAAAGGAGTTAAGTTTGCTTCAAGCTAGTTTAGCCATCAGTACTCTTTGATCATTGTTGAGAGGACTTCACTTCTTTTAATATCCTGTCCCCATTGAAGGACTAAAAAAAGCACAATTATTTTAAACTTTTCAGTTATCATTAGAAAATGCTTGAATATTTAATGGACCAATTTTCTTTTGGTGCAAAATGTGTTCAGTTTCTATTAATTAGTTCATCAGAAGCTATTAAGCACATCATGTTGTCACTAAATTAAACTTTGAACCATAGATGCCTGATTTTTATGCATAAGCCATTAAAATTAACATCATACAGGAAATATTTGTGTAAGAGCAAAAAAAATAGGTTTAACTAAGATTAATTTGAAGTTTAAAAAAAAGCTTTTCTTAAACTTTGTATTTTTTTACTTACACAATGCCTGGTCAAAATAGACTCAAAGTGACAATAAATCTCTACGTTCTTATCTAGGGCGCTCTTTCCAAGAAGCATACATACATACACTGTACATTCATATTATGAGATACTCACCTTATTGTTGGCCTTCATTTCAGAGTCATTTGACCTTCCTTTAGTTGGCTCCAGTTCATCTGACCGTTTGGCTTTCGCTGCTACCTCTACATCAGTAGACATTTTATAATTTATCAGAAAAGTTCGGTGAAGTTCTTTAACAGCAAGAGCTAAACCAGAATGATGACTTGACGTTGAGTCGAGCGATTGTCCGTGCACGCTGAAATCAGCTATACTCTGCATTAACAACTGCTCAGTCAAAAAGAACAAAATGCGGGCTGTATTTATGAGAGTGAGAGAGAGAGAGAGAGAGAGAGAGAGACTGACTCAGCTCTTAGCTTCTTCTCTGCATGATGTGATGCTCTTGGTGTCTACATTTTGTGTACATACAAATACGTTTGTGATATTTGATATTTGCTATAATAAAAAATGCATGAACACTAGAACAAATGAAGTGTACAGAAGAATTCAACAGATACAAACAGCCAGGAGTGTTATATAAATACTGTACATGCAAAAATGTGTGTATATGAATTGTTTTGAGAACCTTTTGACAGTCTGATTTTGATTTTATGTATAGTTAAACATTTATCATATTTTTGGGGTGTCTTAAAAAAAACAGAATAATTTAGTTTTTCCATCGTAAGGGAAAATCTGTCAAAATATGGTTAATAACAACCTTCTAAACTCTTTCCAAAGCCCATGTGTGAAAGAGGAGTACCAGAAAAGATGTATCACGTTTTCTTGATGATCCCCACAGGAGCTGTTATAAACATTTATGTCTCTTTTACATTTCACCACATAGTGCTGGCAGGGTTAAAAATGAGGCACAATGTTTGTCCGAGTGGCGTTGTTTGACATTATTGGCAAGTGTAGGACCGCCGAGCAGATCTGGCTAGCCGAGCAGATCTGGTACCTACACTACCTGCCACTTCCGTTCTGGCAATCGACAATTGGCAGGGGCGGTTTTTTTGAACTGGCCTGTAAACATGTTCATTTCTGCTGTGAAGTTGGCACTTTTAACATTGGAGTCAATGGGAACTTCCTTTCTGGAGCCAGAGCCCTAGTGAATGACGAGGGAACTGTAATTTTTGTCACTTCCACAGTGGCCTCACAATTGGCCGGCGAAGTTTGCCACCGCAAGAGCAACGAGATAATCAGCAAGCAAGGGATGTGTACTGTAGTATATATATAGCACTAAATATGGTTTGGAAGGCGGGATTGGGAAACCATTTTTTTTTTAAACGGTTTTAATGGCACAGTGTAATGACGAGAGAATGTCTGAAGTAAGTAAAGTTTATTTTTTTTCCTAAATGATCCAAGGTCATTGAAATCAATCTTCAGTTGGAGCTAGGCTACAGCTAACATAAACAGATTATCACTGGTTAATAATCAAGTGCCTCCTTTCACAGTAAAACATGAGCCCCAATGGAAGCCAGGACAAGTTCTATAGGGGCACTGGCCCCTTTTGGCCTCTGTCTAGAACCGCTCTTGACATTCGAAGTCATTCAGAAACAAGTCTAAGTCAAGTCTAAAGTCTTTTTATCTTGCGAGTTAAGTGAGACTTCAATTGCCATCTTTGCTACAACACAAGAAAATGCCCTTTTCTGGGAAGATAGAAAAATATTTTCAAAGAAATCCTTGTATAATAGAACTGTTGATCCTTAGAGAAACATTTCTCCCTGATTCTCCATACTGTTGCTTTCTGATTGCAATAGATGCTGCCAAGACGCTGAATGCTCACAAATACTAAACATCATTAAGCAAACAAAAAAAATATTTGGATTTAATGTATTCCAATGCCATGAGTACATATGGCTCATCTATAAAAAGTGATTTTACTCAGATTAGATTCTGAGCAGACAAGAAGTCTGTCGCTCTTTTTTTTTCTAATTTGCCTGAGCCAGCTGGCTGTCTTTAAAAGCTTCTGCATGAGACATTGTACATCTGAGCACATTTACACCCAGATCTGACCCTCACTAACAATCCAAGATGAAAATCACTGATGCAAGACTGCTGGCTGGTTAACAGCCAGGTCTCTCTAGGTGGGGAACTGGACTGGTGCAACATATTTTAGGAAGCTTAATTAAAAGCAGTGTGCTTCATCTAGTCTCTGTTGATACAATTAGAAAGTCCAGGCCTTTGTGTGGTATTGCTTTCTTTCCTGTATTGTCTCTGTACGGGGTCATTCTGCAACCACATGCTCGTTTTCATAGGTTTATTCTATTAAGTATGGTCTTTCTAGCTCATTCAGTCATGTAGAACCCATTCATGCGGATAATGGATGCTGCAGTTAATTAGCTTTATGGAAAAATTCCCATTATGGTTTTTCATGTCAAAACTAAATAAGGACAATCTAAAAAAAAAAAAAGTGAAGTCCAAATGTTTGCCATTTTGTAGAAAATATTATTTATGGATAGGATTCAAGAACCGCAGTGAGGAATTTGGACTTAATTGTTGGGTTTTACAAACAGTTAATTCTTTCAAGTTTTCTAGAAAACCCATAAGAAATGGCAGGTGGGAGTTGTAGGTCGGACCAAAAAACGAACATATATTCTTTGAAGTGCTCCATTTTCATGTTTTTGTTTTTTATATTTGCACTGTGTGAGCAGCTTTACTGCATTCAGTCTGTGTTGTTGTAATAATAATAATAATAATAATAATAATAATACTGCAATGGACTGGCGACCTGTCCAGGGTGTACCCCATCCCTCGCCCGCAACCGTGCATAGGATAGACTGTATAGATAATGGGTAGATGAATAATAATAATAATAATAATAATAACTTTTACTTAAACTCTCATTTTGCAAACCACAAACTTAACTGCTTTTATTGGCCTTTTATTTATTAGACCAATACATAGTAATGCTTAATTGTGAAGTTCAGCTAAAATGATACATAAAAGTTTTGTGGCCACACCGGCCTTTATTAGCAATTGATAGTATAGAGCGGAGAGAGAGGTGGGGGAAGAGACAATCGGTAAATGTCCACCAGGTCGAACCCAGGACAACCACTTCAAGGACTGAAGCCTCTGAACATGGGCGCCCGTCCTAACCACTACTCCATGCAACGCCCCTTTCACAGTAAAACATGAGCCCCAATGGAAGCCAGGACAAGTTCCATAGGGGCACTGGCCCCTTTTGGCCTCTGTCTAGAACCGCTCTTGACATTCGAAGTCATTCAGAAACAAGTCTAAGTCAAGTCTAAAGTCTTTTTTTTCTTGCGAGTTAAGTGAGACTTCAATTGCCATCTTTGCTACAACACAAGAAAATGCCCTTTTCTGGGAAGATAGAAAAATATTTACAAAGAAATCCTTGTATATAGAACTGTTGATCCTTAGAGAAACATTTCTCCCTGATTCTCCATACTGTTGCTTTCTGATTGCAATAGATGCTGCCAAGACGCTGAATGCTCACAAATACTAAACACATCATTAAGCAAACAAAAGAAATATTTGGATTTAATGTATTCCAATGCCATGAGTACATATCCACATACGGCTCATCTATAAAAAGTGATTTTACTCAGATTAGATTCTGAGCAGACAAGAAGTCTGTCGCTCATTTTTTTTTCTAATTTGCCTGAGCCAGCTGGCTGTCTTTAAAAGCTTCTGCACTGAGTAAGCTAATGCTTATATTCGCCTTGTGAAAGTATTCGCAAGTAAAAACACAGAAGCTGTCTCTTTCCTCATTTCTGTTCTCTTTATGTTCTAGGGTAATTTTTTATCTAACATAACTTGGTCCTTCGAGCCGGAGCCAACATACCCGTGTTCCTGCGTATCCGTTCGAGGTCAGCTGATGGCTATGCATACCTACAAGTTAGTCTTGCAAAATTAAGCCCACCACAGTGAATTCTGTGTTGGCCAGTGTGACTCGATTAGCTCCGCCGGACCGGATTGACGGCATCCGAACTTTGTGCAGAACGAACTGAGGAAAGCAGGTATGATGAGCAGTGTGATTGTGTAGACACTCTAGACTCTAGAGTCTAGAGTTTAAACTAAAGTTTCACCAGTTGAAAACAATGTTTAGAGATTAAGTTACTAAAAAACCTAGCCAGAGGTTTAGGTAAAGATTAAGTTACTAAAAAAAACTTAGCCAGAAGTTTAGGTAAAGATTAAGTTACTCTAAATAAAACTTGGCCCGAAGTTCGGGAAAAGATTAAGTTACTAAAAAATCTAGCCAGACGTTTAGGTAAAGATCAAGTAACTAAAAAACCTAGCCAGAAGTTTAGGTAAAGTTTAAGTAACTAAAAAACCTGGTACGAAGTTAAGGACAAGATTAAATCAAAGTTATAGTGGGATTTATTTGGTGTGTATGTGTGATTGTGTGACTGGAAGAGATTAACTGAAAAGACCCAGCAGCTGGAAATCTGACGGTGATAACAAAAGGCTGTTAGTTAAATTAAGTTCAACCCTCTTCATTAGAAATTCAGGTGGAAGTGATTTGGAGAATCTAAAATGAGAAGTCAACTGGGATAGGACCCCCAGTGAGAAACCGGATTAGACAATAGGTCTGGTCTAGAAGTTTGTCTCTCAGGTTGGCATTCGGTATTTCACATTCGCTCCAGATTAACCCACACATACCTTGAATAATGTTGAACAGTAATGAAAAACACAAATTAGAAGGAGATCCTAAATACATGGCTGAAAAATATGAAGGAAGCAAAAATACCTTGGTAAATGGAAAAAGAAATACGATTTTGAAGGCAAATTAGAAGTAAAACCTTGCGTTCGTTTAGTGCACCTAATTAAGATAAAAAAGAAACATAAAACAGGAAACAAAACAGGAAAGCAATTGTCTGCTGCGTTAAAGTGGCAAGAAGAAGCTTATCGCAGACAACATGGAAAGAAAAATGAAACAGTGGAAGCATGCATGACAGTGCGTCAAGAAGACAATAACGGTCAGAATGATGTAAGAATGCAAAGACAGCAGCAGGCTTTCCGAGCTGCAGCTGCTCCAACAACCACTCCACAATCGACCACATGCCCTGGGGGTGTTGGTCCACCTCCGTGTCCACCGCCACCCGGTGGACACAGAGGTGGTGTTTGTCCAGGTTTGGTTTGGTTTCGGGCTCCGGCCTTACCTCCAGCAGCGAGCACACGGTATGGAGCAGAGGTGGGGGATTGGAGTAACAGGGTGGAGGGGACTGCTGGGCCCTCCTAAAACGGAAATGGCCTCCTACAGTCAAGAATGTTCTGGTGCATTTCCAGTGATGGAAGTGGCCAGCCCTGCATGTAACCCTGCTGCCCAAAATGGGGACACAAATAGAACCATGTTAGTGTACAGAACATGGACAATAGTGTTCCAGGATAATAGTGGGATAACTGATGATGGTCAAGCAGTAGGAGCCTTCCAGCAGCAGCTGAATAATGCTCTTCTGGACGGATTCATCCCATCCATACGTGACTGGAGCAAAAAACATTGCGTTAATCTGCCAACGTGTGATTTGGATGAATTCATGAATTTTGCTTTTCATGCTGAAAAAGTAACAGAAGCAAAATAGAAGAAAAAGCAATGGCTGACTCAAACAAAGGAATGGTTTTAAAAAAAAAATTTTAGTTTTTTTTTTTTTTTTGTAGTGCATGTGTAACCTGTATTTGTCACAATCCACAAGGAAATGTGATCACCTGTGCAGGTTTGGGACTTTGTGTTCATAACAACATGGATACATTTGTCACATTGCAAGAAACAACTGCTACAACAGAGTAAAAAGAGACATTACACCCACCCACTTACACACATCGGTGGACGTGGAACAAGTACAGGAAAAGAACACTGTTAGCTGAACTAAAGGGGTTAAGTGCTAGTAACCTCTCCCCCTTGATAGAAGATAGAAAGACGAATCGACGTTGGACCTTTCTAAGGTGCCTGGTATCCCTAACATGCATTATGCTGTTGGGCCTTCAACAGAAACTGTATCAAAAGAAAAGATATGAAATAAACTTTGACGGTTATCATGACATTGTATGGTACCAACATGCAAATGTAACTGCTATGGCTTTGATATGTCTGATTGTTATGTGTAATGGCATGGTTTTCAAGTAAAAATTATGGGACACAGAAAGCTAAAAATATAATTGATAAAAAATTGGAAAACTGTACTGAATTGCCTAGAAATGTTTCTCATTTCTCTTGTCTAATTGGAGGAATCCAACTAAGTGGGGTAATAATACTAACCGCACTAATCTAAGAGGTATAACAGCTAGCTATCCAGCAGCTGCTACCCTTTGTATTAAAGCTAAATGCAACCATACAAGCGGATGGTTTAAAAGAGATCTTTATCTGGGAAGATCACAGTGTGATAACACTTGGGAAATGGAAAATTTGAACTCAGCTTAACTGTACAAGGAAGCTGAGAAGCATGGGTTTGACAATAGGGCCACTGGAGCCATCTGGAACACTTTCAACCACCCTAAGCCATTGAGCGAGGGGGCACCTTCACCTCTTTCTCATGTCTGGGTGTGTGGTTTAAAGACATACTTCTATCTTCCTGCTAAGTGGTGTGGCACCTGTCATTTGGCCAGACTGATGCCAGCTTCCTTTCTGATCCCCAGACAAAATCTGACAGAAAGAATGCATGTAAACCACCGCAGAAAAAGAGATACTTGTATAACTAAATCTCCACCTTTAATATCTAATGATAAAGGTGTGTTAATGACTGCTTTTCCTTCATATGGAGTTGCATATCTGAGTCACAGAATGAATAATGTATACTGGAATTTAGAAGAATTAACTGCAACCGTGTTACAGTTAGCTAAACGATTACAAACCAATACTGAAAGAGAAGCCATGAGAGGTATGATTTTACAAAATAGAATGGCATTGGACTTTTTATTAGCATCCCAAGGAGGAGTATGTGCGATCTTAAAAGATCACTGCTGCACGTACATAGTAAATGGAAAAGGTAATTGATGGGTAAAATCTTTTTGGTGTCCTCGAGTCACCTGTGTATAATGTCATAATGTTCATGTCTAACACATTGCCTCGAGGCCAAGAGTGGAATGATGGGTAAAATCTTTTTGGTGTCCTCGAGTCACCTGTGTATAATGTTCTGCAATGTTCTTAATATTATCCTCTGCTTGCTGTATAATGATAAACATTCACACGGAAAGGAGTTTGGATCTTCTGCTGGACAGCTCCCATGAAACAGCTGCAGTTTGTTCGGTCTCTAAAACTTGTTTTGGGGCCGGACGGACTGACAAGGCGGGGGGGGGCAGCCTGGGAGCGAAGCACGGGCCCGCTTTGCTTCACACGCGCCTCCTCTGTATGCTGCATAAATGAAGATGGAGCTGTCCAGCTGATGAGAGTCTGCTGTGGGATTTGTGCACGATTCCCCGGCCGCGTTAAGTTAACAGATCTGACCGAGAGGAGATGACTGGCTCTCCACTCTCAAGTGTCAAAGGTGAGATGCTGTGATGAAAACTTAATGCCTGTTTGATGAAGCATTGCTTTGCTGCTGTTTATGTGGGGAATAGAGAGGGACGCCGTATTCTAGCATAAATCAGTGTATTTGTTTGAAAAAGTATTGCTCTGCTTTTGCTGAACTGCATCTGTGTGGCGGAATAATAAAGATGACACATATTCTAGCACGATAAGCAGTCTGGTGTCCCTTCTTTCTTCCTTTTATATTGTGTGTGCCGATCCACTAAGATCCTGGGAAAAAATTTCACAAAACAGTAATTATACTCAAATAGTTGACCGACTAACAGACCTCCAGAAGCATTTGAAAGATGCAAAAGATACTGGACTGAGTTGGGATCCAATATCCTGGTTAACTTCTGGAGGTAATGTAATGTTGTTGAAAATATGTACACCGATTTTGATTATTCTGTTATTGTTTTGTTTGTTTTCTATGTGTGTTTTACCGTATATTAGGAAAATGATGGGCTCAATGGTAGAGAATGTAATGATAAGTGATGAATACCAGGCTCTGTTACTAAACTAAAAAAAAATGACAGCGTGTAGATATAGATTACCGCTCTGAGTGAAATTGATAAAAATCCAATATGAAGATGTCATGGAAAACCACTTGGAGATATTGCATTGGATGTGAGAAGTGAGATTTATCAATGATAAACAGGAGGGACATGTTAGACAAATTGTATTATCATTGATAATTGTAATACTGTTTATGTTACTGTATTTTGGCTGTGTAAAGTTTAAATAAGACCATTTGTATGCTTTACTGACATCACAGAGGTTAGGGAACAGAAATGTTTGTGCAAATTCCTCATATGGGTGATAAATTGAGAGAGTTGTCTGGAAGGCCTAATTTACATGTACTTTGTTATTCTGTTTAAACACCCACCGGCCTAATGTGTGTGTGGTTTGTGACCTGTTGTGAATCCCTGTTTTGTAATCAAAGCTGTAATCAAAGCTTTTGAGAGACTGAGCTTGGTGGGATAAGCACTGAGCTTTCTTGGAGACAAGACCCTGAGTAAGCTAATGCTTTTATCTTCCCCTTGTGAAAGTATTCGCAAGTAAAAACACAGAAGCTGTCTCTTTCCTCATTTCTGTTCTCTTTATGTTCTAGGGTAATTTTTTACCTAACAAACATAAACTTTTTGCTCATGTGAAAAGCGCTTCATCTTCTATCCATCCATTATTTATACCTGTCCATCTTCTGCAGCTTCATCTTTATATGTTTAATTACCTTTAACATTTATTTAATCAATCAAACTTTATTTTTATTTATAAGCACTTTTCGAACAACATTTATTTGACCAGGATCAAAAAAACTCTGGGATTACACATCTCTCTTATTAGAGTGTCTGTTAGGAGTCAGTGGTTGTGTGATGGGATAGTGGATGTGTTTGTATGTCTCATTACCTTTCTGCAGAGTCTGACTGGCAGGAGCTTCACCAGGTGTGCATCATCAAGACTCATTAGTGCTGCAGCCTTAAAAAGGAGCGGTTCCCTCCTCTGTTATGATGGCAGATGATTCACTCACCTGGAGCGGTAAAGGGCCAATATTTGCCTCCGCTGATATGGCAAGCCATTTGTGTAAAAACTCCATATCCTGGATATCAACTGTTGTTTATGCCAACTAGTACGTGACCACACTGCGGTTGTTAAACATTTTCCTCTACTAGTTCGAACTTATGCCCAACTAGTTCAGAAATACTCTTACTAGTAACTCATTTTTGCCCACTAGTTGCACTTTTTGCACACTAGTAAGATTTTTGCTGCTACTAGTATGCCCAAATGCTGCACTAATAGCTCAAAAGTCCTTACTAGTAGGCTTTTTGGTGTACTAGTTGACGATTATGTCTTAGCAGTTCACTAGTTGGCATTTAAAGCTCCTACATGTTAACTAGTTGACACAATTTCTGCCCACTAGTTTACTAGTAACCCTCAAATGTGCGCACTAGTAGACTAGTTTGCCATGTAAATGTCAAGTAGTCAAGTAGTACAGCTTAAAATGCACACTAGTTGACGCTTTACTTGCCCTACTAGTTAACAAGTGCGTCTAAAGTGTGTAATAGCTTAATAGTACCCCACAAATATTGCCCACTAGTCGACTAGTAACACTTCTTTTGGCCTACATGTGAACTAGTGCAGCCTAAATGCGTACAAGTTCACTAGTTGAAGCCATTTAGGCCCTACTAATTAGCTAGTGCATTAAAAAAATGCCAACTAGTGAACAAGTAGACTTCAAATGCACACTAGTCGACCAGTAGACCACAAAATGTTCACTAGTTGATGACTAAGACTTTTATTCATCTTCCTAGTTAACTAGTAGAGCCAAAAATGCACTAGTCGACTACAACTCCTATTGGGCTTACATTCAATTCAAATTCAAATTCAAAAATACTTTATTGATCCCAGAGGGAAATTAAGTGTTGGTATAGCTCATATAATTAATTCTTTAAGGAGTTGTTGTAGATGATGATGGCTGTGGGCAGGAAGGATTTCCTGTAGCGGTCTGTATTGCAGCGAAACTGAAGAAGCCTCCGACTGAAGACGCTCTGTTGTTGTATGACAGTCTCATGAAGAGGATGTTCAGGGTTGTCCATAATTTTTTTTATTTAATGAAGAATCCTTCTTTGCATTATCATCTCCAGATTTTCCGCAGTTGTCCCAAGAACAGAACCAGCCTTCTTTATCAGGTTGTTTGGCCTTTTTAAATCCCTGGCTCTGATGCTGCTACCCCAACAGATGACGGCTGAAGAGATTACACTCTCCACAACAGACTTGTAGAAGATCTGCAGCATCTTGCTGCAAACCTTGAAGGACCTAAGCTTCCTCAAGAAGTACAGCCTGCTCTGTCCCTTCTTGTAGACGGCTTCACTGTTGCGCCTCCAGTCCAGTCTGTTGTCAAGGTGAACTCCGAGGTATTTATATTCCTCAACCACCTCCACTTCTTCTCCAGTGATGGAAACAGTGTTTGACTTATCCCTGTTTCTTCTGAAATCTACAATCATCTCCTTTGTTTTGTTCACATTCAAGGTGAGACGATTGTTTCCACACCATGTCACAAAGCGATCCACCAGCTCTCTGGATTCTGCTTCTTGGTCATGTCTGATACACCCGACAATTGCAGAGTCATCTGAGTATTTCTGCAGATGACAGGTCTCTGATTTGTACTGGAAGTCTGAGGTGTACAGAGTGAAAAGGAATGGTGAGAGTACGGTGCTCATGTGCTGCTGACCACCTGGTTTGACACACAATTCTTCAGTCTCACAAATTGTGGTCTGTTGGTCAGGTAGTCATTGATTCAGGCGATTGTTGAGGGCTCCACCTGTGTCTTCAGGAGTTTCTGACAAAGCAAATCAGGCTGAATTGTGTTAAATGCACTAGAGCAATCAAAGAACATGATCCTCACAGTGCTGCCTGTTTTGTCCAGATGACAGTGGGTTGGTTGAAGTAGGTGGATGATGGCATCCTCAACTCCAACTCCACAGCGATAAGCAAACTGCAGTGGGTCCTGATACGTTCTTGTTTGCTTCCTCAGGGGTGCCAACAGGAGTCTCTCCAGGACCTTCATGATGTGGGATGTCAGGGCAACGGGTCTATAGTCATTGATGACTGATGGGTGAGTTATTTTGGGTACTGGAACAAGGCAGGATGTCTTCCACAACACTGGAACCTTCTCCTGAGTTAGGCTAAGGTTGAACATGTGCTGCAGAATCCCACAGAGCTGTTCTGCACAGGCCTTCAGGACTCTGGGGCTGACACCATCTGGACCTGCAGCCTTGTTCCGGTTCAGTTTCTCCAGCTGCCTCTTCACCTGACTTTTGGAGACAGACAAGTGGGAGGGGGAGGCAAAGGGGGTAGCAGCATTTCCTGACTTGGTTGAAGTCAAACTTGTGGAATTAGAAGAGTCCATGGCTGAGGTGAAGGATAAAACATCCGAGGTGTAACAGGAAAGCTGTTGATCAGAGGAGAGTGATATGTCTGTTTGGCTGGGAACAGGAGATGAGGATGCTGAGCTAGTTCCTGAACTGAACCTGTTGAAGAATATGTTCAGTTCATTGGCTCTGTCCAGACTTCCATCTATCCAATCCTTCTTGTCCTTAAAACCTGTGATCTTTCTCATTCCTGACCAAACATCTCGGATTTTGTTCCTCTGTAGTTTGTTCTCCAGCTTCTTCCTGTATGCCTCCTTGCTGTCTCTGATCTTAACCTTAAGTTGCTTCTGTATACTCCTCAGTAATTCCCTGTCTCCCTCCCTGAAGGCTCTTTTTTTCTTGTTTAGCAGTTCCTTCAGGTCACTGGTGATCCAGGGTTTGTTATTAGGGAAGCATCTCACTGTTCTGGTGGGGATGATGTTGTCCACACAGAAGTTTATATAGTCAGTCACACATTCAGTCATGGCATTGATGTCCTCTCCATGTGCTTGGCAAAGAGTCATCCAGTCTGTGGTTGCAAAACAAGCCTGCAGGGCTTCTTCAGCTTCCTGTGACCATTTTCTCACAGTTCGTTTTGTCACAGGTTGCCTCTGAACAAGGGGTTTATATTCTGAACAGAGAAAAACAAGATTGTGATCTGATTGTCCCAGAGGAGGTCTTGGTTTGGACATGTATGAATCCTTTACATTTGCATAAAACAAATCCAAGGTCCTGTTTTCTCTTGTAGAGCAGCTGACAAACTGTTGAAATGTTGGAAGTGAAGTAGAGAGCGAGGCATGATTAAAATCACCAGATATTGCCACAAATGCATTGGGGTGCTGTGTCTGTAGCTTAGCAACAATGGAACTGATGACATCACATGCATTGTCGGCTGAAGGTGGAATGTAAACAACTGCCAAAATTACACTGGTGAACTCTCTTGGTAAATAATATGGACGAAAACTCACTGCCAAGAGTTCGACATCTGGGCTGCAGAGACGACACTTCACAGTAATATGTCCTGGATGACACCATCTGTTGTTTACAAGCACTGCTACTCCACCACCTTTCCTTTTTCTGCTCGTCTTCAGATCTCTGTCTGCTCGTACAGTCAGGAAGCCTGGCAGACAGACGTTGGAGTCGGGGATATGATCCAGCAGCCACGTCTCCGTAAAACACATAACACTGCATTCACGGTACTCTGGCTGAGTCCTTGTAAGGGCTTGGAGTTCATCCATCTTGTTAGCCAGTGATCTTACGTTGCCCATTATGATCGATGGAAGAGATGGCTTGATCTTCCTCTTTCTCTGTCTCCTTTTCGCTCCTGCTCTGCATCCACGTCTCCTCCTTATCAACTCATCAGGGATTTGTGGTTTCAGTTGAGGTAATATTTCAGCTTTTGCGATGTTAATCAGCTGCTCCCGGCTGTAAACCACATTGTTGCCATGGTTACGCATCATAACAAATTGTCAAAAAGGGAAAAATTTACAGCAAAAATCCTTCCAGCTTCACAGCACCAAAAACTAGAAAGTATACAGGTACAAAAAAATGCAATCTTCTTTAACAAATAAGAGGAACCAATGTACAAAAAAACAAAACTTAATATGTAGCCAACAGAGCCACTCCAACATGCAGCCACCCAGAGCAGCGCAATTCTAGAATGTCGACTACTGGTCCTTTTAATGTGTAGTCGTCAACTAGTGTGCACACAAATGCACACTAGTTGACGACTGCATATTCAATGCAAATTAGGGGCTGTTCAGAGAGTTCCTGAGAGAAACCTGAAAAAGGAGAAACAAGTTTGTTTCCTCGCATGAAGTTTTTATCCATCCTCTTTCTGGTTGATTGTTGAAGAAAAGCACCTAAAAAGTAGTTCGCTTTAAAGCACTCAAGGTCTAAACTTCTTTCAGTACATTTCCTGTTCACACTCCAGTCTAATAGGTGGGGGAAAAATGTTTACTGTTCATCTGCCGTCCACCATAAAATATAAGTAGAAGAAGGATCAATTTACAGCTCTTATGGACATCCAGCCAAATCAATCAAGTGAAAATTACCAGATTAAGAGTGGGGAATTGTGGGCTTTCGAACTATTAAAAATTAATTGGTAAACCCCAATGGCCGCTGGCTGCTCTGCTTTTTGACTACTACACTGGGGGCCGCCATTGCTCCGCCATTGCTCCGCAATTGCTGTAGTACCGCCATATAGCCGCTAGTCCCCCATTCAGTGTTGCCAACTTAGCAACTTTGTCGCTATTTCTAACGACTTTTCAGACCCCCTTAACGACTTTTTTTCCAAAAAGCGCCTAGCGACAAATCTAGCGACATTTCTGACCACCCTTAACTACTTTCTGTGAAACTTTGTCGCCAATATTTCCTGCAGTTTAGATACCCAGCTTGCTCCTTCCCGACGCTCAGAAAGGGAATGATCTGCGCATGTGTACACAGCATGATCAGAGTATGTTGACTGACCAATCATAAACCTTTTTCGGTTCATTTCACCCTCTCACAAACAAAGTTGTTCTGTAGTTAATGTAAATTCAAAAGTAAAAAATAAATCTGCATGTATATAAAACCGATCTTTCAACTGGAATTAAGGCAGAAGCTCCTGTGGCGCATTCAAGGAACGTTCGAAATGTATGGTGAGTAAAAAAATGTAGGACATTTAAAACTTATGACAAAAAACCCCCACTGAAAATATCATAAGCAATAAACTTCTGTTTAATGGCGGTTGGCAAGAAACATTTGATGCATGCTAAATATGCCCTACTTATTTTTTTAAAGTACTAAAAAACAAACAAAAACTATATTCTATCTATTAATTTCATCTTCTTGAGATATCTCAGCAAATGTATGTTTCAGAACTTTAATTTTTTTTAAAGGTCTTTGATGTCCAGTTGCAATTTGATATCTTGTCAATTTTGTAGGCTACCAGGTTTCTCAACAGTTTACTTCAGGCAAAATAATATAACATGTTCCACAGTCTCTTTTTGAAGACATAAGTCACATTTCCCTGTAGCATGTTTCCCCTGTTTAAATAATGTATTATTTAAATTATGTTTAAATAATGTATTATTTAACCTGTATGATCAAATCCTAATCTAAATATAATTCTTTCCTCCTTTGTTTCAATCGTCATCACGTGATGACATCATCATTATGCAAATTAGCGTATGACGTCATCTGGCGACATCTAACGACTTTCTGGGGCAATTTCAGCTACTTTCTGTCGGAGACAGTTGGCAACACAGCCCCCATTGGAATACATTGCACTTTAGACACGTTAAAAACAACTTTAATGCCCGGTGCCTTTTTTTTTTTTTTTTTTACTGGCTACAGCTACATATTGCTCCTGTGATTACGCTGGGTTAAAAAAAACTAGAGGCACCAGACTGGTTAACCTAGGATAAATTTTCTAAATCTTGCATAATTAATGAGGGCCGGACTTTGATTGACAGGTCATTTTTGTCGCTGCCTGGTCGGCTAGGCTAATAGCTCGCTGCGCAGCTGCATGAAGCTAGCAGAGGCTATCTGGCTGTGGAGCTGAGCTCAACCTAATGCATTCTGTCTGAGTCTTTTCAGTTTGATATATTAGACTATTGAATAATGTGTGAGCCTAAGTAAAACATGTTTGTAATTACAAAATGTAAGTTTAATTTTTTTTCCCTTGTCTGTTTGACCACTATAACATTTTACTGCTGATATGCATTGTGCGATTTGTGAAAAAAGAAAATTGGTTGCTGAAGGATTGCTGTGGTTGGAAATCTGCCCAACCTCACGCCAATGACTGACGCAATCTGCTGGGATTCCTTAAATAGGAAACTTTTTAACTGATTGGAATGTTTGTATAATTGTATTGAAATGACTTCTTGTTAAGTGCCTTGAGATGACATCTGTTGTGAATTGGCGCTATATAAATAAACTGAATTGAATTGAATTGAAAAAGCAGAGGGGGGGATTTTTTAAATTTTTTTTTACTTTTTATTCATAAAAATAACGACAGGTTTGTTTTTGTATGCAGGCTGCAGGGCATCTTGCTCATACGTTTACCCTTTAAAAACTGACAGAAAATGTGAAAAACAAAATTATTGTTGACATAAAAAAAATTCAGATCAAATATATTAAGATGATTAAAATTAAAGATAAGAAGAGTTATCCAGTCATAGCAGGTGAGATTATTATTTCCCCGTGGCATCAACAGCACCTCGTCCGCCCTCTCAGACCCATAACTCTGCATATTTTTCTGTGGTGAAAAAAAATCACCTTGGAACCCAGCCGGGGTCAGGTGCAGGAATACTTATCAGATGTAAGAATCCCTCTATACCCTCAGTTTATTAAACCGTGCGCACTGATTTGGGGTGCTGCATGAAAGTATAGATATTTGAGTCTTTGTAGCCGGTGTTGTGCCAAAAAGTGATCAGCCGCCGCGGGAGCGCGCACGAGTTAGGCAACACTTTCTCAACGTTACTCACAACGATTGCTGCTTAAAATTAGGCAAATCCAACATTATCGACATTGAAAAAGCACAAATATCCTTGTTAAATACTTTAGCAGATTTTTCCCTCCATTTAATTTCTATAATTTTCTCCAGAGACTTACTGTGTTTTCTATTTCAGAAGTTGTTTAAAATGTTCTGCGTTTGTCTTAAACGGTCACAATATGTAAGCCTGGATGTAATATTTGCAATTTAAATATGTTTTTGGCTAAGAATTGGATATGTCTATGCTATAGCCTTGATATTAATTTAAAATAGCGTAAGATAACTATGCTTGCATTGAATGTAAAGGGACAAGTTATATAGATTCAAATAAATTATTTTCCAACAATTTTATCGATTTATCAGGTTTGTTTTGCCAATATTTTAATGTCATAGCCAACAACGTGTTATATTGTTTACGTTGTTTTTATTTTTATTTAGTTTGACATGAAGCTAAAGTTAATTGTTTTTTGTTACTATGGAAACTCTCCATGGCACATTTTCTTTAGAAAAAATGTGACCAAACTGATCAAGCTCCTATGGCATTACAATTACACAGTGTTACTATCTACAAATGACTTTTTGTTTAAAGGTGACAAAATTAAAGCATAAATAGTACATTTCCGCACATAGAACATCTTAGAATTGTGATTGTTCTCTTGCCAAAAAGTGACTATAACATCCTGTTTACCTATGAAGGGTTAAATATCCCTCAAAATGTCTATTTATTTCTTGTTCATTTAATTGTAGACATCACAGCATACTGAGTCCTTTGCACCATCTTTGATACTGCCAAATCACTAAACAGGATCATTGGAGTTGCCAAAAATTGATTATAGGTTCGTGGTAACATGTGAAGGGTTAAACATGTCTCACAATAACTTTATCTGTTATCTCTTGATGCCATTGTACCCATCACAGCATACTGGGTCCTTTGCACGATCATCAATACCCACAAAATGGCAAAAAAGTGCCATTTTAATTGCCAAAAATTTATTACAGCATCCTGTTTAGTCATCAAGGTTTTAACATGTCTCAAAATTACTTTATTTATTATCTCTTGATGCCATTGTGCCCATAAAAGAATAGTGGGTCTTTTGCATGATCATCAATACCCACAAAATGGCAAAAAACGACAATTTTATTTGCCAAAAAGTGATTACAGCATTCTTTTTATTCATGAAGGTTTAAATTTAGCTAAAAATGAATTTATCTGTTATTTCTTGATGCCATTGTACCCATCACAGCATACTGGGTCCTTTGCATGATCACCAATACCCACAAAATGGCAAAAAACTGCCATTTTACTTGCCAAAAATTGATTACATCATTCTGTTTAGTCACGAAGGTTTAAACATGTCTCATAATAACTTTATTATCTCTTGATGTTACTGTACACATCACAGCATACTGGGTCCTTTGCATGATCATAAATACCCACAAAATGGCAAAAAACTGCAATTGTATTTGCCAAAAAGTGATTACAGCATCCTGTTTAGTCATGAAGGTTTAAACATGTCTCACAATAACTTTATTATCTCTTGATTTTACTGTACACATCACAGCATACTGGGTCCTTTGCATGATCATAAATACTCACAAAATGGCAAAAAACTGCAATTTTATTTGCCAAAAAGTGATTACAGCATTCTTTTTATTCATGAAGGTTTACATTTAGCAAAAAATGAATTTATCTGTTATCTCTTGATGCCATTGTACCCATCACAGCATACTGGGTCCTTTGCATGATCATCAATACCCACAAAATGGCAAAAAACAGCCATTTTACTTGCCAAAAATTGATTACAGCATCCTTTTTATTCATGAAGGGTTAAATTAACCTATAGGTGAATTTATTTATTATCTCCTGATGTTATTGTACAAATCTCAGCATACTGAGTCTTTTTGTATCATCTTAAATACTCCCAAAATGGGTAAGAAGAACGTTACTTGCTGTAAAGTGATTATAACATCATAGTTACCTGTAAAGGGTTACATTTACCTAAAAATGTATTTTTTTTGTTTTGTCAGTTTGTTTAATTAACTGTAGATAACAAAACATAATGGGCCCTTTGCATCATCTGAAATATCCATGACATGTCTAAAATGGGAATATTTTAACACTTGTAAAAAGTGATAAAAACAAGTATATATTATTTATTTCAAAATACTTGGTAGATGTGGTCTTACTTTCACACTATAGTAGTACCATAACATCTTGGTAACCAAGAAAAAAAAAAGTATAACAAAACATAATATATTATCCTAGGATTTCAAAATGTATCTACATCTAATAACATATATTTCTGTTTATGAAAAATAGAATGTAAAGGTAAGACTCATTTAAATAGTCAACTCAAAATAAATTCCTCCTTAATATTTAACCAACATTCCAAATAAAACTAAAACTGTCTGAACTACTTTTTCCTGTCAAAACAATAATAGTTACAAGACACTTTTTGGAAATTACTAAAACATTGCAAGAATCTATATGTAACTAACCCCTTATATAAGTATATGTACTATTCTAACCCTATACAGTATTTTTACTGACATGCTTCACAGACATATTTTTCCCTCTTTCCTTTCAATGGCTTCTTTAGGCAGTTTTTGTGGTTAGAGACAAGAAGACACAAAGAAGAACACAATACACCAAAAAGCAAGTCAGTTAACATTTAAAAAAAAATTTTTTTTACTTTTGAAAAAAAATCACATCAGTTTACCTTAAAGTTAAATACATCATATGTTAATGTAATGTAATGTAAAATCATTAAAATTGTATTTATAATAGAAAAACATGGATAACAGTTACCCAGTGAGTGTCTCCCCCCAGCAGCCCACAAAGATAACAAAGTTCAGTCAAGTCATCTAATTAACATTTAAGAAGAAAATGAAGAGAAAAATAATTGTTTAATATCAATTTTTTATCAAACACAATTTTTAGGTCATATAAATTGGATTTCGTAAAATATGTGCAGTTTCAGGACCTTTTGTGTAAAGACTATGTATGATATTTCACTAAGATACCTGTGTTTTCCAGGAGGCAGACAGCAATCTGCTCTCTAATAGCATTGCTAGTTTTTGCTGAGTTGTCAAATGCCACAGGAGAGCCACTGAGAATGCACTCAGCAAACTGTTAAAGCAAAAATGCAACAATGAATTGTCACGTCAATAAAAATCAAATGGATCAAATGTACTTTCAATTACATTTTTTATTGTTTACGAGAATTCATTCTTTTTTCTTTTATGACTTACAGTACTGAAATGAAATTGTAACAAAAAATGTGTTTTATGTCATCCATTGTGCGTTCTGCACCTCTTCCATTATAAATGACAACGGAGCGCCATAAATTAAACTATTGTTTTTCTTCATACAGTCTTCCTTTAAAAAAGTTCAGGCAGTCACTGTGGCATTAACGCTCTTAAATCTTATCCAGCATAATGGAATTG
This sequence comes from Valencia hispanica, assembly GCA_963556495.2. NCBI lineage: Eukaryota > Metazoa > Chordata > Actinopteri > Cyprinodontiformes > Valenciidae > Valencia > Valencia hispanica. The sequence continues at coordinate 6,979,435 of OY747701.1, forward strand.
TTTTTTGTATGACAATGCAAAAATACATACCTTTAAAGCATAAACACCACATGACATGGCATCTTGTTGAATTGGATGACTGACTGTATCACTTGCCCATCTAGAAACATTTAACCCCCTGAGTCTCATGAACGATCTGAAACAAAGGTCAATATGTCAACAATATGTCCACACACTCTACTGCATTTGGTCTCCCATTTTAAATAAATGCTGATAAAAAGATGCTTACCTGGAAATGTTGCTGCAGTGATTTATCTCCAGTTTACTTTCAACCAAAGGGTCCAGGTAAAGACTCCTCTTTTCTCCTGGTATCATGACCTGTATTTGTATGGGACCAAAAACATAGAACATAGTGGTAACTCCTGATGGCTGCATGCGGTGCCTTAGGGGGGTTGCACTGGCGGACAGGGGTTACTGGTCTGGTGGCCGTGCTGCGCCTGGGTAGGGTCTGGGGTTGGCCTGGGGATTCGGGGCTCTGGGGCGCCGCGCCCCCTAGCTGTGGTCCTGGCTGGGGGTCGGCCGGCGTGGGGTCTCTGTTGCCTGTGGGGGTCGGGGCCGGCCGACGGCGGCGACAGGCGGTCTGGTCGGGGTCCTGGGCTGTCGGGCTGCTTTGCCACTGTGGGGACCTTGGCGGTCTGCTTGTCTCCGTCCTAGAAGGTAGGGGGTCCATCTCCCGGGTCCGGGGGCTGGTGGCATTACTGGGGCATCGGTACCTGGACCTGGGAGCCTTAAGTGTGTATGTCCACCAGGCCCTTACTCTCAATTCTTGGATAAGATCTCACATTTTTTATCTGATTTAGTATTAAATACTGATAGAATCAATTGGCTTTACTCAAAAAGTACAGGGATCGACCCACTCGGATAAACACACTTTGGACCTTGTACTGACATACGGTATTGAGTGTGAGGAAATAACAGTCCACCCACATAACCCGGTCCTGTCTGACCACTTCTTTATAACTTTTGAATTTACTTTAACTGACCATCTTAAATCTGAAAGAAAATTTCATTATAGTAGAGCTTTATCAGACAATGCTGTAGCAATTTTTAAAGAATCTGTTCCATTCTAACTTTCCTTAGTGTCTCAGGGTAACACAGTGGATGGCAGCAATTCTATCTCTAACCCTTCAGAAATTGATTGATGGTCTGGTTCACAGTGTTACGTCCTCATTGCGTCTGGCATTAGATAGTGTAGCCCCCTTAAAAAAGAAAGTGGCTAGCCATAGGAGGCTGACTCCTTGGTTCAACGCAGAGTTGCGTACTTTAAAGCAGAATACTAGGAAGTTGGAGAGAAAATGGCGCTCTACACACCTAGAGGATTCCTATTTAACCTGGAATAACAGTCTACTGCTGTATAAAAAGACCCTTCGACAAGCTAGAACAGCATATTTTTCATCATTAATAGAGGCGAATAACAACAATCCTAGGTTTCTTTTTAGTACAGTTGCCAAACTTACACAGAGTCATAGTTCTGTTGAGCCAACTATTCCCCCAGCTCTTAGCAGTGATGATTTTATGGGATTCTTCATAAATAAAATGAATTCTATTAAAAATAAAATCATTGGCATCCTCCCAAAAATGATTACTTCTTCCTCAGTAAATGAGGCAGTATCGGAAAGAACTGTAGAACCTCAGTTGTGCTTAGGCTGTTTTGATTCAGTCAAGCTTTCGGAATTATCAAAAATATTAGCCTCATCTAAACCTTCAACTTGTATGTTGGACCCAATTCCAACCAGATTATTTAAAGAAGTGTTCCATTTGGTTCCTGGCCCCGTTTTGGATATGATGAATCTATCCTTAGTAAACGGATACGTACCACAGGAATTTGAAATAGCCGTGATTAAACCTTTACTCAAGAAACCTTCCCTTGATCAAGATGACTTAGTGAATTACAGACCTATATCTAACCTTCCTTTCTTATCCAAAGTCCTTGAGAAAATTGTTGCTAATCAAGTCTGTGAGCATCTAAACAGTAACGAGCTGTTTCAAGAGTTTCAGTCAGGGTTTAGAGCTCATCATAGCACTGAAACAGTTTTCAATTAAATTCAGTTTATTTATATAGCGCCAATTCACAACAGATGTCATCTCAAGGCACTTAACAAGAAGTCATTTCAATACATTTATACAAACATTCCAATCAGTTAAAAAGTTTCCTATTTAAGGAATCCCAGCAGATTGCGTCAGTCATTGGCGTGAGGTTCGGCCCCGTTGATGCAGACTTTCCAACCACAGCAAACCTTCAGCAATCCCTCATACTGAGCAAGCATGTAGCGACGGTGGAGAGGAAAAACTCCCCTTTAACAGGAAGAAACCTCCAACAGAACCAGGCTCAGTAGGAGCGGCCATCTGCCACGACCGTCTGGGGGTTTGAGAAGACAGAGCAGAAACACAGAAGGAACAGAAGATCTGATATAAGAGAACTTTCTATGTTACAGACAGCAAAAAGTTAACAACAGGACACAGTGGATGTTCAGTTACTGGGAGGATCATCCCAGTCGATGCCCCCCGTCCAACAGGGCATTGCAGCCAAGCAGGATACCAGACCAGGTATATCTTCTATGGATAGAAAAACACTGAGAGAAAACAAAGTTAACAGTCGAAATAACAGAATGTACTGTAATACAACTGGAGAGTCGTCCTCCAGTCGTCCATTATCTGGCCTCAGATAATGGACTTGTGTCTGTTCTGGTTTTGTTAGATCTCAGTGCTGCTTTTGACACAGTCGATCATAATATTCTCTTAGAAAGGCTTGAACATGTTGCAGGGATCAAAGGAACAGCACTAGGCTGGTTTAAATCATATTTGTCTAATAGATTCCAGTTTGTTCATCTAAATGATAAATCTTCTTCACTCTCAAGGGTTACTTGTAGAGTTCCACAGGGTTCTGTGCTTGGACCAATTCTATTCACCATTTATATGCTCCCAATTGGTAGAATCATTAGACAGCATGGGATAAATTTCCACAGCTATGCAGATGATACACAACTATATTTATCCATAAATCCTGATGAACCCAGTCAGTTAGGTAGATTACAGGCATGTCTGCAAGACATAAAAACATGGATGACCCTAAACTTTTTGCTTTTAAATTCTGACAAAACAGAAGTTGCTGTCTTTGGACCTGAAGTTCTTAAACAGAAACTGATTAGTCAATCACTTCACCTGGATGGCATTAAATTGGCCCCCAGTAATATCGTAAAGAACCTCGGCGTTATTTTTGACCGAGACTTGACATTTAAATCCCATATTAAACAGGTTTCTAGGATTTCTTTCTTTCACCTCCGGAATATTGCTAAAATTAGAAACATCCTGTCCAAGAGTGATGCTGAGAAACTAGTCCATGCATTTGTTACCTCAAGGCTGGACTACTGTAATTCTTTACTATCAGGTAGTCCACAAAATGCCATTAAAAGCCTTCAGTTGATCCAAAATGCGGCAGCAAGAGTTCTGATGAATATTAAAAAGAGAGTTCACATTTCTCCTGTTTTAGCTTTCCTTCATTGGCTCCCTGTTAAATCCAGAATAGAATTTAAGATCCTTCTTCTTACATACAAAGCCCTTAATAATCAAGCTCCATCATACATCAGAGATCTAATTGTTCCATATGTTCCTAACAGAGCACTTCGCTCTCAGACTGCAGGTTTACTTGTAGTTCCTAGGATTTCTAAAAGTAGAATGGGAGGCAGATCTTTTAGTTATCAGGCTCCTCTCCTGTGGAACAAGCTCCCAGCTTTAGTCCGTGAGGCAGACACTCTGTTTACTTTTAAGGTCAGGCTTAAAACTTTCCTTTTTGATAAAGCTTATAGTTAGAGTGGCTAAGTTCATCCTGAGCTATCTCTGTAGTTATGCTGCTATAGGCTTAGACTGCTGGAGGACAGACTTACCAATTTTCTTCACTTCCTTTTCTCCTACGACTCTCCAGTTGTATTACAGTACATTCAGTTTTTTCGACTGTTAACTTTGTTATCTCTCAGTGTTTTTCTCTCCATAAAAGATATACCTGGTCTGGTATCCTGCTTGGCTGCAATGCCCTGTTGGACGGGGGGCATCGACTGGGATGATCCTCCCAGTAACTGAACATCCACTGTGTCATGTTATCAACTTTGTACTTTCTGTAACATAGAAAGTACTCTTATATCAGATCTTCTGTTCCTTCTGTGTTTCTGCTCTGTCTTCTCAAACCCCCAGACGGTCGTGGCAGATGGCCGCTCATACTGAGCCTGGTTCTGTTGGAGGTTTCTTCCTGTTAAAGGGACGTTTTTCCTCTCCACCGTCGCTACATGCTTGCTCAGTATGAGGGATTGCTGAAGGATTGCTGTGGTTGGAAAGTCTGCATCAACGGGGCCCAACCTCACGCCAATGACTGACGCAATCTGCTGGGATTCCTTAAATAGGAAACTTTTTAACTGATTAGAATGTTTGTATAAATGTATTGAAATGACTTCTTGTTAAGTGCCTTGAGATGACATCTGTTGTGAATTGGCGCTATATATATAAACTGAATAGAATTGAATTATGGGGTGTGTGAGTGAGGGTACAGCGTCATTTTTTTGGGGTGTCTTGGTGAGTCAGTGAGAGTGTATGTGTTTAAGAGGGAGGGAACGTATGACTGTGTCTGTATGTCTTTGTCTACCTGTCAGGTTGGAGCTTAGTCTGCCCCCTCGCCTGGTGCACCTCAGGCCTTACACTTAATGGGGAGCCTATTTCCCCTCCGTCACTCCCCGCCGGTGACGGGGGCCCCTGCCTGCCGGTGCATCGGTGGTCAATCCGGTTTGGACCTGGTGCGTGCCTGGCTGGTCCTGGGGGGGGCCGGTGTGTCGATCGGCCGATGCGCTGGGCCGATATCTTCCTTTGGTTGGTTGGGGCACCTCTTTTAGGGGTACCAGGTTTGGGATTGTTGGGTGGTGCCTGCTCGGTGGCTCGGCGGGATGCGGATCCGGCGTCTCTGCTCGTTCGATCACCTGTTCTGTGCACACCGTGTGTGGTCGGTTCATTGGCGGGTTGGACCGGCCCTGGCCCTCGTTGAATGCCTGGTCTCAGCGCTCTGCGTTGCGCGGGATCAAGACCCGGGAGCTGGTACAACTTGGTGTCCAGATGCTGGCTGAGCCCGGACTGGGGATGCTGTCCGTCCCCTGCGGCTATTGGTGGGGCGCCCCAACGTAGGGCTGGGGCGCTGGGATGTTGGCGGTGGGGATTGGCCTCGGGTGATGGCGGCCCCTCGTCGGCCGGTCCCTTGTCGGGTCCCTGCTGGGGGGTGGGGTGCCCCTGGGCCCCGGCTCTCCCAGTCCATTGACCGGCCCGCCCTATTGACCGGCCAGGCCCTGGCGCGGCCGGTTGCCGGCGTCGCCCAAGGGCTCGTCACTGCTGCCCCCCGGGCCCCTGCATAGTAGCCGCTGGACGTTCCCCTGGGGTTCTCCTTTGCTCCACTCTTGGGGGATGCGGTCGGGTCCGCCTGGGGCTCTGGGGGTCCTTTGGACGTCTTTGCTCCGATCTCCTTCATGTCTGCATCGATTCCTGGGAGACGGATTGATGCCTGCTCACACCAACCATAGAACACTCTTATGGAGAAACCTTATATGCACCAGCATGCTAACACACACACATAGATGTGGGGTCTCTGGTGTTTAAGGATATATTCTTGGGCTGAGGTTATCATTACTAGAGCTTGATTAATCGGTACCATGAGTTTTTCTGTGACATTGTTGTTATATTTTTATATCTATTTTTGTGTGATGTGGTTGTGTAATTCTTAGTTCACAATGTTTGGTTGGTTTTGTCGATGTTCCTTTTTCGTGTTTTGTTTTGTTTTTCCCCCTCTCTCTGCCGTCCTGTGGGTATGGAGGCAGTCTTCAATGTCTTCCTGTGTTTTCTTTGTTCCCCTTCCTCTCTTGTATTTTCAACTCACCCTCTCTCTTGACTTTTTGTTTCCTAACTCTGTTCTTCATCTTCCTTCTTTCTTCTCCTTAATTTTCCGTCTCCGTGTCCATAACATCAGGAAATAAAAACCCCAACAATTCATAATAAAGATTTTTCACACATATATCAAGTGGAAGACTATAGCAAAAGCTGTACTGCTCCGCTTGTGAAAGTAAATCTGTTGGGCTTCTACTTGGTACTCAGACACCAATTCTGAGCTCCACACTGCCAAACCGGACATGTAAAAAAAAAAAAAAACATGTTTTAATGCAGGTGTCACGCTGCCCTATTCCTGCCTTATTGTCTTCACCTGTCTGTCTCATCAGCAACACCTGATCCTACTCACCTCCTGCCTTTAAGACCCCTCACTTCCTTTCACTCCCGGCCGGATCATTCCTCCTAGTCCTCCTTAGTAGTAGTATTTGTCAATCCCCATGGTGTTTCATTCTTCCTGCTGTCTTCCTTCCCTGCCCGATGTCCAGTGTCTTCATCATCACTGTAATAAACATCCTGCACCTTCCTTCAGCGAGTGCGTTTGGGTCCATTCTCCACACACCACGTGACAGAATGATCCGGCCCTAAACATGGACCCAGCACTCGCGCAGGAGATCGCCGCAGGAGATCGCCGCCCTGCGCCAGGAAGTCTGGGCCATCCTGGCCAGACTCGCTGCCTCTCCTCACCTCCCTGTGCGGGTCTCCGGAGCCAGGGAGATCCTCGGAGTGCTCCCTCACTTCCAGAGTGTCTTCTCGGCCCGGGAGCTCACCGATCTGCGGCGCGAGGCGGAGAGGATTCTCCAGGAGGCGTTGGACCAGACGATCGGTCCGCCCTCTCCGCCTCCACCATCTGGCCGTAGGCGACGGACCCGCCGAACCGGAGATTAAGCGAGCGAGGAGCAGGGCGGCGCGGCCACACGGACCACCAACGTCGGCTCGATCTCCGTGTGGCACCCACACACCACGTGACAGAATGATCCGGCCCTAAACATGGCACCCACCGCCGGTTCTCTCCCCCGCCGTCTTTGTCCCTCCTCCAGCTGGCTCTTCGGGGGCTCCTCACATCAGGGAGGAGGACCTCTTCGAGTTTTTCTATGGGGACAAGACGGCCTACCTCTGCTCCAGGGGAGCGCCTCGCCGCAGGCAGCGACGCCGCCGAGGTGGGGCCTCTCCCGGGGAAGTTCCGGCTCCGGTCCGTGAGCCCGTTCCAGCTCCAGATCCCGTTCCAGCTCCAGTCCATGAGCCCGTTCCAGTCCATGAGCCCGTTCCAGCTCCAGATCCCGTTCCAGCTCCAATCCATGAGCCCGTTCCAGTCCATGAGCCCGTTCCAGCTCCAGTCCATGAGCCCGTTCCAGCTCCAGTCCATGAGCCCGTTCCAGTCCATGAGCTGTTCCAGTCCATGAGCCCGTTCCAGTTCCAGTCCATGAGCCCGTTCCAGTTCTAGTCCATGAGCCCGTTCCAGCTCCAGAGCCCGTTCCAGCTCCACAGCCTGTTCCAGCTCCAGAGCCCGCCGTTGTTGTGGCTGCCGTGTTTCTGGCGGTCACAGCGGCGGCTCTCCAGCGATGGACATTTCCCCATGCATCGCTGGAGGGTCAGGGAGGACCCGTCCCCGTCGCTGAAGCTCCCAGGGAGGGTCAGGGAGGACCCGTCCCCGTCACTGGAGCCTCCAGAAAACTTTGTCTCAGGAGGCGTTCGAGCCTCCAGAACCTTCGTCTCAGGAGGCGTCCGAGCCTCCAGAACCTCTTTGTCTCGGCCGACCTTTACCGGCCAGGCATCTTTGGCGCTACCTGACCTTCAGAAGAGGACCTAAGGGCCGTCCGCCCGACCTCCGTCCAGCCAGAGGACGCCGCCGGGGCCGTCCGCCCGACCTCCGTCCAGCCAGAGGACGCCGCCGGGGCCGTCCGCCCGACTTCCAGGGGCGTACCCAAAGAGACTCGGGGCCCTCCTTCCTTGGGCCCCCTCCACCCACCCTGGCAAGGGTGCTTGTTTTTTTTCTCTTCCCTTTCTTTTTCACTCTCTCCACGGTGTCTGGAATCCACCTTTAAAGGGGGGGGGGGGTCCTGTCACGCTGCCCTATTCCTGCCTTACTGTCTTCACCTGTCTGTCTCATCATCCACACCTGATCCTACTCACCTCCTGCCTTTAAGACCCCTCACTTCCTTTCACTCCCGGCCGGATCATTCCTCCTAGTCCTCCTTAGTAGTAGTATTTGTCAATCCCCATGGTGTGTCATTCTTCCTGCTGTCTTCCTTCCCTGCCCGATGTCCAGTGTCTTCATCATCACTGTAATAAACATCCTGCACCTTCCTTCAGCGAGTGCGTTTGGGTCCATTCTCCACACACCACGTGACAGAAGGAAACCAAGCACAGACACCTATACTGTCAAGCACGGTGGTGGTGGGGTCATGATCTTGGCTTGTTTGGTGCTCACAATTCGACCGTGAACTAAATTATTCTGCAGTCAGATTTGAGTCCAAATGACCGACATCTTGAAGCTTTGCCCTAACTGGTTCATCAACAGGACGTTCAACCCGAATACAGCTGCAAATTAATAACGGCAAGGCTGAAGAAAATAAATTAAAAAATAACGTGTCGCAATGGCCCAGTCAAAGTCCAGACCTCAAGTTGATTGAAATGCTTTGTGCAGACCTTTAAAGGAGTCGGACGGAAAACGGCTACTGAGAGCTGTTGACCATGGTGTGTACTTTTTAGCTTTCATTCTGGTTTGTTTGTTTTTAAAGGTCCTGAGATCGGTGGTGTTTGGAGAATTTGGAACGTTCTCCATATTCTCCAAACACCATAGAGCGGGTCGGGGGGGTGGTGGGGGGGGGTGGGGGGGGTGGATGGACGGATGTGAAAGAAAAGGTAATTCTCCAGACACTCCACCTCTTCTGCTTCCCCCTCTCGTCTGCACAGGCCGTCGCTTTAATTAGCTGATCTCAGGTACTTCAGCTCATCCATCCTCTGGTGTTTAGAGGTTGTGTTCCTCGCTTTCATCCACCCACACACGACTAAACGTTGTACATAAGAAAAACTGAGGCATCTGTAAATATAATATTGTAACATCTAGGGATGTAAGAAAATATAGATATGACGATATATCGCAATATTTTATGTCACAATATTGTATCGATATTCAAAAGCAATGTATCAATTTAAAAAAAACATTTATTTTTTAAATTTTGAATGGAACCATTAATGATGACGGTCATCTTTGTAGTAAAATTAAAAGTATGACTGGTAGTTTGTGGCTGTTTCCACCTTCTTCGCTCCAGTGGATCAACTAGATCTAGTAATAAAACTGGATGTGTTAAAGTAGGAAACAGGTTGGAGTGTTTAGAATGCTGAGACAGTTTTTCTACAGTTAAATTCAGTTTTAAAATCACAATATATCGTCTTACTCATAGTATCGCGATATATCGTATCGTCTCCCCTGTACCGTGATACATATCGTATTGACAGATTTTTACCAATACACATCCCTAGTACTTTAAAAGAAGAAGAAGAAAAAAAGAAAAAATTAAATAAATTCAGATCATACATAGTCCTACATGTGAAATTTGAAGGGACTTGAATGACAATGTAATAAAGTAAGTAACTCAATTTTACCACAAGCACCCAGTGATGGCTTTTATTTACTATTCCTAGGATATACTTGTAAAGCCCTGGGTCCATCTGAAGTGAAATTACAAAAAGAAAATGATAGTGTTGAAATTTCTCTCAAAGAAACTACAACTTCACCGAGATAAAAAAAAGGCCCACACCTTTATCTTTGGCTTCTTATGTTGCCATATGTTGGTCATTTCAATGACAAAGGCCCTTTCAGCACCTCTTTCATTAAATTTTTTTGTATATAGGCATTGCACTACATAAAAAAAAATCCAAGTTAATGTTGCCATACACTTGTGTTTAAACCTCACCCTGTAATTCTCAGGGATTTTGCATGGATATCTGGCTTCTCTGCCAAACATCATGAAATACGGTGACAATTTGGTTGTCACCTGACGCTTGGTTCTGAGGCCAAATAAAACTGCGTCCAAGTGCTTGTCCCACTCCTCTGGTTTGCTCTGTACAAGTTTAGAAAGGGATCTAAATGGTAAAAAAGGAAAATGGATTGAAGTGTGATCTAAAACCAAATGGTAACTATAACTGAAGAAAAAGTTACTTTAAATAAATATATAAATATATACAAATTGTAAAAGAGAAATGATACCTCTGTATGGTGGCATTCATTCTTTCCACCAATCCATTTGTCTGGGGGTGGTATGGGCCACAAAGACTCCTCTGAATACCAAGCATTTCACACACCTTTTTATTGACCTGTGTCACAATGAAATTTAAATGTAAACATTGCCTGAAAAACTGTAACTCATAAAGTGAAATTGTAAAGTTTAAGACAACATTTATAACTAATGTTTGAAAACATTTTAATGTGAATGTTTGAGCCAACTTGTGATATACCGGTCCTTACTTCATTCACAAACTCCTTCCCTTGATCAGTAAGGACTCATTTAGGAGCCTCAAACTGGTGAACAAATTTCAAAAGACACTGGGTCACCTCCTCACCACTTTTGGTCTTTAAGGGATAAGCTTGTGGCCACTTGGTGTAGTAATCTATCAGTACACATATGTACTGATATCCACCAGACGTAGCTTTAAGTTTTCCAACCAAATCCATGCCCAGTAATTCAAAAGGCTGGGTTCCCTAAAAAAAAATTTCCTTTTATTGTCATGTGTTTGGGTTATGTGACATACTTCCTGTCAATGTAAAAGATATATATATATATATATATATATATATATATATATATATATATATATATATATATATATATATATATATATATATATATATATATATATATATATATATATATATATATATATATATATATATATATATATATATAGCTGAATCTTACTTTTATTGGTGTGTACTCCACCTCTTGTTTAATTACGATTTTGCTGGCCTGGCATTCCACACACTGACTCACCTGAGAGGAAATAATATTAATAACCTTAAAGTACATAACATTTTGAAATGCATAAAAACTCTATGTGATTGTTATTTACAGGTATTGAATTTTTATTTTGTTTTCAAGCTTTCATAGCACTGATTTAAAATAAGAAAACAAGGACGTAATCGAACACTAACCCACAAAGTTATGTCTTCAGACATTCCAGGCCAATAAAACCTTTGTGAGATTGCCTCTCTTGTTTTTTTTTTGACTACAGTGTGCCCCACTGCTGCTTGAATGAAAATCCACAAAAACTTCGTTGGACTCCTTTTGGCCTACTAACACCTTTGCTTTTAGTGAATTCGGGTTGCCACTGTGACGGATGTAGAACAACTGTCCATCTGTGATAGGTGAGAGAAATCCATAATTTACAATATGAAACCTTGTAATACTCATTCATGAAGTTTATAATACTGAAATTGTACATAACATGCATAAAACATATGTTAATATTGAATTACAGTTATCATGGTATGAAAGAGCTAGGGCAAAAAGCATTCGACGCTATTTAATGTACAGTGCACCAAATGCGTAATACAAATACACTTGAAACTCCATACACAAGTTCAAATCACAAATTATTGAAGACATTACTAAAGACCAAAACATGAATACTTTTGATACAAAAAAATTAATTAGGGTGGTATATTTTCTCCAATTCCAAGTATGTGCCTAAATCAAAAGTAATCCTGATATATGGAACCAAATGAAGGAACAAAATTATTTGACTTCTTTGTTTGAAAATCAACATTACATTCTTGGTTTACTTAAAAAACATGCACTTATGACTACCCTTTTAAAACATTCTCAGTATGGAGCATGTACAGTACATACTCCATGTCAATAAGATGTATTTGTAGTGATGAGTATAACTAACTACTCTTGGTGTCACCCACTACTGTCCAGTGTTTTGCTAGCAAAACTATGTAAGGATTCAAAAGGATTTTACATAAGTGATTGTACAATGCATCTTGTAACACTTAAGTAGAATATCAAATCATATTGACAAAGGAGTGTGAGATTTTCCTGAATAAACTTGCTTAAGCACTGATAAGTAGTAGTAATCTACTACTTAGTGCTTTAGCAAGTTTATTTGAAGAGAATAGCTAAACGACTTGCCATACATGAGAAAAACACCTGTCTGACAGTTTGAATAATTCTACAATTAGGTCTTAACAAGACAGAAAAAATAAAGAAAAAACCTCTGTTTTTCTGAATTAACAAGACAGGGTTTATGAAAAATAAATAAATATGGCTATGTTTTTCCTGAATTAACAAGACAAGTTTAATAAAAAAATTAATAAATACCGCTCTGTTTTTCTGAATAAACGAGATAAGTTATTCCGTACCAGACTGCCCTGATTGCCATAATTGAAAAACATGTAAAAGAACAAATAAATATTTTCTAGTTCATAGCCCTGTAACTTCTTTTTTGCATATGGTCACTATTATACTTTTAATTTTTATTTTATACGATCCAGTATTGTGCGCAAATAATGCCACAAGAGTAAAAACATAACCAATTATCTCACCTCGGACCTCGAAGCTCTTTGCTTTTCACCGAAAGTTGGACTTCTGTGAAGGAGAAAGGCCAAGGGGAAATGTTCCTTGGCTTCGGTAAGCCAAAATTTGATTGTGCAGTGTTGGATCCATGTTGCAATACTTGTTCAAGACTCAATAATTCTAGACTTCGAGGCGACACATGCTAAATGTCCAATTGAGGTTATTGGCCAATGAGCAGCACGTAAGGAAAGAAAAAAAAGTAAGGACCAGAACAAAAAACTAAATAAAGTTAAACAATAGGTGTTACAAGTTAATGTCATTATTTACAGTGGTGGGGTATTTAATATTAAAATGTGTTTAATATTACTTTGAAAACCAATTTGAAAACTTTATTGAATCTTACTTTGAAAACCTCTTTAAAAAGTTTATTGTGCTGTGATGGGTACAATGGCATCAAGATATAATAAATAAAGTAATTTTGAGACATGTTTAAACCTTCATGACTAAACAGAATGCTGTAATCAATTTTTGGCAAGTAAAATGGCTGTTTTTTGCCATTTTGTGGGTATTGATGATCATGCAAAGGACCCAGTATGCTGTGATGGGTACAATGGCATCAAGAGATAACAGATAAATTCATTTTTTGCTAAATTTAAACCTTCATGAATAAAAAGAATGCTGTAATCACTTTTTGGCAAATAAAATTGCAGTTTTTTGCCATTTTGTGGGTATTTATGATCATGCAAAGGACCCAGTATGCTATGATGTGTACAGTAACATCAAGAGATAATAAAGTTATTGTGAGACATGTTTAAACCTTTATGACTAAACAGGATGCTGTAATCAATTTTTGGCAAGTAAAATGGCAGTTTTTTGCCATTTTGTGGGTATTGATGATCATGCAAAGGACCCAGTATGCTGTGATGGGCACAATGGCATCAAGAGATAATAAATAAAGTAATTTTGAGACATGTTAAAACCTTTATGACTAAACAGGATGCTGTAATCAATTTTTGGCAATTAAAATGGCACTTTTTTGCCATTTTGTGGGTATTGATGATCATGCAAAGGACCCAGTATGCTGTGATGGGTACAATGGCATCAAGAGATAACAGATCAAGTTATTGTGAGACATGTTTAACCCTTCACATGTAACCACGATGCTATAATCAATTTTTGGCAACTCCAATGATCCTGTTTAGTGATTTGGTGGTATCAAAGATGGTGCAAAGGACTCAGTATGCTGTGATGTCTACAATTAAATGAACAAGAAATAAATAGACATTTTGAGGCATATTTAACCCTTCATAGGTAAACAGGATGTTATAGTCACTTTTTGGCAAGAGAACATTCACAATTCTAAGATGTTCTATATGCGGAAATGTACTATTTATGCTTTAATTTTGTCACCTTTAAACAAAAAGTCATTTATAGATAGTAACACTGTGTAATTGTAAAGCCATAGGAGCTTGATCAGTTTGGTCACATTTTTTCTAAAGAAAATGTGCCATGGAGAGTTTCCATAGTAACAAAAAACAATTAACTTTAGCTTCATGTCAAACTAAATAAAAATAAAAACAACGTAAACAATATAACACGTTGTTGGCTATGACATTAAAATATTGGCAAAACAAACCTGATAAATCGATAAAATTGTTGGAAAATAATTTATTTTAATCTATATAGCTTGTCCCTTTACATTCAATGCAGCATAGTTATCTTACGCTATTTTAAATTAATATCAAGGCTATAGCTTAGACATATCCAATTCTTAGCCAAAAACATATTTAAATTGCAAATATTGCATCCAGGCTTACATATTGTGACCGTTTAAGACAAACGCCGAACATTTTAAACAAAACACAGTAAGTCTCTTGAACTTTTTGGCATTAATTCTAAGCAGCATGTGTGGAAAAAAACAGACACTACTCATCACCTGCCCAATACAGTCCCTACAGTGAAACATGGTGGTGGGAGCATCATGTTGTGGGGGTGTTTTTCAGCTGCAGGGACAGGACGACTGGTTGCAATTGAAGTAAAGATGAATGCGGCCAAGTACAGAGATATCCTGGAAGAAAACCTCTTCCAGAGTGCTCAGGACCTCGGACTGGGCCGAAGGTTCACCTTTCAACAGGACAATGATCCTAAGCACACAGCTAAAATAACAAAGGATTGGCTTCAGAACAACTCTGTGACCGTTCTTGACTGGCCCAGCCAGAGCCCTGACCTAAACCCAATTGAGCATCTCTGGAGAAACCTGAAAATGGCTGTTCACCAACATTCACCATCCAACCTTACAGATCTGGAGAGGATCTGCAAGGAAGAATGGCAGAGGATCCCCAAATGAAAACTTGTGAAAAACTTGTAGCATCATTCCCAAGCAGACTCATGGCTGTACTAGCTCAAAAGGGTGCTTCTACTCAATACTAAGCAGAGGGTCTGATTAATTATGACGATGTGATATTTCGGTTTTTCTTTTTTTAATAAATTTGAAAACATTTCTACATTTCTGTTTTTTTCTGTCAAGATGGGGTGCTGAGTGTGCATTAATGAGAAATAAAATGAACATTTTTGATTTTAGCAAATGGCTGCAATGAAACAAACAATGACGGATTTAAAGGAGTCTGAATGCTTTCCATACCCACTGTATATGTATGAACTCGCATTTGACCCACTGCAGTTAGCCTACAGACCAAACATAGGGGTGGACGACGAGATCATCTACCTGCTGCACTGGGCGCTGGCTCATCTGGAGACGCCCAGGAGCACCGTTACAGTCATGTTCTTCTACTTCTCAAGCCCATTCTACACCATCCAGCTGTCTCTACTGCAACAGAAGCTGAGAGGGGCAGGAGTGGACAGACATCTGGCTTCATGGACCATTCACTACCTCACCAACAGGCATCAATTTGTGAGGCTGCGTAACTGCGTGTCTGAGATGGCCGTGTGCAGCACAGGAGCTCAGCAGGGTACGGTCCACTCACCTTTCCTCTACACCTCGGACTTCACCTACAACACCAGCAGCTGTCACCTCAAGCAGTTCTCCGATAACTCGGCCATTATTGGCTGTGTGACTAAAGGGAACAATCTGGAATATAGATTGGTTATCAAGGACTTTTTGGCTGGTATGAGCGAAACCACCTGCACAGGATCGGCACATCCGAATATCACACCTGCGTGACAGGTACAGGATAGCCACAACAACTGCCCGAGTCACACCAGGAACACATAATCCCTCCATCAGTGCTCAGACTGTCCGCAAAAGGCTAAGAGAGGCTGGACTGAGTGCTTGTAGGCCTTTTGTAAGGCAGGTCCTTACCAGACATCACCAGCAACAACGCCGCCTATGGTCACAAACCCACCTTCGCTGGACCAGACAGGAGTGGCAAAAAGTGCTCTTCACTGATGAGTCACGGTTTTGTCTCACCAGGGGTGATGGACGGATTCATGTTTATCGTCTAAGGAATGAGCGTTACACCAAGGCCTGTACCCTGGAGCGGGATCGATTTGGAGGTGGGGGTTCCGTCATGGTCTGGGGTGGTATATTACATCACTATCGGAGCTTGTCATTGCAGGCAATCTCAATGCCTTGCGGTACAGGGAAGACATCCTCCTCCCTCATGTGGTACCCTTTATGCATGCTCATCCGGACATGATCCTCCAGCAGGACAATGCCACCAGCCATACTGCTCGTTCTGTGCGTGAGTTTCTGCATGACAGCAATGTCAGTGTTCTGCCATGGCCAGCGAAGAGCCCGGATCTCAATCCCATTGAGCACGTCTGGGACCTGTTGGATCACAGGGTGAGGGCTAGGGCCATTCCCCCCAGAAATGTCCAGGAACTTGCAAGTGCCTTGGTGGAAGAGTGGGGTAACATCTCACAGCAAGAACTGACAAATCTGGTCCAGTCCATGAGGAGGAGATGCACTGCAGTACATCAAGCAGCTGGTGGCCACACCAGATACTGACTGGTACTTTTGATTTTGAGCCTCCCTTCATTCAAGGACGAATTCTTCTATTTCTGTTAGTCACATGTCTGTGAAACATTTTTAGTTTATGTCTTATGGTGTTGACTCTTTTAGTGTTCATACAAATATTTACACACATTAAGTTTACTGAAAGTAAAAACAGTTGAAAGTCAGAGGACGCTTCTTTTTTGCTGAGTTTATGTAGAGGAGGATGCTGGTGAAGCTGACTTCCATCTTGGACAACTCCTCTCACTTGCTGCACCTGACCGTAGAGGCTCTGAGCAGCTCCTTCAGTGGAAGGTTAAAGCATCCATAATGTAAAACTGAACGTTACTGCAGATCATTTATTCCCACCGCTGTGAGACTGTACAGCTCTACAGGAGGGTGATGCTTGAAATCATTGTTCTTCCATTGTTAACCATGGTGACCTGCAAAGAAACGCGTGCAGCCATCATTGCGTTGCATAAAAATGGCTTCACAGGCAAGGAGATTGTGGCTACTAAAATTGCACCTAAATCAACATTTATAGGTTTATCAAGAACTTCAAGGAAAGGGGTTCAATTCTTGTTAAGAAGGCTTCAGGGCATCCAACAAAGTCCAGCAAGAGCCAGGATCGTCTCCTAAAGAGGATTCAGCTACGGGATCGGAGTGCCACCAGTGCAGAGCTTGCTCAGGAATGGCAGCAGACATGTGTGAGCGCATCTGCACGCACAGTGAGGTAAAGACTTTTGGAAGATGGCCTGGTGTCAAGAAGGGCAGCAAAGAAGCCACTTTTCTCCCAAAAAACATCAGGGACAGATTGATCTTCTGCAGAAAATATGGTGAATGGACTGCTGAGGACTGGGGCAAAGTCATATTCTCCAATGAAGCCTCTTTCCAATTGTTTGGGGCATCTGGAAACAGGCTTGTCCGGAGAAGAAAAGGTGAGCGCTACCATCAGTCCTGTGTCAAGCCAACAGTAAAGCATCCTGAGACCATTCATGTGTGGGGTTGCTTCTCATCCAAGGGAGTGGGCTCACTTACAATTTTGTCCAAAAACACAGCCATGAATAAAGAATGGTACCAAAACACCCTCCAACAGCAACTTCTTCAAACAATCCAACAACAGTTTGGTGAAGAACAATGCATTTTCCAGCACGATGGAGCACCGTGCCATAAGGCAAAAGTGATAACTAAGTGGCTCGGGGACCAAAACGTTGAAATTTTGGGTCCATGGCCTAGAAACTCCCCAGATCTTAATCCCATTGAGAACTTGTGGTCAGTCCTCAAGAGGCGGGTGGACAAACAAAATCCCACTTATTCTGACAAACTCCAAGAAGTAATTATGAAAGAATGGGTTGCTATCAGTCAGGATTTGGCCCAGAAGTTGATTGAGAGCATGCCCAGTCGAATTGCAGAGGTCCTGAAAAAGAAGGGCCAACACTGCAAATACTGACTCTTTGCATAAATGTCATGTCAATCCATTCCCTCTCTGAACTGAGCTATCATCTGTGCTGCCCTTCAAAAAAAAAGAGAAAAAAAGAAAATAGATCTTATATTAAATCAAATATTTTAGAGGTTGTCTCAAAGCACTTTACAAAAAATCAATCCAAGCAAAGTTACTATAAACTATCTAAGGAATTCAGCGGATTGCATCAGAGGAACACAAGCCCCTATCCTGAGCCAGCTGGAAGTGACAGTGCAAAGCAAAAACTCCCCTTCTGGAAGAAATCCCCAGCAGAATCAGTCATCTGCCACGACGGCTCGATTATAACAAAGCACTCTTAATTAAGCAACATATGACCTGCAACGTCTAGTGGTCAGAGGAAAAATACAACATAACTATTGTTGCCAACTTCATTCTATGAAGAAAAACATAAAAAATGATCTAAAATTTTTAGTAAAGCCAACAATAAAAAAATTGTTTCACAGTCCTTTAATACAAATAACATTCACATTTAAAATTAATGGTTCAAACCTGAATGTGCAGCATTTCTCAAAAGTATCCTTCAAGCAGTTGACACTATGACAGTTATTTACAAATTTACACCATGTCTTTTCAAAGCACAGCACAAACAGAGCTGGTTCACTAATAAACAGTAGGCTACTTGTTTATTTTTGAACATTTTACAGGTCAACTAGTAAACTAGTAAGAAAAAAAGAGACCAGCTAGTCGACTAGTAGGCTTTTAGGAGCTTACTAGATAGGCTTTAGATGCTGGAAGACAAACTTTTCCTTACCCTGTTACTTTCTTCTTCTACTACGCTTCAATTGCATAATTTGCTGTTATTTAAACTGTTAACTTTATGTTTTCTCTCAGTGTTCTTCTCTCCATAGAAGCTACACCTGGTCCAGCATTCTGTTTATCTATGGTGCCTTCCTGGAGGGAGGAAAGGGCTGAGATAATACTCTGAACAAATAAACATTCTCCATCTCCTGCTATTAACGTTTGATGTTATTTATAGAAATTCTCAGTTCTGTAGATCCTTTTTTGTGTATCTGCTCTGTTTTCTCAAACCTCCATTCAGTCATGATAGATGGCCAGGCTCTGGTTCTCCTGGAGATTTCTTCCTGCTAAAGGAGAGTTTTTTTCCTCTCCATTGTTTCTACATGCATGTGGAGTATGAGATATTGCTGTGAATAATCAAAAACAACGGACTGTCTACTGGTGCTATGTTCGTCCAGGAGGAAATGCTGCAATCTGCTGGGTTTCCTTCGATAGAAAACTTTTTGACTAATTGGAATAATGAACTGAACTCAATGCATGTAGGATAATTAGGATTAATTGGAAAGTAATTACTTTTTTATAAAGTGCCTTAAAATGACTTTTTGTGAAATGGCACAGTATAAATAAACTGAAATGAATTATGAAGATTTTAAAAACAAGTATCCTGTGCTCCTCTGGGAATTCTCGCGTTCTGATTTAGGTCAAACTTGCTAGCATGTAGTAGGCTAGCATCTACAGTGTCATGAACTGTGCTTTTATGGAATGGAACCCTGCCTGAGCATTGTTGCTGCAGGGTGTATCTTGCGCTAAATGGAATGCAGCCGCACTCAGTCTAGTTCCTGTATTTCAGCGCTTGCAGTGCTAACTGTGTAGCAAAACAACTTTCTTACAAAGTTGGTCTTTACAACTGAGGTCTCCTTCTTACTCGCAGACATAGTTCACATTAAGACGGAGTGACCAAAATGCCCGCGGTCTCTAAAGGGGATGGAATGCGTGGTTTGGCTGTGTTCATTTCAGACATCAGGAACTGTAAGTTTGTTTTGAACCTTTGCGGAGTTAAGCTAATGTGAAGTAGCCGGTGTAACGGAGATGGCAGCTCGGTGTAGTCTTTTGACGTAGTTTGAAGAAGTGTTTTTACAAACAGACAGGACGTTCAAATCTAATGCAGCGTGTTTTGGACATTACTCAGCAGTGTTAGCTCCAAGTAGGCTAGCTAACGTTACGTTTAGGGCGTGAACCAAACCGCTCCCTGGAGATGATTCCGATCAGGCAAATAAAAACAGGACGTGTAAAGTTAGAACTTTTACACACGTATTGGTTTCAGGTCCGAATCTTTACCAATATCGTCGAACACAGATAAACTTTTGTTTTGTTTGGAAATATGTCATTCAAAAATTGTTGCTGAACATATAGATCTACCAAAAACTAGTAGATAAACATGTCTAAATTATTCTAGCCTTCAGATCCTGAGCTGTTTCCCAAAAACGAATCCGGTAATTAAGCCAAGGTGTTCCTTAATTTGGTTTCACAACAGCGAAGATGCTTTAGTTACCATGGTGATTTTGTAAAGGTGTGGTCCGTTTAATTTTAGAGGATTACCACATTACTTTAAGGGCTATATATAAACAGACAACTTTTGAACTGGCTTAGCAATAGAGTTTATACTAAGATAGAACATTATTATTATTATTGTTGTTGTTGTTATTGTTATCAGAGGTGGGTAGAGTAACCAAAAATTGTACTCAAGTAAGAGTAGCACTACTTCAGCATATTTTTTACTCAAGTAGAAGTACAAAGGAGTCGTTCGAGTTACTTACAGAGTTAAAAAGTTCAGTAAAGAGACTACTCGGTGACTGATCATACATTTTTAAAAGGTTGTTTTAAAAGGTTGTTATCAGACAGACAAAAATTTAAAGTTATGTGCAAATTCTGGTTTTTAAAGTCTAGAATGTAACAAAATAGCAAAATAAATAACATGAATGCAAAATTACAAATTCAGGTAGAAGAAACACATTTCCAAATCACTTTTTTTTCAATGTAAAACTTATAAAACTAATACCTACATTGTAGGTAATCTGTACACCGTATATGCTAGAACAAGGTATAATACTTCCAGTGACAATATATAGTGTTTACTGTATTCACTTGATCTCCAAATAACACAGCAGGCTCAGCAGATGGGAAATAGGATAACAAAGCTTGAGTATGAACAGGAAGTCTCTCTTTAACATAAACTCTAGGTCTGCATCTGAAGCAATTTTGTTCAGTTTGTAGAGTATCCATACGTTTTACCCAAGTAAGAATAGCGATACTACATAGTAATATTACTGAGGTAGAAGTAAAAAATATTGTGTAGTAAAACTACTCCTAATAGTAATTTTTTTCTTCTAAAAAGGTATTCAAATAAAAGTAACTGAGTAAATGTATATGGTTACTACTCACCTCTGATTATTATCATAAATGATCTCTCAAACATGGCCCAAAGTTACATAATTTTAATAGCAAATTGTGCAGCTGTGGTTTGAGTGTTGAATCATTCATCTATTCCTACAGGACAGGGGCCTTTAAAAAGCCTTACTGTCATGATCTGTCATTAAGTATTTAGAAGAGGCATGGTCACTCTTTGCCTGACAGTGAGAGAGACACACCAACACACATACTAATTTGTACGAGCCATTTAGAGAAACAGATTAACCATCAGTCCAAACAGTCATGTTTTTGGACAGAGGAGAGGGAACAGGAGTACCCAGGGAGAACAAACACATGTATGGCGAGAGCATGTGTGATGCAGAAAAAAGCAGGAAGCATTTTTGCCACTTTTTGGTTGATTGAAGCTCTTCGTCCTTCTGCAGGTAAAAGTAAGGAGGCAGAAGTGAAGCGGATAAACAAAGAGCTAGCCAACATCCGTTCCAAGTTTAAAGGTAAGGGAGCAGCTGCAGCACACTGACCCTACAACACAGATGACTCAGTCCTCAGCTGTGTGAAGTACACTGTTGGTTACATTAATGCTGTTGTTTAAAAGTCTTCCAGCAAGATACATTGTTGGCTGAAGCTTTGATAGCCTGAGCCATCAAGGTTTATTGCTGTTTTTAGAATTTTATAATGTTGTTCTTATACACTGTGATGTTACTTGGCAGAATTGTGGAGACATTGTTTATTCTGAAAATAAAATATTTAAGGACACTGCATCCATTTTTGTTTTCTGTGTTGCTATGGTCACCTTTGAATTGGTAGGAGACAAGGCTTTGGATGGCTACAGTAAAAAGAAGTACGTGTGTAAGCTCCTCTTCATCTTCCTTCTCGGCCATGACATCGATTTTGGACACATGGAGGCTGTCAACCTGCTTAGCTCCAACAAATACACTGAAAAGCAAATTGTAAGTATGTAGTTTGCTCATTTGGTTCACTATCATGACCTGTCAAAAACAAAGCACATCGTCCAATGGTGCTGTTTGACCCATTCCATGCATTTGACAATGCAGCACATCCTCGCATGTGTGGGCCGTTAGTTTTCAATGGTTAGAAAGGAACTAGCTATTATTGTTAGATCTTTTAGTAATCATGCTGAAGAACAATACCATATATGATCTTCAGAGGTGTAGAAGTGCATAATCTCTGTCAAGATGAACCTAAGATGTTTTCTTCCTGCATCAGTGGAATTCTTGAGCTCTGATTTGACAATAGTTAGTGTGTTTACATACACATCTAAATCGAGCTTTTGGCAATAATCTAGCTAACCCCTTAACCAAAATGGAGGCCTTCCTCCCAGTTTGCATGTTACTCAGAAAACTGAATTGTTGAATAAAGTGCATTCAACTTCGCGACAAAAAGTGACGACATGTGCTTTTCTTGGCATTCTTTCAGTTGTAATAGAGCGCAACACAGATAGTAAACAAATGCTTGCAGCAGTGAAGCAGATGGAGCAAAAGCAGGATATGCACAATGAGCTTAGAAATGGACGACAACAAAGCTGCACCATGTTACATTTTTTAAGTGCTGTACTGTTTGATTGTGTTACATGTGTTGTTGCTGCTGTGTTGTTGTCGTCGTATCGTTGTTATTCCCGCTTCTGTGGCCCATCACTTCTAGAATCTGTAAGGAACTGTGCTGCTGGCAATGATGACAGTAATGTGCTACTTCGTAACGTGTTACTCTAATATGACCACTTTTTTCAGTTACAAATAACTGTTATTTTCCTTAGTAAAAAGATATATTTACTTTCTTCTTGCGTCTCGGTGAGCAGAGTTATCTATGTGACAAGTCACGTTTCAGCATGAGGACAACTCGCGTGTAACATACTAAGCAGCCAGCAACACAAATATAAACAACAATGGAGGGAGAAGAGAAATGTTCTAGCTGAAAATGCTCCCACTATTTTGAGTTTGTTTGAGCTAAAGATGACAATATTAAGATTTGTCGTTCACCCTGTGCTGGTGACAAATTCTGAACTATGGAACACCAAAATGCTAAAAAAAAACATTATGAAATACATATCTACACAAATTAATAATAGACAAATATATGATGTGACAATGAAATTGTGAAAATGTTTGATCTTTTCAAAAATATAATTCAAACGACTCAAGATGGCTTCTTCTGATAAATTATTCCTCTCAGTTTAATCTGCTGGATCAACAAGAGCTGAATAAGTTCCTGCAACTCTGACTAAGCATGTTGTGGCTAGCTGTACAGGCTGTCCATAGTGAGTGAGAACTGGTAACCAGGAAAATCGATGTTTAAGCACCAGCCAATAAGCATGCAGGTCCAACCCTCTGGCACTGATTGACAGATTATATCATACAGTTTAAAAGTGTGATCAAAAAATTAAATCACTGGGAAAACACCACAAGGCAATAAACGCTGACGCTATTTTTTAGCCATTTTTATTTAATTTAGTCAGTTTCTGTTACAAAATGTCAATTTCACAATCTCTATTATTAGGGAAAAATGTACAGCTAAATAATGTTTTATATTAATAAATACATTTGTAAAGAAAATTGAAATATATATCATTCTAATGAGCTTAGAATTGTATATACACTCAGGTTTTTTTTTACAATTTCATTGTCAAATTATAAATTGGTATATTTTTATTCATGTAGATATTTATTTCATAATATTTTTTTATTTATTTATTTAATTTTGGGCATTTTGGCGTTCCATACATATCTAACTTCAAAAAGCTCTACGACAAATTTGAGGAAACATTTGGAGTTGCATTGGGGCACACTTAAACTTACAGAGAACGTCCCAATGCGAAGCAGAGAGCTGTGACTATTCCATCACCCACACAAAAAAAGCTGGACTTGGGAGAGAGTAGAAGATTTGGTCGGACAGTATGTTGCAGATGAAACGCTGCCCTTATTCACAGTTGACACACCCTAGTCTGGTGCCATAACAAACCATACCCCTTCTACTATTAATGCCGAGCTGTCTCACAGAACATCCTCTTATTACCTGGAGAAGGAAAAAGCAGAAATGGAGAGAAATCTGAAGGCTGCGCTGAATAAAGTCGACCTGAATCAAGGGCTTTACTCGCCCCACTCTCCCTGTTTCACTCAGTGTGATTACAATATAAGATTAGACCAATGTAGCAAAAGTAGACATTAGAAGTTTTATAAGGGGTTACACACTGTTTTATGTAAAACCTATGCTGTAAATAACAGCTTCAATGTTCATAAAACACATTAAAAAGAATTTAATAGTTACATTTATAAACAAAGCTGAATTTAAATGGTAAGTGTTGTCGTTACAGCGTTTGTACAAATTTCTCAGGTCATGAACAGATAATATGCTTTTTATAAAAATTGTATTTATGTTAATGGAATTAAAAAAAGACTATCATTGTTTTATTTTGTATAACAAGGATTAATGCCCTGTCAAGAAAGATATATGATTTTGTAGTACCTCCCTATGTTTTTAATTAATTTTTTAAAGGAAATTGTTTATTTTTTAAAAGTTAAACTCAAAATGTCAGGAGATACATTGCTGACGTCACTGTTAAAAACCAGCAACTGCTGAATGTAAATAATAGTTACTTGTAATCTAACTTAGTTATTTTAAAATCAACTAATCAGTAAATTACCAAATTACTTTTCAAAGGATTAATCATTAATCGGATTACTTTTTCAAAGGTAACTGTGGCACACTGGCTGCTGGCACTCTGCTGGTTCCCCATTATGTTTCTGTGAGACTTGGCTACTTATGATTCTTTGCTTTATGTATAAATAACTAAAGTTTGGCCCATCTTTGTGGACATACTGCAAAACCATAGTGTGAAGCTTGCTCTGCCCTGGTGAGTCAAATTGGTTTTGGTACCACATTCTGGACAAACAAAAATGAAATTGGTTTTGACTCATTCAGGTACTGTATCCATCACGTGACAGATGGGAAGCAGGGGTGCTTCCCATCTGTCACGTGATGGTAACTCCTTTTTCTTTCAGGGTTACTTGTTCATCTCAGTGTTAGTGAACTCCAACAGCGACCTCATCCGTCTGATCAACAACGCCATCAAGAATGACCTCGCCAGCCGCAATCCAACATTCATGAACCTGGCCCTTCAGTGCATCGCCAATGTGGGGAGCAGAGAGATGGCTGAGGCGTTTGCTTCTGAAATTCCCAGAATATTGGTGGCAGGGTTTGTACAAAATGATTTCTTCATACACAAAGAAACCTTTTTTTTTATGAAGAATGAATTTTTGGGATATTGGGAATATCTAGAAGAAAATTCACCATTCCACCTCTTGGGTTTCTATAGTTAAAAGTGATGTCAGCCTGCCCAAGGTTCCATCTTGTTTTACAAGCATGTTTTACAGCGTGTATTTCTTTGGACTTTGAATTTAGGTCAACTCCAAAAAGGGATGATTGAAATAAAAGTAAGTTTAAAAACTACTTTCTGTCATTGTAATTTCTTTTTAAGAATGGAAAGGGAGAAAAAAATGATTCATATAAAAAAATTGAATTTTGCATGAAAAAATCAAAGATTTTATTTTTAATCCATATCGCTCAGCCCTAACCTCCTTTAACTTTTCCGAAACAATTGTACAATGTACATACGATGGTATGTTTACCTTTGAAAATCAATCTTTACATCAAAAATAACCTTCTGATATGTTCCAATAGTACCAGGAAATATTAAATATTGACAAAAACAGTGATTTGTTTTATATCATGGTAAATATCGCTTTTAATTGATATTAAAAATTATATCGTGATATAATCTTTTTTCCATATCACCCAGCCCTAGCTGCAAACCCTCTAGAAGCCCATGGCAACTGTAGCTGAAGTGGGATAATCTGTGGAAGGCACAGGTTCTCCTGCTGTCCACAGACTTGTTGAAAGCCAGTAGAGATTCCATTTGCAGTTTGCCACAAGTCGTTTAATAAAAAGCAATTGGAAGAAGAAGCTCTAATCAGACTGAAACCAAAATGTTACATTTTGACCTACATGCAAAACCGCATACAGTATACTAACACTGCACATCACCCAGAGTGACACCTTAAAAAAACCTGAACACCTTTAAGTGTTATGTGAAAGGGCGTATTGTTAAATTAAAATTAAAAATCTGCAGGAAACATAGGTAGACTTTTTTTGGTTTTCATTCATTCTTTTCCTGGATGGTCGTTGGTTTCCACACGTATTTTAGCAGCTTTTCGAGTAGATCGCAATTTTCAAACTGCATGGAAGTTTGCAATGTTTGTCTCAGTGTTTGTATGACTGTATGTTCATAAGTTGATGTTGTATATTGTGCCTTTGCCAGGGACACCATGGACCGGGTGAAGCAGAGTGCTGCATTGTGTCTGTTACGGCTCAACAGGACTTCTCCTGACTTGGTTCCTATGGGTGAATGGACTGCACGAGTGGTTCATCTGCTTAATGATCAGCACCTGGTAAGACTTGTCAGGCCTCTGTTCGAGAAGTAAAATGGTTACTGGTTTTATGATCAGCATGGTGACATTTGTAATGTTAGTATTACTGTTTTAGAATTAGAACACAATTAAAACATATTTGGGGAGCATGGTATTTAACAAGTCTGGATAGGTTGGAAATTGTGAAGCCGGAATCTTCCTGGACACAAAGCTTTTTGAAGATGAACATCTGTCTGCTAGGGCTGTAAAGGAAAAAAAAAATGTGTAAAAACATGATGTGGGCCTTACAGGCCTGAATGTTTAAAATATTGTAATGTTCTTCGATAGATGCATAAACCGGTTGTCTGTCTAGCTCCATTTACAGACACACACCTGTTCCAGTTCTGTCTGGTGACTAATGCTGAGTCAATTAACGTTCAGCCGGATGTGTGCAGGCAAAAGAACTCTGGTTTGTCTGTTTACCTTATTAGCAGCTTGTCAGTGTTCTTGGACCAGCAGCTTTGTAGTCAATGGTCCACATATAGCGGGAAGAACTCCAAAACCATAATACAAAGCTTTTTGCTAGAGCCAACGTCAGCGCTGGACTGGGACCAAAAACGGCCCTGGCATTATTTGGTTGCGGCGCCCCACCATGATTATTTATACGATGTCTTTTCAGTGTTTTATAAAGTATACTGTTTATACAAACACACAATTATGCCAATAGTAAGAGGATATATCCATAAGGAACTTCTCATCAAAGTAGTACCCTAAAGCTTGAAAAACAGATAATTTAATTAGTGTTATTTCGTTGGTTACCTAGCAATAATAAATTAGCCATTCCAGCAAAGCAATGTTTAGCTAATATTGCATGCTAGTGACAACTGTAAACTGTAACACCTGTAAACTGTTTGTGCAGTAGTTTTATATACGGATCACACTCTATAGGCTAGTATAATTGTGCATGTTTTAAGGTTGACTAAATAGAATGTCTAATCGTTTTTTTTTTCAATCATTTCAAAATTGTATAAACTCTGTTTTTCTGACTGTTCTAACTATACTTTTTTCTGTTTCTATTCAATATTCACCTTCTTCATCTTCATCTTCTTAGATGCACTGCATAAAAAGTGGCTTATAGAAGTTGAAATGCCTGTGCAATTGAACGAAAATAAAGAAAGTGGTAGAAAGCATTTGACAAGCTTTTGCACGGCTCAGTAATGTAGGTTGTGAATAAAATAGGTCCTAAGACGGAGCCTTGAGGTACACCTTTATGCTTTGTTTCTGCTGAGTGGTATGGTGCAGGTAAGTCCGGGTCGTTTTTTTTTTTTTTTTTTTTTTTTTTTAAACGTGTCCTGTTTGGCAGTGTGGAGCTCAGAATTGGTGTCTGAGTACCAAGTAGAAGCCCAACAGATTTACTTTCACAAGCGGGGCAGTACAGCTTTTGCTATAGTACTCCACTTGATTTATGTGTGAAAAATCTTTATTATGAATTGTTGGGGTTTTTATTTCCTGATGTTATGGACACGGAGACGGAAAATTAAGGAGAAGGAAGATGAAGAAGAGAGGTAGGAAACAAAATGTCATGAGAGGGGATGAGTTGAAAATACAAGAGAGGAAGGGGAACAAAGAAAACACAGGAAAACATTGAAGTCTGCCTCCATACCCACAGGACGGCAGAGAGAGGGGGAAAAACAAAACACGAAAAAGGAACATCGACAAAACCAACCAAACATTGTGAACTAAGAATTACACAACCACATCACACAAAAATAGATATAAAAATACAACAACAATGTCACAGAGAAACTCATGGTACCGATTAATCAAGCTCTAGTAATGATAACCTCAGCCCAAGAATATATCCTTAAACACCAGAGACCCCACATCAATGTGTGTGTGTTAGCATGCTGGTGCATATAAGGTTTCTCCATAAGAGTGTTCGATAGTTGGTGTGAGAAGACATCAATCCGTCTCCCAGGAATCGATGCAGACATGAAGGAGATCGGAGCAAAGACGTCCAAAGGACCGCCAGAGCCCCAGGCGGACCCGGGCGGGGCCGACCGCATCCCCCAAGAGAGGAGAAAAGGAGAACCCCAGGGGAACATCCAGCGGCCACTATGCAGGGGCCCGGGGGGCAGCAGTGACGAGCCCACGGGCTCCGCCGGCAACCGGCCGCGCCGCGCCGGGCCGGTAAACGGACCGGGGGAGCCGGGGCCCAGGGGCACCCCACCGCCCAGGAGGGACCCGACAAGGGACCGGCCGACGAGGGGCCCCCGGTACTGCAGGGGCCGCGGTCGGCCGCCACGCGACGCCCCTACCCTAGCCCAATCCCCACCGCCAACATCCCAGCGCCCCACCAATAGCCGCAGGGGACGGACAGCATCCCCAGGCCGGGTTCAGTCAGCATCTGGACGCCAAGTTGTACCAGCTCCCGGGTCCTGATCCCGTGCAACGCAGGGCGCCGAGACCAGGCATCCAACGAGGGCCAGGGCCGGTCCAACCCGCCAATGAACCGGCCACGCACGGTGCGCTCAGAACAGGTGATCAAACGAGCAGAGACGCCGGATCCGCATCCCGCCGAGCCACCGAGCAGGCACCACCCAACAATCCCAAACCTGGCACCTCTAAAAGAGGTGCCCCAACCAACCAAAGGAAGATATCGGCCCAGCGCATCGGCCGACCGACACACCGCCCCCCCCAGGCCCGGCCAGGCACGCACCAGGTCCGAACCGGATTGACCACCGGCGCACCGGCAGGCAGGGGCCCCCGTCACCGGCGGGGGCCGGTGACGGGGGCCCCTACGGAGGGGAAATAGGCCCCCCATTAAGTGTAAGGCCTGAGGTGCGCCAGGCGAGGGGGCAGACCAAGATCCAACCTGACAGGTAGACAAAGACATACAGACACAGTCATACGTTCCCTCCCTCTTAAACACATACATTCTCACTGACTCACCAAGACACCCAAAAAAATGACACTGTACCCTCACTCACACACCCCATGCACACTTTATGCTCCCAGGTCCAGGTACTGATGCCCCAGTAGAGCCACCAGCCCCCGGACCCGGGAGGTGGACCCCCTACCTTCTAGGATGGAGACAAGCAGACCGCCAAGGGCCCCACAGTGGCAAAGCAGCCCGACAGCCCAGGACCCCGACCAGACCGCCTGTCCTCCTCCGGACCCCAACCCCTGATGGCCCGTAGCGAACAGGGGTAGGAAAAGACCCCTAGCCTCCATCCTCCCGCTCGAGTATGGTGTTGATGCCTGTTGTTATAATGTGCATTTAAAACAGAGGGGTGGGATGTGGGGGAGGCAGCCACACATTCCCCAACCCCCACCCCGAGCCCTCAGTGTCTATATGTGGTTTAACAGTGGGCACCGGCACCAGAGGTGAAGCTGATTGTACCGCTCCCCCTCTGGATGCCGAAAAGTGTGCCCACCCCAAAGTCCCTACATATGTGTCGTGTGAAAATGTTATAAGTGGGAGTGTCTAAGTTGTATATTAAAATTGGGACCCAGGACACCACGGGACAGCGAGGAGGGAAGCCCCTCCTCGCACCCCAGTGATGTGCCCATGCCCCAAGACCCTATATGAGTGGTAAAGTGATGGAGCGGGTGGACAGAGGTGTCCAAGGATGGGGAGGGAAGGACTGGGAGACAAAATGTCTTCCCAGGAGCCAGCTCCCCCACTGACCCCAATAGGCACCGCTGTTCACCGGGATCCACCAGGGGAGGGAGGCCATGGCACGTCCGACCCGGGACCCACGGCCACAGCACCACAAAGCCCCACGGACCCCAAGGCAGTCCCCCCAGCCCCATCCCAGAAGGGGAACTAAACCCACCCTGACATTCGCTCTACTCTCAAAACACAAAAGACACTAGACACCCAGGTTGAGTTCGCTCCCCCCCCCCCCCGCACACCCCTGCCCCCCGTCCAAGTGCCCTCGTAGGGGGAGAGCACCTGTTGCCACACAGCAGCAGCCTCCCCGCCAGCAAAGGAGGCCCCCAGCGCCACCCGCACACCGGAGGCCCCCGTAGCCCAAACCACGTCGACGTACCTGCCCTGACCAGGACCAAACCGATGAGCCGGGCGCCCGACCCACCAGGCCGACATCCACCAGCCTCATTCTTTGTGGAGCGACCACTGTTGCTCAACGGCCCGGCAGGAGACCAAACCCAGCGCCCCACCCACCTGCCCTGCACGCCCACCACCCGGCCAGTCCACCCGCAAGTCCGACCGATCCCGGCCAAATGCCCAACCCCAGCGCCCCACACAAAGACCAAGACCCAGGAGCCAAGTCCAGTGCAAAAAAGGACTGATCCGGCCCAGAAACGCCACCCAGCCGCCGCGACCAGCAGCCAGGCACCCCAACCAGCAAACAAGGCGAGACGCCATACAGGGACTGGCGATGACAATCGGCCCAGAGATAAAGAGAGAGGCGGCTATACATGCCGGCCGGCCACGACCCCCACAGCCAACAGAGACCCCACGCCGGCCGATCCCCAGCCAGGACCACAGCTAGGGTGCGCGGCGCCCCCGAGCCCCGAATCCCCAGGCCCACCCCAGACCCTACCCAGGCGCAGCCTGGCCACCAGGCCAGTAACCCATGTCCTGGTTACTGGTTTTATGATCAGCATGGTGACATTTGTAATGTTACTATTACTGTTTTAGAATTAGAACACAATTAAAACATATTTGGGGAGCATGGTATTTAACAAGTCTGGATAGGTTGGAAATTGTGAAGCCGGAATCTTCCTGGACACAAAGCTTTTTGAAGATGAACATCTGTCTGCTAGGGCTGTAAAGGAAAAAAAAAATGTGTAAAAACATGATGTGGGCCTTACAGGCCTGAATGTTTAAAATATTGTAATGTTCTTCGATAGATGCATAAACCGGTTGTCTGTCTAGCTCCATTTACAGACACACACCTGTTCCAGTTCTGTCTGGTGACTAATGCTGAGTCAATTAACGTTCAGCCGGATGTGTGCAGGCAAAAGAACTCTGGTTTGTCTGTTTACCTTATTAGCAGCTTGTCAGTGTTCTTGGACCAGCAGCTTTGTAGTCAATGGTCCACATATAGCGGGAAGAACTCCAAAACCATAATACAAAGCTTTTTGCTAGAGCCAACGTCAGCGCTGGACTGGGACCAAAAACGGCCCTGGCATTATTTGGTTGCGGCGCCCCACCATGATTATTTATACGATGTCTTTTCAGTGTTTTATAAAGTATACTGTTTATACAAACACACAATTATGCCAATAGTAAGAGGATATATCCATAAGGAACTTCTCATCAAAGTAGTACCCTAAAGCTTGAAAAACAGATAATTTAATTAGTGTTATTTCGTTGGTTACCTAGCAATAATAAATTAGCCATTCCAGCAAAGCAATGTTTAGCTAATATTGCATGCTAGTGACAACTGTAAACTGTAACACCTGTAAACTGTTTGTGCAGTAGTTTTATATACGGATCACACTCTATAGGCTAGTATAATTGTGCATGTTTTAAGGTTGACTAAATAGAATGTCTAATCGGTTTTTTTTTTCAATCATTTCAAAATTGTATAAACTCTGTTTTTCTGACTGTTCTAACTATACTTTTTTCTGTTTCTATTCAATATTCACCTTCTTCATCTTCATCTTCTTGGATGCACTGCATAAAAAGTGGCTTATAGAAGTTGAAATGCCTGTGCAATTGAACGAAAATAAAGAAAGTGGTAGAAAGCATTTGACAAGCTTTTGCACGGCTCAGTAATGTAGGTTGTGAATAAAATAGGTCCTAAGACGGAGCCTTGAGGTACACCTTTATGCTTTGTTTCTGCTGAGTGGTATGGTGCAGGTAAGTCCGGGTCTGTATGCTGTTTTAAGGTCTGATGTATTCAGGAGAGTGTTTCCACTGGGGAGGCGCGGTTAAACCAAAAAGCGTATGGCGGTGCCATATTAGTGTGACGACAAGCGTGACTCAATAAACCATAACGTCGATGGAGTCAAAACAGCAGCTCGTGCCTGCCATGCTTGGTTTCTGGTTCTTTCTTTACACAAACCTCACCGCAGTGTTTAAGAGTAGGCTCCACGGGCGAAGAGAATCACGGTCCGTGTCTAATGAGGTCAGGTGAAAACAGCACTTTGGTGTTGGTTTCGTTCTTGTCGCAAGGAGTGATATTTTTCTTTCCCCCAATCAAAGCACGGTCTTGTGTGACGCCAGTAGATTCACCCTAACCATTCTGGACCATTGTCCTATGGACCATCAACCAAAGGGTGCCCAGGAATGGAGCAGTACTGGCCTGTTGAATGGGCTGCTTTTACAGCGGTAACCGGCACACAGTACCACTCAGTGGAAACGAGACATAAGTGACCTATAGAAAGGTGGAACTTACCCCGGCCATCTGTACACATGGTGCAGATTTGCCAACTAATCTGCAAACCAACAGGAACCTTGTTTGGACCTGCTGATCTTAAAAATTTATCTAACAAAATACCGTGTTCCACAGTATCAAATGCCTAAAATAGGGCTCTGTTGGTGTTTTATTAGCTCGCTGAGAAATTCAGTCTGTTTTGGTATTTACATCTGTGTTCCTGTTTTCAGGGAGTAGTCACAGCAGCCACCAGCCTCATCACCACTCTTGCCCAAAAGAGTCCTGACGACTTTAAAACCTCCATCTCGCTGGCTGTGGCCCGGCTCAGTAGGGTGGGTGCCGCTGTGATCTGTCTCATGGTATTTTGATCTTGCTCAGACCTATTTTAACCATCTAGAACTCTTGTCTTTCACAGATCGTGACCTCTGCATCCATTGACCTGCAGGACTATACATACTACTTTGTTGCTGCGCCATGGCTGTCAGTCAAATTGCTGCGCCTGCTGCAGTGCTACCCTCCCCCTGGTATGGTACAGTAAAGCTATGTGTTATTGGGGCAAAACGTACTTTTTGTTGCCAAGAACACAAACACATTACCACTGAAGCTATGTTTGTTATGGACTCCACATAAAGCAGTTGGACATGTTTATAAAAATTGAAAATAAATAGTTTGTGCATGTAGTCATATTTTTAAGATGAAAGAAATTGGCTGTTGCAGAGGACACAGCGCTGCGAAGTCGTCTGACCGAGTGTCTGGAGACCATCCTTAATAAAGCACAGGAGCCACCTAAGTCCAAGAAGGTGCAGCACTCTAATGCAAAAAATGCTGTTCTGTTTGAAGCCATCACCCTCATCATCCACCATGACAGGTTGGTCACTTTCAGCTTGTTTACACTGCCGAATTATGTGGGAACAACAAAAATTTGCAGCATCAAACAAGGACATTTTGTTATATGTGAAATTTTGTCACAACTAAGTGAACTGTTTATGGAGTCCCAAAAAGTAAATGCCGTGGAAAAGGGACAGCAACTCAGTCATGGTATGGTAGACCATGTAAAATAACACATGAGGCGGCAAATGTCTAATGTAGTCCCAAGTCTAAATCGGCTCCTGTAATTCCTTTGTGCTACTTCTTACTTTTTATTTGCAGTCAATGTGATTATTGAGTTCACCAGTAAAAATGACGATCATTATTGATAATCACTTTTGTACACAAAATGTTATTGGGTACCATTCACTTACATTGCTTTATGCTAAGCTAAAGCAAACGGACAGCTGCCAGATGGGGAGAATTACAGGGCTGGTTATAAAAAGGTTTTTTCTCACTTTTCTAACTCTGGGGAATATAGCAAAAGACAAATTTTGGCTTAAAGGGGAAATATCCCTTTAAGTGATTGTGCATGTTTGTGCTTTTTCACTGTGCCCCTTGAGGACAAATACAGTTTAATCATTCCTTTTAACTATAAACACTCCTAAACCTTTTAAACAGTCCAGATGAGTTGAAGCTGTTAGAGCTGTCAAGGGTGTCATATGTACTAGGAATGGGACATCATTAAAAGTCATGTATGTGGAAACTTATGTAAAATGTTACTAGTCTAGCTGTAGATGAGAGTTGCAGTGTACAACTAGATAAGTTAAACTCCATGCCCCTCAGTTTTGCTTTATCTTAAACCCTATAAGGTATCAGACTAGTTGTGTGGCTTTTTACTTGTCGACTTTCAGATTGTGAGATGTGCGGTATTTGTTGATGTTGTGTGTTGTCTCTCAGCGAGCCCAACCTGTTGGTACGAGCCTGCAACCAGCTTGGCCAGTTTCTGCAGCACCGGGAAACAAACCTCCGTTATCTGGCTTTGGAGAGCATGTGCACCCTGGCCAGCTCTGAGTTCTCCCACGAGGCTGTAAAGACGCACATTGAAACTGTCATCAATGCCTTAAAGGTGAGCTTCTAAGGACCATGCAACATTGACTCTTGTAGTTATGCAGATCCTGTCACTGTAGATGTCTCTCTCCTTGTCAGTATGTAAGTGATGGAAAACAGGGCTATTCTGTATAAAGGGTATTAAATGCGGCCATATGTAACGTGCTATGTTTTTTTTTAAATCGCACTTATCTAATTTTTATTATTTCATTTTACTATTCCTGCATGCGACTTGCCTTTCAAATAAAATCCCTTTTTATCCTTTGGTCTTCTTGTGCTTGAGTTGGGGGTTACACATCCGGAAGTGGACATCGATTGGCTGTCATTAGGCCTGCTTATCATAAGCTGACGCTTCTGTTTTCGTGGAGAGGGGAAAGAGAGTGAGGAGGAGCGGTGAGTTGCAGACAGTGTGTTTTGGACCCCTCTAGCTATTCTTCTTCAAAAAAGCAACTAGCAACAAATTTTTGGAGTTATTGGAGACTCTTGGGTGAAGCACATATCCTTGTTTCTCTCACTGAGCAGCAGCAGTGTCGTGGACTGCTCTCCATCGCAGAGCGGTCACAGCAGGCAGCAAGTCCATGCGCAGGTTACCAAACAAAGAGGAAGACTTTCTAAGCTACTGTAAATTTGAATTGAAATGATATTTCAGTTTTAATTGCTAAAATTGTCAATTGGAGAGTAAAAAGTTGACAGCAAATAGTAATTATTTCCTATCACTAATTTTCATAAAACTACCAGTTGAACAGCAGAAATATAAAGCAGCTGCTGATAACACTGACAATAACCAACAGAAATAATAATGAGTGCTTCTTTGAATACATAGTGAAAACATTTTGGTCACTCATTTCATGAAGTGAAACTTGTATATGATAATTTCTTTGAGGACCTTCTAACTGTGACATGTATAGACTATGACTGATTAATCACTGTGGGAGATTTCAACATCCATACTGACGATCTCAGACAGAGGGGCTAAAACATTATGTGACACACTTCAAAACTTCGACCTGACTCAGCATTTCAAACAGCCAACCCACAACTGAGGACACAGTCTGGACTTGATTATCAGCAAAGGTCTAAATATTTCCAAAATCTTCGTAATTGATGGTACCTTATCTGACTATTTCTCTGTCATCTTTGAAAGCACCATCTCCGTTGATCTACTGAGCCACAGTGAGACTATTATAAAAAAGCGTTCTCGGATGAAAGTTTTGAACAAATTTACTCTCCTATCTTCCCTTCATCCTGCAACTCAGTAAACAAGCTGGTCTTCCACTAACATTTCGGACATTGTCACAGAGCTGGATTCAAGGATATTCACTGAAACCTAAGAGAAAGGAAAAAAGTGTGGTAGGACCAGCAGCAGGGCTAACTGCAGCCTTAAGAGCATATTGAAGGAAATTCCATCTAAGACTTGAGGAAGCTTCACAAGGAGTGGACTGAAGCTGGAGCGAGCTCATTAAAGCCACTACTCACAGACCAGTCCTATATATGGGCTCCAGATGCTGCAAACCCCTCCTGAGTCAAAGACTATAGAAGCATTGTATCTGGGCTCAGGAGAAAAAGAACTGGGAACTTTAGGCACACTAAGGACCTTGCTTACGCACATTTTGGACAGGGAGGACACTGGCAGTGCAGCCGGTGTGATGGCAAAATTGTGAATTTAAGCAACATTTTCAAACCAATATCAGCTGGCTTAAGGCTATGCAGAATATTCCCTAGGCCTAGGAATTGACTGTTTATGCCAGAAAGTGGGTGTGTAGGGGGCGGGATATGATCCAAAAACACCTGAGCACATTTTTACGGAGAATGTAGTTCATAAAGTGGAAATTGAATGCAGCTGTGCATACTCAAAGTTTGATAGCTCTAAAACTTAATAGGCATAAGTAATTTTTTTTGCTGAGCTTAAATACCGTTTTAGTAAGGACTCTACGCAAAGTTTTATAAATGAGATCCCTGGACAGTTGATCAGTGGTTCAACGTCCTCTTTTCAGATGAAAGTAAAGTTTAATAAAGTACATTTAATTTGGAAATCATGGTCCTTAAGTGTAGAGGAAGAGTAGAGAGGCACAGAATCCATGTTACCTGAAGACCAGTGGGAAGTTTCTACAGTCAGTGATGCTTTGGGGTGCCATGTATCCTGCTAGTGTTGGTTCACTAGGTGTTGTGAACACCACTGATATGCAGTCATCTAGCAGGACATTTTAGAACCTCTTCATGCTTCCTTCTGCTGACAAGCTTTACAGAGATGCAGATTTATTTGCCAGCCGGATTTGTACCGGCCACACTGCCAAAGGAACCAAAAGCTAGTTCAGTGTCCATGGTGTTGTGCTTGATTGACCTGTAAACTGGTCTAACCATCATCTCATAGGGAATGTTTGAATTATTGTCAAAGGGAAGATGAGATACACCAGAACCAACAATACAGATGACCTGAAAGCTGTTGGGATTCTATTACACCTCAGCAGAACCACTGGCTGATCTCCTCCATGTTACGCCTAATTGATGCAGTAATTCATGCAAAAGGAGACCCAACCAAGTATTGAATGCTTAGAGACTAAACTAGTTTTCAGAAACCTGACATTTCTGTTTGAAATATAAATGTTTCTTATTTATTGTAATATTCACATTTTCTGTGACTGAATTTTGGGTTTTTATTATCTGTAAACCATAGCCTTAAATATTACAAGAAATAAAGGCTTGAAATATTTCACTCTTTGTAATGAATCTATAATATGAGCTTCACTTTCTGAAATGAGGGATAAGATATTGAACTTTTTCACAACATTGACATTTTTGTCATGTACCTTTGTCTAATCCTTATTTATTGTACAGGGAGGCTCAATCAATAAATCTATCAAGCAAAAAGAATAAAGGAATCATGCAACAAACCAAATAAACTCTACTTAGAAGTTCAGTGATAATCTAGATTAGTTTTATTGCTTAGAAATAATGATGAACAGGAAGAGCTTCATAGCAGCACATTACTGAATAGACAGAGCTCATGGATTAGACTACAGGGTATTATAGTTAACTCATATGGACAGTAATAGAATGCGGTTGACGAAATGATAAAGTGTCATTACATCAATGTAGATCAATACTGTTTAACTGAGATATGAGACAGTTTAATAGCTTGGAATGGCATTCTTTAAACATGACTAGAATAAAAAGACTTGATGTAATATGACCTCTAATGCATTTACTCAAGTCCAGACATAACAAGGCAGAGCAGAGTTATGAACAATAAAAAGCATCTTTTCAAAGATTTAAAATCTCTTCAACATGTGCAGTTTGTTATTTTGCAACCACAAACTTCACTGCGTTATTGGGATTGTATGTGATAGACCAACATGAAGTAGTGCATGAGTTGTGTGGAAACAAAAATCCTTAAAGTTTGGTGTATTTGACAATGTGATACCTTTACTGTGTAAAAATCTTTGAATCTAGAATTGCGTTGCTCTGGGTGGCTGCATGTTGGAGTGGCTCGGTTGGCCAACTATTAAGTTTCTTTTTTTCTGATGTTGTTTCCTCTGTTTTCTTGAGGAAGATTGCATTTTTTCGACCTGTGTACTGTCTAGTTTTTGGTGCTGTGAAGCTGGAAGGATTTTTGCTGTTAATTTGTCACTTTTTGATCATGTTTTTATGATGTGTAACCATGGCAACAATGTGATTTAAAGCCGTTTCTCAATGGGAATTACAAAATTACGAATTTGCATAGAAAAGCAGGTCGGAGACAGCACAGACTTTTAATAATGGTATCTTTGAAAACCCAACTTTCTAAATTAAATTACAAGGTAAATGCGGTTTGGAATTCTATGACTCCGTTAATATCATTCTTAAAGTGATTTATCATAGCAATCATGTTTCTTTCCTAAAGTCATTTGGTAGCCCAGCCTTCAAAAACTTGAGCTGCCTTCCGGTTCGGTGTTGAAATCTGTACTTCATGTGTCTTCTGTGCAGTCTGAGAGAGACGTGAGCGTTCGCCAGCGGGCCGTCGACCTGCTCTATGCCATGTGTGACCGCAGCAACTCCAAGCAGATTGTAGCAGAGATGCTGAGCTACCTGGAGACAGCAGACTATTCAATCAGAGAGGAGATTGTAGGCCACCGAAACACACATGTTCAGCATTAAGTCTCTCAGGGTTAAGATCTTCTCCTCAGCTGCTGGACTATCTCCTGCAGGTGCTGAAGGTGGCGATCCTGGCAGAGAAATATGCAGTGGACTACACCTGGTATGTGGACACCATTCTCAACCTAATCCGCATCGCTGGCGACTATGTGAGCGAAGAGGTTTGGTATCGCGTCATCCAGATTGTCATAAACCGGGACGACGTCCAGGGCTATGCTGCCAAGACTGTTTTTGAGGTGATCATCATGATTCATGTCATCAGAAATCAAATTAACTTTTCCTGTAGGAAAAAGTGTGCAAGTAAAAAAACAGATACAACCAGGGTTCCCACAGTCTGAAAAAAGTATGGAAACATGGAATTTGACTTCAGTGTTTTCCAAGACCACTATGTAAGGATGAAGAAAAATTAATGGTATGGAAAAAATATTTGTATTCCCTAACTATATTTGCTGTCCTACTGTCTGAAAATCTTGTTACTTGCTTTGTTCCTCCCTTTGTTCTATTCCCCCATGTCTTCCTTTCTCTTTTCCTCATTTCTTTGGCTTCTCTCTTTGCCTCCTTCCTTCCTTCCTTCCTTCCTTCCTTCCTTCCTTCCTTCCTTCCTTCCTTCCTTCCTTCCTTCCTTCCTTCCTTCCTTCCTTCCTTCCTTCCTTCCTTCCTTCCTTCCTTCCTTCCTTCCTTCCTTCCTTCCTTCCTTCCTTCCTTCCTTTCTTCCTTCCTTTTGCTAGCTTTGTTTTCCTGTTTCCTTCTGTTGGGGTCCTTCCTTCCTTCCCTGCTTTGTTTCATTGTTTCCTTCCCTTGTGTCCTTCCTTCCTTCTCTGCTTTGTTTCCTTCCCTTGTGTCCTTGCTTTGTTTCCTTGTCCCCTTCCCTTTTTCCTTCCTTGTTTTCTTCCTGGTGGTGAGACCTTGGAATGTTTATTTTGTCCACCCACACTTTTTTTCTGAAACCTTATGGCCACTAACAGTAAACTGTCATAAGAACATTCATTAATTCGCATCATAATAAAACATCACCAGCAAAGGAAAATATGTTATCCCCTCTAATACCAATATAGTACAAAACAAACATTATTGTGAATCTGCATTTCGCTCTCTGTTGTTGGGCTACAAACTGTAATTTAACTCTAGCGCCAACCTCTACTAATCAAACTCCAATGCCTAGACATTTTTATTATTTGCATGAACAGCAGCACCAACGTCTCCTATTTAACGTTTGTTTGCTAATAAAACAGTAGTTATTTAGCAAACTAAACAAACATAACATAGAAAAAGCTAGATGACCGATTTTAAACTTATATTGATGTATGTTGTGCAGCCGGCTGCTGTGGTTGCTTATTTTACCAGCAGTAACAGTAAACTGGGAGTTTCCCAGTGGGAGGAATACCAAGAGGAACAACTTCAGAGGACAAACATCTGCATTTTCAGATAACACAAAAAGTAACAGTACTATCTATTGGCACATTTATATCACTACCTTCCATTTACAATATCCCAACCACAAAGGACTGTATGTTGAATGTAATATTTGGGTGATTATCAAATATAAAGTGTCATGCATTCCCACTCTGTTTACAAATGATGTGTTTGGTGAGTTGGATGCTCTCTAACTGGCAACACCATCCTGTAGAGGCTGAGAATTTCTCTTGTTTTAGGTCAGTTAGAATTACCAAAATTATATCTGTTTGCTAAATTCCATAATAATGAAAGAATATGTCAGAGATTTGTTAATGTTTTAAAAATCAGAAGTTTACCTACAGGATGATTACTATCTCTATAAGCAATGAGGGAAAACCCAGATGATGATGTCATGGTTTTGAATAATTGGAGGCACACTTATGGTAGGGGGGCATATTTTGATCCCCCAAAAAGAGGCCACTTTAGATTTTTAACATATTTAAAGCGTGCATTTTCTGTGTGGTTAGAATGAAAAGTTAAATATAAAACTTCAGATAAGCATTCACAAGTACAAAAATTACTTTTAAATCTCTGGGAATTAATTAATAATAGAAATAATTACTCTTCCGAATTATAAAACTTACCAGTAACAATAATAGTTCACTTTTTATGTCATTCTGGACAAAAATTAAACAAGTCTGAAATAATATTCTGAGAAAACAAGTATTATTTTCTTTTCAATCTAATAATAAAAGTAAGAAGCAGAAATCTTAAAGATAATAAAAAGTGCCTACTCCAGTCTTTAGTTTAAATCTTTTTGCTTTTAAATTCTGACAAAACAGAAGTTGCTGTCTTTGGACCAGAAGTTCTAAAACAGAAACTGATTAGTCAATCACTTCATCTGGATGGCATTAAATTGGCCCCCAGTAATAACGTAAAGAACCTCGACGTTATTTTTGACCAACGCTTGACATTTAAATCCCATATTAAACAGGTTTCTAGGATTTCTTTCTTTCACCTCCGGAATATTGCTAAAATTAGAAACATCCTGTCCAGGAGTGATGCTGAGAAACTAGTCCATGCATTTGTTACCTCAAGGCTGGACTACTGTAATTCTTTACTATCAGGTAGTCCACAAAATGCCATTAAAAGCCTTCAGTTGATCCAAAATG
This sequence comes from Valencia hispanica, assembly GCA_963556495.2. Classification (NCBI taxonomy): domain Eukaryota; kingdom Metazoa; phylum Chordata; class Actinopteri; order Cyprinodontiformes; family Valenciidae; genus Valencia; species Valencia hispanica. The sequence goes on from OY747701.1 coordinate 7,020,854, forward strand.
CGTCAGCAAGAGTTCTGATGAATATTAAAAAGAGAGATCACATTTCTCCTGTTTTAGCTTCCCTTCATTGGCTCCCTGTTACATCCAGAATAGAATTTAAGATCCTCCTTCTTACATACAAAGCCCTTAATAATCAAGCTCCATCATACATCAGAGATCTAATTGTACCTTATGTTCCTAACAGAGCACTTCGCTCTCAGACTGCAGGTTTACTTGTAGTTCCTAGGATTTCTAAAAGTAGAATGGGAGGTAGATATTTTAGTTATCAGGCTCCTCTCCTGTGAAACCAGCTCCCAGCTTTAGTCCGTGAGGCAGACACTCTGTTTACTTTTAAGGCCATGCTTAAAACTTTCCTTTTTGATAAAGCATATAGTTAGAGTGGCTTAAGTCATCCTGAGCTAGCTCTGTAGTTATGCTGCTATAGACTTAGACTGCTGGAGGACAGACTTACCTATTTTCTTCACTCTGCTACTTCCTTTTCTACTACTACTCTCCAGTTGTATTACAGTACATTCTGCTATTTCGACTGTTAACTTTGTGTTCTCTAAGTGTTTTTCTCTCCATAGAAGATATACCTGGTCTGGTATCCTGCTTGGCTGCAATGCCCTGTTGGACGGGGGGGCATCGACTTGGATGATGCTCCCAGTAACTGAACATCCACTGTGTCCTGTTATCAACTTTTTACTTTCTGTAACATAGAAAGTTCTCTTATATCAGATCTTCTGTTCCTTCTGTGTCTCTGCTCTGACTTCTCAAACCCCCAGACAGTTGTGGCAGATGGCCGCTCCTACTGAGCCTGGTTCTGTTAGGTTTCTTCCTGTTAAAGGGGAGTTTTTCCTCTCCACCGTTGCTACATGCTTGCTCAGTATGAGGGATTGCTGAAGGATTGCTCCAGTTGGACAGTCTGCCCAACCTCACGCCAATGACTGATGCAATCTGCTGGGATTCCTTAAATAGGAAACTTTTTAACTGATTGGAATGTTTGTATAATTGTATTGAAATGACTTCTTGTTAAGTGCCTTGAGAGGACATCTGTTGTGAATTGGCGCTATATAAATAAACTGAATTGAAATTTAATTGAACTGAATCTTCATCCTCCTTAGTCAATGTATTAGATGAACTCTCACTTTGCACAGCATTATTATTATTTTGTATTTATTTGGACCTACTGGACATGCTGGAGGAAAAGAGGACAGTTGGTTGCCCTAACCTATGGATGTATTTTAAGGCCACACCTGGAACACACTGCTCTCTAGTTTTAGACGACGGGAAAGTCACAAGAAATAAGCCAAGATATTTCAAGTTCTAGTTGAATTCAGGTTTTAGTAGATCTAATCAACATATGAGCAGCTTTAGTCCCTTTCTTTTCTAAACCAGCCTTGTTGGATACACAGTTCTTTCTGTTTTTTGTTGTTGTTGTTTTTTTTATCTCAGAAATTGTTCTTCTCTTCCATGTAAATAACGGTAGGCCCTCCAGGCTCCAGCCTGTCATGAAAATCTGGTGAAAGTGGGAGGTTACATTCTTGGAGAGTTTGGAAACCTGATTGCTGGTGACCCACGCTCCAGGTACTGATTGTATAATATGCAGATATTTCACTTTATTGTTATACCCTCAAGAAATGTAAACTCAAAAAACAATCTGTTTAGATATCTGTTTTTGTGTGCCATCTAAAGTACTTTTTTTTTCTCTTTTCTTACTTTTAAAATGGTAATTGTGCAGTAGTTACATAATAATTAGCCTTAAAAGCAGTTTTTAATAATGCCAGTTGAAAAAAAGTACTCAAATTTTTGTAAAAGAAAACCTAAGAGTAGCTGACTATAATCTTTGAAGGTTTTTCTCATTCTGACCTCTTTCTCTTCAGCCCTCTGGTCCAGTTCAATCTTCTTCACTCCAAGTTCCACTTGTGCTCAGTACCAACTCGGGCTCTGCTACTCTCAGCTTACATCAAGTTTATCAACTTGTTCCCAGAGGTGAAAGGCACAATCCAAGATGTCCTCCGCTCGGACAGCCAGCTTCGCAACGCTGACGTGGAGCTTCAGCAGAGAGCTGTCGAATACCTGAGGCTCAGCTGCATCGCCAGCACCGACATACTGGTTAGCAGATTATTCAGGGAGTTAAACAGACTTTGCATGGTCCTAAAGCTTTAAAGAGAGCTTTGGTCCAATGCAAATGCTGATATACAACGAGAGTGGATGTTTCTCTCCTTTGGGAGGCTTTTAACAGTATATCAGTTTGTTTCAGTTTCTCTCCAAAGTGTACGCAACCCTGTTAAAATGCCAGGATTTTCTGATGTGAGACATGAATCCTTTCAGAACCTTTCCCACATGTATTGTGACATTTATCCAATACAATTGAGCTGAAATGTAGAATTCAATAAGTAAAAAAATGTTACACTATAGCTGAAATAAGCTTGTTTAATACGTGTGCACACCCTTAAACTAAGGCTTTGTTGATGCAGTTTTTGATTCATTTTCTAACTTAAGTCTTTAGTAGACGTTTGTCAGCATGCCAAAACTGACTTGATGATAAATTTTCCAAACCTACCAGATTTTGAGGACATCTCTTGTTCACGGGAGCCCACAGGTTTCCTCTCAGATGTCGCTCTGAAGTCTGGCAAAGTCTTTCTATACCTTTCATTTTATTCTGGTGAAGCCGTTTATTTTGTTTATTTCAACTCTAAACTTTACCATTGATTCTTAGAAGTGTTTATGATTTAATCCACATTGACAGGAAGCCTAGTTCTATCTGCAGAAAGATAATGGCAGATCATGATGGTTCCACTGCCATGTTTCAATTGGGTAGGATGTTATTGTGGTGTTGTGCTGTGATTTTTAGGTTTCTTTAGCAAACCCACCTTTAAGAGTTGGTCTTAAAGTTGGATTTCATCAGACCATGATGCATTCTTCCTTAGGAGACTGTTGTTGCATAAAGAACACAAACAGCCCTGGAGCGCCTTCAGTGCTGCTGTTGGCCTCCTGGCTTTCTGCCTCAGCAATTTTAGTCTCGTCTTTTTTATCAAACATGAAAAAACTGTCAATGTTATTAAGAATTTTTTTTTTTTTGCTTTTTAGCTGCCGTCCATGTCCATGTAGTTCCAAATGTTCTTCAATTATTGGTTAGTGTTCAGTGTACCACAGTGTATTTATAATGTTCTCCAGAGTGGTACCTATGTCCAGTGTCTGTAATCTGTGGCTTTAGCTCAAGGATCTAAATGTCTGGGAATTTTCTTAGACTAGCTGAACTTTTATCAGATTCTATCCAGGGAATGGCAGGTGTGAACACAAGAAGACTGAATGCTGAAACTGAATCAAAGACAAAGTTGCAGTGTAATAGTTTAAAGCAACAGTGCTAACCACTGCACCACTGTGCAGCTCTCACACAGATTAAGTGGAAGGAAAATTAATCACAAAATAAAATCTAATTTAATGTAACCCGGGTTGCAAGTAGAGAATTTGTTGACCAGTTGATGAGTGTTGCATAATTTTCTCTGTGCCCCCCAGGCCACGGTTTTAGAAGAAATGCCTCCATTCCCAGAAAGAGAGTCGTCCATCCTGGTCAAGCTGAAGAAGAAGAAGGGCTCCAGCAAACTGCCTGACATGGACGATTCCCGACAGAATGTCAACGGCAGCACGGAACACACTGAGGACACCGAAGTCGCAAGCAAGGTATCTCAAGAGTAAATCCCAAGTATGTAAATGCTTCATCTAAATGCATCACTTTGCATCTTTGAGTCTTTGTTCTGTACTTCTCTATGATTTCCACCATGCTCTACTGTTTTCTCAGTCTTTACACTTTAGTTGTTCTTCTCCTATCCTCCTTTCCTTTTCTGTCCATCAGACTTCTCGTTTTCTGTTAGAAGACCTCACTTCCACAGACAGACCCCACCCTTCCTCCTCTAGTGCCATCATGCTCTACCCCAGAACAATGGTATAATACATGTTTTCATTTTCAGTGAAGTTTTGTTTTTTGTCAAAGGCTTTCATGTCTTAGTGCTACCAGCTGCACAGAGTCGCAGTTGGTAGCACTGTTGCCATGCAACAAGAAGGTCGAGAGTTCACATCCCAACCTGGGCTCTTTTTGCATGAAGGTACATGTTCTCCCTGTGCATGCATAGGTTCTCTCCGGGTACTCCAGCTTCCTCCCACAGTTCAAAAACAAGATGGTTAGATTACCCATGTGTGTGCATGGTTGTTTCTTCTGTGTCTCTGTGTTGCCCTATGATGAACAAAAGCAGGTGTTCTGTTTCTGGCCTTAGAGGTTTATTAGAAAACTTTTGAGGAACAAACGACATCAATGAACACAGCACACAGGTCAGGCAGAAGGTTATACAACAATATTCTAAACAAACACTTTTTAACATAAACCTAGGTTGTGAAACGCTTACAAAGCGATGTTCAATTCATTATGCTAAAATGGAAAAATTCATTTTCTATTCAATTCAGTTGATTTACAAGAAGTCATTTCAATTCAATTGCATATACATTCCAAATGAATCCTTCAATTCAATAGTCTAATCAGTTTAAAAGTTTTCCCTGCAGATTGGATCGAGTCATTGACTTGCAGCATTCACTCCTGAACAAAGATGTAGTAAGAGTAGACGGTCGCCTGCTCAGTGTGAAAGCTTAAAGTGTGTACTCTTTATATGCAAATAGTGATTTGATGACGTTTCTCCTCCAGGGTCCCAGCCATACCTTCACCGACATACTGAATCTTAACTCCACCCCCTCATCAGGAGCCAGTCTGCTGGTGGACGTCTTTTCTGACATAATCAATCCATCGCCCACAGAGGGGTCAGATGAACATTTTCCCAGGTAACACTAAGAATGGCTGATCTAATGAAAATCCAATGTGAGTCGATGAAGTGAATACCGAGGAGAAGGAGATCAATCCAAGAAAGTGACAAATAGTACATTTGGCAGTTTTCTTACAATAAGAAAAGTATGACAAAGATGTCACATCACACAGTGGGGAAAAAGAGCAGCAGCAGAACTGACTGGTTGTTTTCTGAGTGCGGGTGATCCCCCGGCAGTAATCTACCAGCTCTCCCATAGTGAGAGCTATGTCTAAAGACTGTCTTTAGCTCTGGAGAACACATTCTAGGTTTATTTCTAAGCCAACTAAACTTTGGACTTTTTAACCTCCATAATGTTTTAAAGGTGATGATGATTAAAAAGCTCTTTTAGTTGGCCATTTCTTAATGAGTGTTTCAAACGTTTTGTTGCTTTCTATCAACAAAATCTGTAAAACGTGAAATAAAAGTAACTTTACGGTCCCTATAATTCGACCGAATTATGGTTAACGAATGTCAGCATAGAGCTGGACAATCTTGAAAAAGAGCAAATCGGTAAAAAGAAAAGTCATATTGATTGATAGCGATAATTATCAATAACAATCAAAAATGTTGAAAATATATTTTATTTTTGCTTAGGTCCCGCCATGACAACGTTGCTGACCGTAGTATTTCCTGTGTTTTATTTTGTTCATTATTGTTACATGCAGTGTTGATATGCGTTCGGTATTGGTTCAGAATTACTTGAATAATGGTGCAGCAATAAGCTACCTGATAGGCTATGATGAAAAAGGAAGGGAAACTTTTTTTAAATTGAACATTTCATCAACCTTTTTTTTTTTTATATCCCACCACACGTCTGTCGATCGATATTTATTGTTATTGAATTATTGTCCAGCCCTATGTCAGCACCAACTACAGGAGATAATTCATCAGAGTAGATAAATCATCAAATAAAGTATTTTTGAACTGAGTAAAACAAGATGGAAGGAACCAGTCTGCAAATACTTGGTCACGATGAAATTAACACAGTCAGTTACACCTGATATCATCTGCCAACAATGAACATCTTCTGGAAGGCTTTATAACATGGAGAATGAGTGAATATTAAAAGCTTTACAGGCCTGTGAACTTACCTCAGTTTTTAAGTGGTCATCTACAGTTGAAACCAGAAGTTTACATACACCGAATAAAAAGACACATCCACTTTTTTTTATCACTTATGTAAAATCAGACCAAACTTCTCTTGTTTTAAGTCAGTTAGAATGAGTAAAACTATTTCTATTTTATAAATGCCACAATGATGAGAGAATAAATATGTCAGAGATTTATTTATTAATGTCTTCAAAATCAGAAGTTGCCTACCTGGGGGGTGGCTCGGGGGGGCAGTGACCCCTATGATGAGGGACCACTGTTTCCATTTCTGTTAGTCATCATAAGGAGTCTTTAGGCTGCGCTTTGTCTGAGCCCTCACCTAGGAACTGTTTGACATGAGTGACCCTACCATGAAGCCCCTGACAACTTTGCTCCTAGGGTCACTGGGACACTCAAACCCCTTCACCACGTTAAGGTGGCAGCCCAGGGACAGGAAGACTAACAACAATATTTAATTCGTGGCTTTCGTTTGTTTTTGTATCAAGCTCATTCTTTGACCAAGGAAAGAAGCCCGTGTTTTTATTTTAAATTGTAAAAGGTTGTATTTCTTTTTTTTTAGCATGTCTGTATAAAGCCTGTCTTTCCCTTGTTAATGATCAAAGTGGAATAAGAGGTACTGTGCTGATAATCAGTTGGATTTCTCCTTTACAGAAGACAACTTGCTGTATGAATAACTGAACACTTATAAATATTAACAGTTTGCTTGTAAATTTTAGGTTTGTGTGCAAAAACAATGGTGTTATCTATGAGAACCAGCTTTTACAGATTGGACTGAAGTCTGAGTACCGTCAGAACCTGGGTGAGTCAATGCGTTGTGAAATTATATATATTTAAACATTAATATTTTAAAACCTTGATCAAATCGGGTTTAAGCTTAATAGAATAAGTGAAAAATTAAACTGTGGTTGACAAAAGACAAAAAACTGCTTTACTTTCTATTCTCCTGTAGGTCGCATGTATGTGTTCTATGGCAACAAGACATCCACACAGTTCCTAAGCTTTTCCACATCAGTGACCACTAGTGACGTCCTCAACACTCATATCCTCTGATCTGCTTCCCAGTTATTTCAGCCACATTATTGTTTGTTGCTCCTTCCCAAATATTTCCAGCTGGTTTTTATTCCTGCAGTTCTGCTGTCTGGCAACATCTTGCCTGTATTCTATTTAGCACATGTAAAAAAAAAAAAGGAGTAACGAATACACTCCCTGTCCAAAAAAAGGTACACCCCTTTTTTTCATAGGAATCCCGATTTGCTTTGTTAAATCCAGATGTTTGTTTTTTTGACCTGCATTGTATCTTTGAGCTGTTATGGCTGTTTCTGTGAGTATATCTAGAATCTTTGACCAGCAGCTTTACAGCTGAATGTCCAGGCAAAGCCTGTGGACCCGCTTATTGAGGGTGGAGCTCAGCTCCAGCAGATCCTGAACATTGAGTGTGTGTCCGATTTCTCAGCTACTCCTGTACTCAACCTTCAATTCAGGTCAGTAAGACTATAAGTGTATTGTTTTGAATTCTTCATTCTGTTATATAGTTATTTTTATACAAACTTCATGCTGTATGTGCAAGTGCAGATATGGTGGGACTTTGCAGAACATCGCAGTCAAACTCCCTGTGATGCTAAATAAGTTTTTCCAACCCACGGAGATGACATCCCAATACTTTTTCCAACGCTGGAAACAGCTTGGAGCGTAAGCCTTTCCTTTAATAAAATAATTCCATCCAGGTAGTCTTTTAAGGTCATATATGTATCAGTTGCCATCAGATAAATGCAAAAAGTTCTACATGGGTAATTGATGGTGATTTATATTTATATATGTTATTTCTTTGGACGTTAATACGTTGTTTTTGTTTCTGTGTTATCAGCCCTCAACAAGAGGTGCAGAAAATCTTCAAAGCCAAAAACCAGATGGACACAGATGTCACCAAAGCCAAGGTAAACAATAAAGCCAGGTGTGACTGTGTTTGATATAAAACATAATGAAATTACACCATTATTCCACATTCATGATTTGATAAATACAGTGGGACGGAAAAGTATTTGGCAGCCACCGATTGTGCAAGTTGTCCCAATCAAAAAGATGAGAGAGGTCTGTAATCTTCATCATAGGTACAGTTCAACTGTGAGAGACAGACTGTTAAAGAAAGATCCAGAAAATCACATTGTATGATAAACAAAAAAAAATGAATTTATTTGTATAATGGTCTAGAAAATAACTCTTTAGCACTTTCAACCAAGCAAGAATTCTGGCCCTTACAGACCTGTTACTTTTTCTTTAAGAAGCTCTTCTACCCTCCACCTGTATTAATGGCACCTGTTTGAACTCGTTATCCGTATAAAAGTCACCTCATCCAGATAATGGATGGATCTATTAAAAAAAGGCATATGTCTTCTTTAAATCAAAGGGGGTGGATATTGAAATTAAAATTACTAATTAAACAGGCTACATAATGAAACTATATACATCAGATGTCTGTTGCTAAGACTCTGAAGTAAAAAAAAAAAGTTTAATTGTTACCTTATGCTACATTGTTGCCAGACTGTAGCAACAACGTTTAACATTACTTGTTAGCATTGTTTGACAGTTGGTCCAACTTTGCTGCTCAGCTCTAAAATAGATTTCTTGGTAAACCAGTATCTAACCAAAAATTGATTTTCATCATAAAATTCAAGTGGATTGAGCCGGTCTCTGTTTTCTTTATGGAACGTCATCATTTTTCTCAATCCAGCAAGAAAATGCAGCCATTGCTAAAGTTAAACCTCCTCAACTGTCACTTTAAAATTAATCCTAGATCACAGACAGAGTTTAAAGTTCTGGTGCAACAGACCTCAAGTTTAAATTTGGTTTATTGGAAAAATTAAATCCTAAAAGAGAGGTTTAATTTTAATCCGTCTTTATTTTAAACTAGGTTTAAAGTTGGTTGCAACAGAATTTAAACTTAAACCATGATTTCTTTTTAGTTTAAAGTTAAACCTTGTTGGTGCAGTTCAGCCCTAGACATACTTACATCTATGTACTTACATACGTACTCTGTTGCTTTAATTCCTTCAGCTGTTGGGTTTTGGTGTCGCTTTGTTGGACGGTGTGGATCCTAATCCTGCAAACTTTGTTGGAGCTGGAATCATCCACACTAAGACCACACAGGTGGGCTGCCTCCTCAGGCTGGAGCCCAATACACAAGCTCAGGTAAACACCCACATACACAGAAATAAAACCTGTAACTTTTTTGGTGTTTTTTTAATAGAATGATGTAATTGAAAGAAAACGATATACATGGTTTACAACACTAATGCAAATGCTTGGATCACTGTAGATTTGCACTGTATTGATTTCCAACCTCTGTCAGGTTTCTTCCTATATTTAACTCCACCCATCTTCCTAGCAGCTCTGACTAGCTTTTCTGTCCCTGCTTAAGTAAAGTATCCCACAGCATCATACGGCCACCACTATTTTTCACTGTGGCGATGGTTTGTTCAGGGGGATGTGCAAGATTGCTCTTCTGCCATGTTGCCCAAAGCTGTATTTAATTTTGCTTGATTTTTACAATTGTACGCTACTTTTTCTTGGTATGTCACGAACAATCCCATTAATATCAGTTAATGTTTGCGGTTGTAACATGACAAAATGTGAAAAGTACAAGGCATAGTGTCATTGAATTAGACCTGAGTGTCTTATAAAGTACCTTGCAAAGACATTTAGGTCTAATTCAGTGTCTTATAAAGTACCTTGCAAAGACATTTGTAGTGAATAGATTTTACTGAAATAAACTGATTTGGAGTGAATGAAAACATCTGTTCTAATCATCGTATCGATGCTGTAACTGGCTGATTTTGATTTCTGTTTTCTTTCAGATGTACCGCCTCACCCTCCGGACCAGTAAAGAGTCCGTATCACAGAGGCTGTGTGAGCTGCTCTCAGAACAGTTTTAGACTCAACACAGCACTCAGATTTTTTTTTTTTTTTTACAGTTTCTTACTCTCACTTCAGATCAGAGATGATATATTGTACAGGGTACATTTTTGTTTTATTTACTTGCTTTATATCTAAGTGAATTGAAAATTATTTTTTGCACATAACTCTGGTAATGCATCACTGCTTTAAAGCTGCCTTGTGTAATTTGTCCTTACACTGTGAGCACCTTAGCTGAAATGCTGCAGACGGTGCAGGAGGCTAAGAATGCTCCTCTGGGTCATTCTGCAGCTCGGTTTCACTGCCTTCAAGCACTGATAACACTGAGCTACTGGTACTTGAGTCTCCATCATTTGTCTGGTAGGGTGTCACTCAGTTGTTACACAATCACTCCGCACCTGTTGGCTTAAAAAACAGATTACACAAGTAGCTCATTGAAAACGTAATATCAGAAGTCAACACTTCAACAACTTGTTACATGTCGTCTCAGGTTGAACAATTGCTCTTTTGGTATTTATAAAAAATATTTTATATGCGTCAAATATTTTTTCCCAGTATGGGAATTCTAAAATTTTTTCTGAAGATGGGTTCTATTGAGAAGTGATGAGCAGTCAGCGTTTTACCTGTCATAGATAATTGATAGTGTTCCTTTTTTTGCTTTTTACAATTACCAGAGACAATCAATGCTGCTGCTTCTTTTTTTAAATGTCTGTGACATGAGCTGTTCACCTCTAGACACCATATAAACCACACATATGCACCAGTAGTATAGTTTAAGCAGCTGCTTATTGAATGTTGCTGGAGTGACCCTATCTTATTTGTTAATCTCATGCTATGCTATGCTGGCACTCTGTCTGCGCTAATGAAGGTTTACTCACTCCAGCGTGCTCCCTCTAGTTTCAGATGAATTCAGCTAATAACAAATTGACGCTCATAGGGAAGAAAAAGCTAAAGATCTAACAGTGAGTTAATCCTGTTGTGTCAGTTCATTATAGTGAGATTTCCCTGTGAAGAGGCTCTGCAAAACAGAGTAAAACAAAATGTTGTGTAAAGTACAGAAATATTGGATACCAGTTTACAATAGGCTCCCTTTATAAATGACTAGTAAATAGTTTATACATACATTAATCTGTAAACACTTTATAAATAATTACGCTTTTATTATGCATTAACTAAGGGGGAGAAAGAGACAAAACTGATTGGTTTCTTGCTAAATAGTAAGCTAATCTATATATATTTCATCTAGAGTTGCTAAATCAACATTTCAGACTGAGTTACTACTTTGTAAGCACAATGACTATTTGTAAGCATAATTCTTTAGCATATAGTATTGTACTTTATCACTCCAATATTAATATGCACTCATCAATGGGACCTCTATTGTAAAGTTGTGAATTTATCTACTACAAGTGTAAGGATTTAGCCTAAAGTTTTTAATTTATCACCTCTAGATGAAATATGTAGGTGAAGAGATTTGGTTCACTATCAAGAAAGAAACGGGTCAGTTTTGTCTTTTTTTTTGCCTTAAGTTAATACATGATAAAAACTTTTTATTTGTTTATAAAGTGTTTACAGATTAATTACCAACATATCCATTACATATCTTTCAGCCATTTATTATGGGAACCTTATTCTAAAGTGGTACCAAATATTGTTAGTTGGAACCACCGTCATATCTTTCTTTCACCACATTGTATATTTCAAATGACCAAAATGAATGAATAAATGAAAGGAAATGGTTTTTACAACACATAATTAACAGGTTCCACTTTTGAAACATATTTCACATGGGAATGTTATCATGACACCAGGGCCGACACACTCTTCTGTTCATGCAAACATGACGGCTGTTTAAAGGTTTCATATATTTATACTTACATGGGGTTCACATGAACCACAATGACACTTTGGAGTGGTTGTTTCAGCTTGATGTCGTGTTTAGGTCTGTTCTGACACGCTGATAGCATCAGCCTCTAAAAGTTCATGTGTTATATCCAAACTAAAGTTGATCAGAGACTTTTCTCCTGACTGGCTTTAGGTTTTCAACTGAACCCAACTTTGAAGAAAATCTGAGCTATATTTCTATTCTCTAAATGGCTGTTCACACCAAGAACAGGAATTCTGATAGTTATGAAAAGTACATTATAGACACTATTGTAAATGGTGGACAGTCAGCATCACAACTATAACAACCGTTATGTCACTGCCGTTTAATTAGAAGTTAATATCTGGTGGCACAGCTAAAAAATGTTGTCTTAAACCAACCGGCCAGATTGTTGGATTCCTTTATGCCTTTTCCCGTGTTCAAAGACAATCAAAGTAACAGTTTTCAATGTAATCATTGGAGTTAGTTTTTGGTGTGGAGGGCCTTAAAGCACTGCCACATTCGGGTGTTATTTTGTCCGAAAGCATTTCTTTTCAGAGCATTGTCCAGCTAGAAATATTTCCTTATCACAGTCACTGTTTGGTTGTCTGTTTTTTAGATTTGCTTAAAGAATGCCTGTTTTTACACCATTATAATAAAAATATCTCATAACTGTATGCTTGACTGCAGCTCTATAGAAAAATTCCCTCTTTAAAAAAAAAGATATAATTTCATGCCATATCTACTTTTGAGGTTTTTCACCTGTTTTTTACCCCCCAGCTAAACTGGAATCACACATTTTTACTGTTTATGGTACTTTACTCAAAGCTAAGTATAGCCACTGCCTTTTGCTTATGGCTTTATTAGTAAGTGATATTAATCTCCGTAACTGCTGTGAATAAAGAAACTGAATACTGTACAGTGCTGTGAGAAGTAGAGTCAAATTAGGTGCCATCTTAAAGATTTCTTCTGTTTGTCACACTTCATATTTCAGATTATCAAACAGGTTTTAATATCATACAAACATAACCAGCAGATATACAGCAGGTAGTTTTCAAATTATGATTTCATTTATTAAAGGACAAAAATCTATCCAAATCAACTTAGGCCTAAGTGAAAGTACCATCGCCTTCTGTCGTTAAATGATGAATTGACCATGATTAACACTAAAGATTGTAAAGGTGAGGCTCCTCGGCCGGATTACTTTCAAACCTGTAGTCTAGAAATTATTTAAATAGAACCTGGCAACATGAAGTAGGCTAAACAATCTCACAAAGCGACATGTTTTGCTGCTCATATCGAAAGAAATCCAAGAACAGATGAGAAACACAGACATCTTTGTCTGTAAAGGTTTTGAAGCCACATATAAAGCTTTTGGACTCCAGCAAAGCACAGTGAGGCGTTGTTCACAAAAAAAAGCAAACATGGAACAGTGGTCTGTCTCGGAAGTGTCTGGCCTACCAAAATGACTCCAGCAGCACATCGATAAGTCATCCAGGAGGTCACAAACAAACCAACATCTAAAGCACTGCAGGCCTCACTTGCCTCAGCCAAGGTCAATCTTCATGAACAATAAGAAAGACACTGAGCAAGTATGGACTCCATGGAAGAGTTTCAAGGTCAAACCCACTGCTGACCAAAACCACATTTATCATAAAACATCTGTATGATCCTCAAAAGTTCTGGAAAATTATTCTGTGGTCTGACAAGACTAAAGCACTTTTTTCGAAAGTTCATATTTCAGAAGTGGAAGATCTTACCTACAGTCAAGCATGGTGGTGATCGGGTGATGCTCTGGTGATTTATTGATCAGGACCTGGATGACTTGCTGTAATTGGAAATATAAAAGACTAGGATTATGCCCCCCACCCCTCCACAAGAAATCAGTTTGATAGGCTGTGATATGACCTTGAACAGGGTTGCCGCAGGGTAGTAAAAGGTAGTAAATTAAATGACTTCAAATTAAGGCCCTTAAAAGGTAGGAAAAGGTAATTAGCACAACCTGACATGGTAGTAAATTTGTTCTTATTCTTTGGTTATTCCTTGAATATATTGTAACTTTTCAGTTGATGCATATTTTTTGTTCAGGTATTTATTACTAACGTGCGGACAGGACCTGGCTCGGTGTCCAGTCCTCTGATCTCGATTGGTTCGGGTGATCTATTTTGTTGTGCGCATGCGTAGTGTCGGGATAGCTTGGACCGCTGTTCTGACGATCTGTGCTACCTCCTCAGAATGTCCTACCGTAGCGCATAGATGGCTGTTGGCGCTACCCCTCGAAAAGTGCTACCGGTATGTTTACATGCCGAAAACAACAACAGTTAGCTTATGATGTTAAATATAATCTTTGGAAAATATTTTTCAAGTGACCGGATTGAAGTGGCAGTTTAGCAGTAATGTCTGACATAGCAACAATTTATATGAATACGAAAACTTTTCTTTCAATCCACAGAACATGCTACCCGTTTATTAAAAAGCTAAAACTAGCACATAAAACATTATTTTTCCATTACCTCGTCTGAGTGGGAGTTATTTCCATTCAGTGTCCTAAAAGCAGCGTTGAACAGCGTGCATAACATCACAACTGCTTCCACCCACCAATCATCAATTAAAACCCAGCGCTTATGACTGTGGGCCAACAGAGTGTATGGAATATTATATTTCAGTCAAGAATCCCGAGGAGATTTTCAACCCTCACCTGCGCGTATTCAACAAGGCACGCATGTAATTGCTCATACGCGCATATTCAACAACACGCGCGTGTAGAATTCATCTCATGAGTATCCAACAACCCGCGCATGTGGATTTCACCTCACACGCGCTCTACACGACGCTTTCATACACGCGTGAGGGTAAATCTTAGGAGAGGCTGCGCCCTCGAAAGGAAATTCTGCGCGAGCGAGTAAAAAACTTTTGACTGTTTGGAGGAGGAGCCTAAGTTCAGCACTGACTCTGTGTAATTGGCCTTTTTAAATCGGTAATGCCCTCAGGATCAGTGAGATTTTTTGATAAGAGTTCACCAAACATCCATTACTTTTAGTATCCTACGAAAAGAAAAAGAAAAAACTCAGATTGAATGTAATAATTTATATTCTGTTAGTTTTTCATTCATAAATGTGAATTTCTCAAATGCAAACCTCTGTTTTATACCTTCCTGAATGAACTGAAACTCTTCTTCTGCTTTACTTTCTTTAATGGAGAAAAGCACTGCAATTGCTTGAAAGGATATAATGAACTGATTGTGAACTTTTTACCCCTAGCCCTATTTAAAATGTATTTTTCATTTCATTTATTTGTCTTTAGTTTTTCTTTTTTTTTCTCTGCTTGAATGCTACATCAATGTAATTTTGCTATTTTCCTGGCTGTCTTGCATCACCAAAGTCATGTTTTCTTTGACAAATGCCATTTTCTTGTATTGTTCAACTGTGAAAAATATAACTCTACTGATCCTGAGGGCGTTACCGATTTAAAAAGGCCAATTACACAGAGTCAGTGCTGACCTTAGGCTCCTCCTCCAAACAAAAGTTTTTTACTGGCGCTAGCAGAATTTCCTTTCGAGGGCGCAACCTCTCCTAAGATTTATCCTCACGCGTGTATGAAAGCTTCGTGTTAGAGCGCGTGTGAGGTGAAATCCACATGCGCGGGTTGTTGGATACTCATGAGATGAATTCTACACACGCGTGTTGTTGAATATGCGCGCATGAGCAATTACGTGCGTGCCTTGTTGAATACGCGCAGGTGAGGTTGAAAATCTCGCTCGGGATTTTTGACTGAAATATAATTCCATACATCCACCATTCATCATCAGCGGATTCGCACGCGGGGGAGAGCAGTTACCCATTTCGTTTAAAACATTTTCTTGTGAGGGACATTGCATTTTTTTATATTCTATTTATTCTAGTCTTCTGGAAATTATTATATATCATCACAAGACATCATCACATTTATACTTTGAAGTGAGTGGAATAACATTTAGTTTTGGGACAGGGATGGACCATCATCACACATGGGTCAGTATCACTCCTACAAAAGAGGCCGCTGCTCAATGTTGTGATGGGAGTAAAAATTATGGAGAGGTAGTAAGAAAGGTAGTAAAAGGTAGTAAATTCAACTCTAGGATTCCTGTATAAACCCTGTTGAAGCAGTCATTGCCAGGCATTACTGAAACTTGATGGCAGTACAAAGACAGTTTTTAGGTTTAGGGGACAATTAGTTTTTTCACATAGTGCCAGGTTGGTTTGAACAGTTTGGGATTTTTTTATTAGAAAAAAATCCTTTTGCTTTATTTGCTGAGATTACTCTTGTCCGATATAAAAATGTGTTTAATGCCCGGAAATATAAAAACCTAAGAAATCTGTAAAGAGAGAGCCTGTTTTGCAGCCCTGTCAACAGGTGTGATGGATGTGAAATTAGCCTTTAAGAGTTGTCTTATTGAGATTCATTTTGGAAATTTCACTCTTTTCCATCCTTTTGTGTTGCCATTTTTCCTGCCTCTATAAACACTCCAAACATGAATAAAAATTATCAATCAATTTTTTGCTAATTTTTGCTGTCAGAAATCTTACGCTTCTACAAGTTGCTTGAAAAAGGGCCATGTTGTGATGTCACAATAAGCGAAATTTGTATATAACCGCCCTTCACCTGCCAAACTGTCAAAAATTGTCAAGAATTGAGCTGGTGAGATCGCTTTATGTGAGAGGGATTTTGTGAAAAGAACTTTATTATGTTTTGTACAGACCATGGGTCCAGGTCTTGTTTATTAAGAGGCATAATGAGTTCCCTTTAAGCTCGACCTGAGTGGTCAGTGTGTCATTTTCCAGAATGTCCTGACTGAGCAATATGTTCAACACGGGCTCAAGCCATGTGCCTTCTAGTACTGACCTACTGAAAACAGTGGGATGTTCAAAAAGGTCAATGAACCGTGGTGATCAGTGCCCTCTGAACTATGTGGTTCGTGTGAACAGGCCTGCAGTGGCTCTTTATACTGTGAATGGATTATTGATGGGAAGCAAGAGATTTTTAAAAGGATATTTATTTATAAATTGCGCCTTGCTGATTTATTGAGCAAATTATGTTAAATCAGTTCTCCTTTTGGTTTGCAGCATTTCAGCTCCACATGTTGTTGTTAATGTAATCAGCTTGTGTTGTTTTTGTGTTGAGGTCTGGTCGGTAGTGATGCTGAAGGAAGGAACAGCTGCTACCCAGAACACCCTGGGGGCGTCTCATCTCAACCCCTTCACCATTCATACATTTTGTAATTTTGCTTGTTTCGCTCCCAGATTTTTCATTTTGTACAAACCGTGCATCAATTCAAGTCATTTTCTTTTTTCCTCTCACTGTTTTGAGGGAAAAACATATGACTCAAATAACACCTATCAACTGTAGGTCAGAATTATGGTGTTTTGATTAGAGGCCATAAACTCAATTATCATAAATATAATTCTTGTTAAATTATTTGTGATTTCAGCATTTTTGTAGCTATTTATCACCATAATTCATTAGATTTTTAACTACAAAGACAAACTGATACATGGTGGTTTAGGTAGATAATTGAGGTATGAAATGGCAGCATGTTATAAAAGATCCTCCTTATTCCAACATGAAACAATACAAATGGGTTTCTGAACATTTTAAATAAAAAAAACTAGACATCTTTTAGTAGATGAAGGTTTAACAGGTGATGCAGCAACCTCCATCATGTGATGGGCTGATGATGAGCAGGAGTTAGATTCAATCGTGCTGCAGCGGGTGTCCAGCTCTCCCCAGTCTGAGTCAAAAACATAAATTGTGCATTTGAGGTTTTGGTTGGTACTTTGAAAAAAGTTTGAACCCAGTGTTTCACGTCTTTATTGTCATCTCACTGATTTGGAGATTAGATGCTTTGAAGAGAACTCTGTATGGGTGTGTGGCATTGTTAGTCAGTAAACTGACTAAAAATACTTTCTGTTTGTTTTGTTGTAAGGTGTTAGTAGAAGCAGCACTGTGATCCAATTTTACTATCTCTTTTTTTCCTCTTCTTTATAAAACACCAAATACAATCTGTTGTGTGGTACTGTTCATAGGGGGATAGTATCTATTTCCCGTTTTAAAACGGAAACAAAAGGCCAACTAAAGTTCATGGTTTCTGTTTTTTTCCTGCACATAAGCAGAACTGTGCATCTTATTTCTGCACCGTATGCAGAGTTCGTCCACTTTCTGCTTTTTGCACAGTGAGACAAATTCCTTCTGCTCTACAACAAAAAGGTCTTCTTAAAAGTTTTATTCTTACACAGGAATATTTACAAACAAAAATCTGAAAAGTGTGGTGTGCATTTTAATTCAGCCCCCCTGAAGTCAATACTTACTTTTCACTGCGATTACAATTCCAAGTCTTTAGTCACTGCCAGCATTGCACATCTAAAGCCTGTTTTCCTCCGGATGCGTAAGCAGTGTGTAACATCTGCGAAGTTTAAAATGCAGCTGATAGCCGGCGTTCTAGTCAGTGGGTCCGTTTACATCTGGCGCGAATCAAACGCGTCCCGTTTCGTGGTCCTCTCCTAAATTTACATGGGTTTATTTTTTATGCGCTACGCTTCCAGAAGACGTCAGTCTCAGCGGTTTAGATTGGACCAGAAAGGAAATTTGACACTGGAGAAATGTATATTTATAAGAGTGCTGTTTGTTGTGTGCCTTATTACTACATTTCTGTCACCATCTTCTCTGCCTGACATTAAGAAAAAAGGACTGCATTTATGGATAAAAGTCAGGAGATGCTGTTGTGTTTAAATGTAATTTGCGAATCACTTGTTTTTCTCTGAAATAAAGTTTTGAAAACAAATTCTAAACATGTCTTGCATTCTACTGCCCTCTAGTGGATGAAGACCGATATTTAAAGGCTCCTGTCCAAGGGCCAAAATTATTCATACCAAGTTTATATCCGAGAGGAAATAAAACAGGCATCTATAAAAGATAAAACAATTCAATTTAGTTTATTTATATAGCGCCGATTCACAACACATGGAATGTTATTTCAATACAAACATTCCAATCAGTTTAAAGGTTTAGCTAGTTTTCTATGTAAGGAATCCCAGCAGATTGCATCGAGTCATTGACTGGAAGTTGCGCCGCTTTGATGCAGACCCCAACCACAACAATCCTTCAGCAATCCCTCATACTGAGCAAGCATGTAGTGAAAGTGGAGAGGAAAAACTCCCCTTTAATAGCATGAAACCTCCAACAGAACCAGGCTCAGTAGGAGCGGCCATCTGCCACGACCGTCTGGGGGTTTGAGAAGACAGAGCAGAGACACAGAACAAAAGAACTGATGTAAGAGTAGTTTCTATGTGAAAGAAAGCAAAAAGTACACGGGGAATGTTCAGCCACTAAGACCATCATCCCAGTTGATGACCCCGTCCAACAGGGCATTGCAGCTAAGCAGGAAACCAGTAGATTCTATGGAAAGAAAAACACTGATGCAAAACAAAGTTAACAGTTTAAATAACATCAGATAATGCAACTGGAGAGTAGTAGAAGAGAAAAGTAGCAGAGTGAAGAAAAAGTGGTAAGTCTGTCTTCCAGCAGTCTAAGCCTATAGCAGCATAACTGCAGAATTAGCTCAGGATGACCTAAGCCACTCTAACTATACATTTGATCAGAAAGGAAAGTTTTAAGCCTGGCCTTAAAAGTAAACAGAGTGTCTGCCTCACAGACTAAAACTGAGAGCTGGTTCCACAGGAGAGGAGCCTGATAACTAAAAGATCTGCCTCCCATTCTACTTTTAGAAATCCTAGGAACCAGCAGGAAACCTGCAGTCTGAGAGCTAAGTGCTCTGTTAGAAATATATGGAACAATCTCAGTTTTGAAAGAAAAAGTTTTTAAATTTGATTTAAAGAATGGCATGTCAAATGGTTTATGCCCATCTCAATCAATAGAAAAATCTTTGGAAGCATGAGAACAGTCAGACCTTGCTTAACATTGCTGATCAGGTTTTTGTATGCTTTCTCTGGTATTTTGATTATTTTTGGCCTCCTAGCCATCACCCTAATCTTTCGTTCCCTCCACAAGTCAGGGCTCCAAAACATTTCACTGACTTCCAGTCCTAAGGAACATGGTCAAATTCTAAGATCACTTTTATCCTAAATATGCCTGGGGTATGAATAATTTTGGCCTAAACTGGATCTTCATTTTGCAGCTATATGAATAATGGTTGTTTTTGTTTTTTTTACTTGGGTAAAAGCACCTTTATCAGGTTAAACATTTCTCTTTTTTTAAACTTTCAAGTGAATGCTAGGAATTAACTTTATTTACTTCTTTATTATAGTTTCTTTTTCTACTCGAGGTCATCGACCTGTGGGAAACTCAGACCAGATTGACCTATTTAGCTCACTTGTTCATAACTTAAGAAAAAAAGTAAACGAAGGACACTTTAACACTAATAAAATCTTTTATTCAAACTTCTAATAAACAAAGGCAGCATTGATTGAAGCAGGGAAAGTGGGGGAATGAATGATTGCTCAACATAAAAACATCAAGAATTAGGTTTGTAGAGAAAACATTTTTATTTCTTACGGTACAAAAAAAATTAAGGTTGAGGCATCCATAGTTCCCAGTGTGTCCATGTAAACACCAATATCCACTACTATAAAGGCCTTGGTTTGA
Source organism: Valencia hispanica (assembly GCA_963556495.2). Lineage (NCBI taxonomy): Eukaryota > Metazoa > Chordata > Actinopteri > Cyprinodontiformes > Valenciidae > Valencia > Valencia hispanica. Next base: position 7,041,209 of record OY747701.1, read on the forward strand.
CTTTTCCAGGTCCATAATGAGTCACAGCTCAGTCCCCGTACCGCACTTCAGCTCTGAGTTCCTTAGTGACGTAGCTGAGCAGGGCAGCGGTGACCTGTTGCTGCAGCGTGGTGTTGCCCATGACCAGCGCAATGAGCTGGGCTGCGTCAGTCCAGTCCAGGCTGCCCAACACGCGGACGATATTCCCATAGAGTTGCTCCCTCTGGTTCGGCGGCAGCTCCATCAGGATCTGAGGCAGAGGCCTGAACTGACCGCTGGTTAACCAGCTGCCCAACAGACCCCCCACTGCTCCACCTCACAGATAAACAGAGGGTTGGTTACACTTTTAGTTACTTTAATATGTAAACAAATGCTAAAGCTTTTAGTTACTCAAAAATAGGTTCCTCTCTAAACAGCGGCCATAAAACATCCTTCAAAAAAGGTAGAAAAAAAAAAACATTTTGGTGTTCTAAACATGATCATCAGTTCTGTGCAGCTTTGGCAGCAGGCAAAATGAACCCCTTATGTAGTCATGTGACTTCCTCCTTTGTGTTAAATAACAGATTTCCTGGTTGCCCCTATGATTGGGTTTGGATGACGTCTTGTATCTTTAAATCATTTTTAGGTCCATTCTTTATAGATGAAGATCATTAAGTTGTGACTTTAAAGTCGATTATCTTCTTGTTTCCATAGCTAATGCATTTAGGTAAGGCAAGCCAAAGCAAAATTATTGCGTAGCACATTTTCAGCAACAAGATAAGAGGAGCATAGAAACAAAAAGCTGCTTCTCCATGTTTGGTTCTGATTCTAGGGATGCTGAGTAGAGTAGAATTAGAGGACCTGAGTGATCTGGGGGGTTGGTATAGTAACAGTGGATCTTCAACTTAATTTGGTGTTAAGCTATTCAATGATTTATAAACTAGTCCTCCCAGTAGGACATGCCCAGAAAACCTTTCAAGGGAAACACCCAGTCACCCTACAGAAGAAGCTGATTTCAGTCGCTTGTATCCAGGATCTTGTTCTTTTGGTCATAACCACAAGTAAGAATCATGATGTAGTTGCATTGGTAAATAAATGCACTGATATTCATTATGATTTCTGGCATTAAAAAAAATAAAAATCAGGGGTGCACAATATATTACCATAAACTTCGTTATCCTCCAATGTTGTTCATCCTTTTACATATCAGTATCGGTTTGATAAGTAAAAATGTGCAGATATTAACCAATATTCATTTCATTCTTAATTCTGTTTGTGTATGTGCTTCGAGAGGGGGGGAGGTCATGTGATAGCAACAGCGCAGCATTGGGGGGTGATTAACTGGCATTAGCTGACATTTTTCTCATGGGTACATCCCTAAAAACATTTAACTGCCACCAGACATTGTTGGTACAGTTAGCCCTGTAGCCTGTCTGCAACACAAAAAATAAACTTCAGCCATCAGTGGCAGTAGCTATGCAAGTGCATCACTCTTCCAATAAAAGCCATTGCTTTTTAAAATAGTTTTTATTTAAATCCTTAAAATATTTAAGGATTTATGTGTGTTTGTTTGATTTGTCATTTTTGTGTTTTATCTGTAACTGGATGCAATGTGTTGCTGCTACCACAGGGTGGCGATGCTCAGTGTTAGCAGCCCATCAACCTACCAACAGCCATGCACCTATCACAGAGTAAAACATACAGCAGCTCACCACCATCAATTAGAGAAAAAAAGCTTTCTACAAGAACAGCAAATGCATGGTGAGGCTGCCTACACTGAAAAACTCAATCTAGTGACATTTTATCAGAAAATGTTTTTTAAAACGTTAATAGGAAATTATTATGATAAACCTGGTCATTTTGCCCCTTCGCTATTTCAAACTTTTACAATTTGAGTCTTTTTCTACCCTAACCAGTTTGAGTCTTTTTCTCTCATCACCCCATCCTCATCCCTTCATATCTCCTCATCGCACCCATCCTTGTGTATTTTATCCCTCTTCATTCTATTGTCCCCATGTCCCATCCTTCCATCCCTTCCTTCATTAAACTTTTACATTTAACATCTTTGTAGCGGGATCCATGCTTGGGAAATCTATATCAGCACGACGGTTGATTAGGGCTCATAGTCACTTGGCTCAACTGAAAGTCGGACACTAAATTAATCAGATAAGTTTGCCATACAAAGTTTTCAGATAATGATATGCAACTGAACTAAATTACTTTACAAGATTTGAGCATTTTATGATTAATTTCCCCTGTAGTTAATGATGATTAAAAAATAATAATAAATGTAACTACAATAAGTAGATTGAGCGCATGTATTGTTTAGGACTCAATGGCAATGCTCAGAATGGAGTACAAATAAAAAAAGGGACATCATCTTTGTCTCATAACTGTCGTGGCCCGTCCAATTTGCTGCATGAACCAGATGAGGCCCATCATGACATTCATTTAATATAAAGAATTATAATTATAAAGTGCCACCGACACTCCAGGGCAGACTAAGCCCTCTACTGTTTGCCTTAGCTCCCATGTCAGGACACAAAACGGGCTGACTTTTCTAACATAATGAGGTTAGACTTCGGGGTTTCCCCCTTTGTTTTCCGTCCCAGTCCTTACCGACAGCTATCCCTGCGGGTCCGCCGAGCAGGCCGCCGAAGAACGCGGTCCCCCCCGCCACAGCCGCTCCTTTGGCGGAGCTTTTCACCGCCACTTTGATCTGATCGTGAGCCGACAGCTCGCAGCACAGGCGCATGACGTCATCGATACGCAGAGCCATCCCTGCGCTGCAGCACGGCGGCGGCAGGACAGTGGTCAGTCCGCTGAAAAAATTAATGGAATATCACTTACTGTGTTTTTCCTTATGGCAACAGACAACGACAACGACAGACAACGACAACAAAAAAAGAGAGAAAAGAAATAGAGACCAAACTGCGCCTTTCCCCCTTAGAAGTAACAATCTGATAATCTTTCACTTTCATTTTAACGAAACAACACACACAGGTGACTTTAAACAAAAAAACATTAACATGGATAAAACAAAAACGTAGCATTTTCATGTTTTAACATTGTTCCTTTATGTCGGTAGCCTATGTAGGGGCTAAACATTAGATTCTTTCGGTTTCCACCGACACCGGGGCTCCATTGTTTTCCGGACCGAAACTGAGCAGAGCTGCTCTGCTTTAAACCAGAGAGAACAAGCAGCTGCAGAGGCTCCACCGCTGCTTACCTTCAGTTGGCCCCAACAGTGAACAGTTCTCCTTCCAGCGTGAGCCGAACACACACGAGTCATCCCATGGAGCTGAGCTCGCTCCGAGTCGACTCCCAACGTTCGCTTCTCACACGTCTAGCATCTGTCACTTCCTTCGCGTCACGGTGGGTGCGCACCATTTATTACCCGACATGGGGATGTCTTGCAGCCGGTAGGCGTGCTTTGTGCACCATTTTAAACGGCGCGTCCGATAAAGCATGGCCTACGTGTTATAATCTCCGCTAATCTCCGCTCAGATTTGAGTGAAACAAACAAACAAGATAAATCGCAACCTCATTCCCTCCCTTCCTGTAGCAATGCCGTACCCGTAAACAAACAACTGTATCAACATTTACACTTCCTGTGAGTTTTATTTTCAGTTATTGGCTGTCTAGTTGTTTTTTTATGAATTATTGACTTGGCCATAGAAACTCTGAGATTCAACATGCCATTTACCCTATCACTTTGAACAACTTAATGAAAACGACCGGTAGTCTACGAAACGACCAGAGCGGCAAAACTGGGCGAAGTCGATCCGACCTCATCCCACAAGCGTTTTATTTTCAATTTTAAAGCAAATCATGGTGCTTCCCCTCGGGTTATGCATTCGAGAAGAATAATTTCTTTTTCATCAAACTGAGGTAAAATAAGCATGAAACCAAAAACAATTTTGGGATGGATGGAGAGTAAGTTTTAATTACTTTATTTACTTTATTTTCCAGGTTCTCAAAACGATCTGCTTGAAACTATTTATTTTAAAACACGAGTCGGCCTCGGCCCCATAACACATTACAGCTTTATTTGTACAACCCCGGCGCATTCCATTTCTGCCTCATGTACCACCGGTAAATGATGCGAACCCTCTAATAAGCAGCGTCTTCCTCATGGAAGGCTGCGTTCAAATGATTCTTTACACGATGCGACATGTTTTTCAACATCATTTTCTGCGGGAAATAATCCGTATGTTCTAATATTCAACTTTAAATATATTTTAAAAGCAGCACAGTCGCTCCTCATTGGCTGGAACTCGGTGACGATCCTTCAGTGACGGCCCCCCGTCCAGTTCCCTCAATGATAAACAACCTTTTTTTTATCACAACAGACTCGGAAGAAAAACAAGTTAGCGACACCTTTCTTCTGCAGGAACACCAACCTTCTGGACAAGTAGGTGGAAAGTATGCTTGAGAGTTTGTGAATGAACAACATTTGAACTCTGATGTGTTTTTGTTTGTTTTCACCACAGACTGAATCTGATCGCTCACACTTTTGATCACTGCTCTGTGTTAGAGATCAGAGTGGGTGAGGGGCTGCTGACTCTGAAGTAAAAAACAAACAAACACATTTTACCACAACATCTGTTTCCAGCTGATAACCGAAGTTTTTTCATCTGACTTTGTGTGTTTGTGTTCACTCCTCTTTTTGTTCTCACCGCACACTAACTGGTGCTTTCACACAGTCTACAGGATGATCAGAAGAGTGTTGTGTAAACAGTAAGAAAGTACAGGAACTGATGTGCCAGATACTTTTTTATTTGATATTTATTTATTTATTCATTTACCTACATAAGCTAAAACTACACATCGAGTCACTTTGGATTGTCTTGTATATGAATCTGAATAAACTTGCCTCAGATGACGTGGAGCACGTCATGTAAACATGTCATTGTGCAATAAGTTCGGGTGTTGGACGTTTTTTCCCTTCCCTTACCTTTACCAGGGAGAACGCTTTATACCAGATGTAACCGCAAACAATTGAAAGTATTTTTCTATACTATAATACTCTTATGTTCCACAATCTACTGTATATGAGAATGTGTATTTATGACTTTAATGAATAGAAGGACCTTTTAGTTAGGTTTGGTTGGATTTTGCTTTAACAGTCTGTCACATTACGTTAGATTCAGCTGGCTCGAACAAAAATGAGAAAAAAGTTTGTGCAAATATAATTTAATGTAGTTTTCTGATGATAATAATATTAAATTGAATAAAAGTGGGTGAGATTTTGGCATTTTATGTTTATTGGTCTAAAGGCAGAGATCCCCAACCCTGGTCTTTAGGGCCCACTGCCCTGCATGTTTTAGATATTTCCCCACTCCAGCACAACTGATTGCATTACCTCCTTAGCATGCCTCCTATTGCTGCAGAAGCCTGTTAATCACCCATTCATTTAAACCCGATGTGCAGCAGTAGGGAAACACCTAAAACATGCAGGGCAGCAGGCCCTTAGGACCAGGGTCTGGGATCTCTGGTCTAAGGTGTGGGTGTCCAGTTATAGTCCTTGAGGGCCGGTGTCCTGCATGTGTTAGTTGTGTCTCTGCTCCACCCCAACTGATTCAGATGAACCAAGTCAAAGTTCTGCAGAGGCCTGCTAATGAACCGTCATTGGATTCAGGTGTGCTGAACCAGAGGAAGAACTAAAACATGCAGGATTACCGGCCCTTGAGGACTGACTTTGGACACCCCTGGTCTAAGGTTTAAGTAAATGTGTTAAAAAAACTTTTTACTTACATGTAAAAAATGGAAGTGGGAAGATATTATGCAAATGTTCTGATTATTACAATTTGGGGGTGAAAAGAAAGTTTTGACGTACTGACCCAATTGGTTCTGGCCACAGATTGGGTCACCTGAACTTGGAGTTTATACTGTGATTACTGTCATCCCATCCTGTCTGCTGGAATTCCTTTCACCACAAAACAATCATAAAAGAACAAAAACATATAAAATGAATGCATATTAAAAACGTTTGAATTTGGACAGGGTTAAATATTTCATGTTTTCTCGCTCACCCTGACCATATAGGCTACGGGTCGTGATGATGTCACGGGATGAACTGTCCGCTTACAAAAGGCAAAACGTGGAGTGTTTCTGTGTTGTAAAAAGTGCGTCTATACTTGATGCATATTTGGAGTGTATGTTACTTAAACCTATTTTAGGAGTCCATGTGGCCCAGATAACCGTTAATGATGTCCTGATAGTTCCAACCTCAGAAACAGAAGAGCATGCAGTTTATTTTTTCAGTCGCTATATTTGGATTTGGAGAAATTCCATCTTGGTCTGTTCTCAGCTGATGAAGTTCTGAAAGGAATGTGTCCCCCTCCCGTTACAGTGATGTAACAACCCAGCCAGCTGATCTAGTGTAACAGGAGCAGCTACTGCAAAGAACAAGCTGTTGGTTGTGAGTAGTAACAGCCGGTAGAGGACGCCATTTCTGCTGTCAGTTACCTGAACACAGTGACAGAGAGCCCAATGCTGGTGGAGGAGGTGATGAGGGGTTTTATAACCAATAACCAAACTTCCTGTACAGAAATACCTAGAACTGTAAGGTGTATGTTCTCATGACTGTTCTTTCTGTTTTTAGATTTCAGGCAATAGGAGAGACATAAAGAATGATCGGAAAGATTCTTTCTCATCTGCTCGGGAATACCGGAGAAGTCTCTGAAGCAGCATGTGACACCAATGAGGAGCTCCTGGAGTTTGAGGAGGAGGAATGGGTTATTGTTAACATCCCAGGTGAGTGGTGTTGACGTGTTTCAGAACAATAACAAGAAGTTTATGCTTTTTTGTAGTTTTGGTGGTTCTTGGTGATAATGGGATGATTGTTTGAACTGAAAACAGAGAGCGGACCCATGTCAGCCCCTGATGTGGACCCTCTTGAGAACCTGCTGATCGAGCACCCCAGCATGTCTGTCTACCAGATAAGATGCAAGATGGGGGGAGTAGAGGAGGAGGAGGAGGAGGAGGAGGAGGAGGAGGAGGAGCTAGCCACAGATGAAGATGAAGAGGAAAAATCCAGGTAACTTTTTGTCTCTCAGATATGATACATCATCCTTCAGCCAATCACTATGTGCATGCCAGGTTCTCCATTAATGGCCTGTTGATAGGGAATGGATGAATAAATCGGAGTACATCACAAACTTTTAAATAGAACCCCAGGGTTCCTACACATTCCTACAATACTTATTGCACACAATGCAGCAGGGAAATTTTTTATATTATTTCAACCTTCACTCACAATGATTTAAAGGGGACGTATTATGGAAATTTGACTTTCTTCATCCTTTTGTGTTGCCATTTGGGTCTGTGCTGCCTCTATAAACACTCCAAACATGAGTAAAAACTTTCAATCCATTTTTCTTTGTTGTTGCAAATTTTGCTGTCAAAAATCTTGTGCTTCTACAAGTCGTTTTTAAAAAGTGCCATTGTGTAATGTCACAATAAGCGGAATTTGCATATACTGTAGCTAACCCCCATATGCCAAACCCCGCCCCTCACATGTCAAACCCCGCCCACCAATTTCAATTTCATGCCATTCTCATGGGTGGTAAACCCGCAGGCTAGTAACAAGATGGGTGGGTGACTGGGCGTGGTCTGTAACCGTTAATTTGTATAAAAATGACAGAGCTCTCTAAACAGCTCATTCTGAAAGGGACAGAAATTGTCAAGAATTGAGCTGGTGAGATCGCTTTATGTGAGAGTGATGTTTTGCAAAGAACTTCATTAACATCTTTTGTACAGACCATTTAACTTTTATAACTTGTTTAAAATGTGGCATAATATGTTCCCTTAAACACTGTGCCTTTATGCAGGCCCGTGGCTGTGAGGCGCCACATTTCCTGGCATCTTGCTGCCTGGGGGAATCCTTTGCCATGTAATCTCCAGTTGCTGGCTGTGCAGAGATCCAGGAGCCAGGCTGAGAGAAAGAAGCTGAGTCGCAGCGCCCTCCACAGGCAGAACATGGCTAAGACACAGTTCTCATCGAAGGACAAAAGATACGGCAATCTAAGGTGCCCTTCCCCGCGCCTGTACAACAACTGGTGAACTTCGAGAAGATTTGTTGGAAACGACCCTGACCTCTGCTCAGTGATCAGCACAGTATCTGCACTTAATTGCTCAGGTTTTCTGTCATTATTCCACCTGAATCCACTGTGCATTCACTTCATTACTGCATAACAAGACATGTAAGGTCCACTGCCTCAAAGATTAAGCCATAAAGGCTTGCTATAGGAAGCTCTGCACTGCTGTTATCAGGTCTGAAACAAACTTCAACTATTAACCTCAGTCTCAAAACATACAGTTGGAATGGATCTTAAGAAACAATAACTTTTCCATAAAGTTTCATAAATGTCATAACTAATAAAGAACAGCAGCTGTGTTGTTTGACTTGTGTGATTATGAACAACAAACAGTGTGTGTTGCAATATGTGTGTATCTTCCAAAGACATGTGTGTATTTGAATAGTTATTCATGCACTGCTTTTACTGATGGAGTTTGTGACATAGTTCCAAACATGATAAGGTGAAACCTGATGAATGTTAAAAAAAATGGATACATAAGGATTATTATGTATTTTAGCAAGTTGTTCTTTGTGTGTTTATTTGCAAAGTGTATTGACTTGTACAGTATTCATGTAAAGAAAAACAATATAAAAATTAATAAATGTTTTCATACTTTTTATCTCATGCTCTATTAATGAGAGAACAGTTGTAATACAAATCTGATTACCAATGTATGTGAATATAGCATCATAAAACATGAGAAATCCCATTTTGCCAGAAACCATTAAGGGGACACAATAAACATCTGGAAGAAGGTTTTCAGATGAGACTAATATTAAAAGCACAAGCCAGACACACAGGAAGTAATCCGATCTGCCTTTATGTCAATCAACAGCAGTCTCAAGTTTAAGACATAGTGATGACAGAAAACTATCTTTGTTGCTTTCGAAGGTGATGTACTTTTGCCATGAACCTCTTGACTCTATCTGGATCCATTTCATTGGCCCAGTGGCCACCGTGCTTAAAGTTAGATCCGACAATCATTCCACTGGCATCAAGGAAGCTATCGACGTTGTCATATGTCACTCCCGAACCGATGAGGACTGGGAGTTTTACAGACTGGGACACCTCTGCAAAAGCAAAGCACAGCAGGTGAATTATGCATTCATTCATTCATAGACATTGACATCTGTTTAGTTTCACATGGTTTTACAGAACTTTCCTGCTTTCTTATCAACTTGCAACATACAGTGGGGCAAATAAGCATTTGGTAGCCACCGATTGTGCAAATTGTCCCATTTTTCCGGAATTGCGCCGCTCAAGGTGGCAGCATGTTGGAGTAGCTCTGTTACTTTGGTTCATATTTTTTTCTTTTTTAAAACTTTTATTCTTCCATTTCTGGTAGAAACATGTTTTTTGTGGACAACTGTTCTCTCTGGTTTTGAATGCTGTGCAGCTGGAAGGATTTTTGCTGATACTTTTTATTTTTGGACATTTGTTATGATGCATAACCATGGCAACAAGGTGGTTTACAACTGGGAGCAGCTGATTAACATCACAAAAACTCAAATAATACCTCAACTACAGCCACAAAACCCTGATGAGTTGAAAAGAAGACGCCATAGATCCCGAGCATCCTCTACATCAGACTGTCATACAACTACAGAGCGTCTTTAGTCAGAGGCTTCTTCAGATCTGCAGAGCGCTACAGGAGATCATCCCTACCCACAGCCATCAGCATCTACAACAAATCTTTGAAGGAACTTGCATAATGAGTTACAACAACATTTAATTTCCCTTTGGGATTAATAAAGTAATTTTGAATTGAATTTGAATTAAAAAGATCAGAGTTCTGTAATTTTCATTGTAGGTTGACTTCAACTGTAAGAGACAATATGTTAAAAAAATCCAGGAAATCACATTGTATGATTGTTAAATAATGTACTTGTATACTGGTGCAGAAAATAGGTATTTAGTCAATAACAAAAGTTCACCATAATTTGTAATGTAACCTTGGTTAGAGATCAAAAGTTTCCTGTAGGTCTTTACCAGGTTTGCACACACTGTAGCTGCTATTTTGGCCCATCCTGCTTCCAGATCTTCTCTAGAGCTGTGCTGTTTTGGGACTGTCGGTAGGCAACATGGATTTTCAACTCCCTCCACAGATTGTCTGTTGGATTGAGGTCTGGAGATTGGCTAGGTTACTCAAGAACCTTGAAATCAATCCTTTTAAGTAGCCACTCCTTTGTTTCCCAGGCAGTGTGTTTGGGATCATTGTCATGCTGGAAGATCCAGCCATGTTTAATCTTTAAAACTCTCAATAATGGAATGAGGGTTTTGCCCAAAATCTCACGATACATAGCTGCATTCATCCTTTCCTAAATACGGATCAGTCATCCTGTCCCCTTTGCAGAAAAGCAAAGGGGACAGGATTTGTATTCACCCCCATGCTTCACAGTGGGCACCGTGTTATTGGGATGCAACTCAGCATTCTTCCCCCTCCAAACACGCCGAGTGGCGTTTTTACCAGAGAGTTCTATTTTGGTCTCATCTGACCACATGATATTCTCCCAATCCTCCTCTGGATCAACCATATGGTCTCTGGTAAACTGTAGAAGAGCGTGGACATATGCTGGTTTAAGCAGGGGGACTTTCCAAGTGCTGCAGAATTTTAATCCATGATGTAGTCTGTTACTAATAGTAACCTTTGTTACTGTGGTCCCAGCTGTCTTCAGGTCATTGACCAGTTCCTCCCGTGTAGTTCTGGGCTCATTTCTCACCGTTCTCAAGATCATGTGTACCCCAACACATGAGATCTCCCAGGACAAGGGATAATATCAGTGATCTTCGATTTATTCCGTTTTCCTAATACCTATTGTAGATTGGCTCATCCCAGTCTTGTGTAGGTGTACAATCTTGTCCCTGGTGTCCTTGGGCAGCTCTCTGGTCTTGGCCATGGTGGAGGTAGGAGTCTGATGTTTGAAGGTGTGGACAGGTGTCTTTTTTTTTTCTTTTACAAAGAACGAGTTCAAACAGGTGCTATTATTACAGGTAGCAAGTGGAGGATAGAACAGTTTCTTAACGAAGAAGTAACAGGTCTGTGAGGGCCAATATTCTTGCTTATCGACTGTGGCTCGTTAGGTATAGTAGTTGGCTTGTAACTGGAGGGTTGTAGGTCTGATTCCAGCTTTACATTGCTGGAGGACAGACTGACCACTTTTCTTCACTCTTCTACTCTTCCCTTCTACTACTCTCCAGTTGTATTATTTGCTGTTATTTCGACTGTCAACTTTGTTTTCTCTCAGTGTTTTTCTCGCTGTAGAAGCTACACCTGGTCTGGTATCCTGCCTAGCTACAATGCCCTGTTGGATGGGGGGCATCAACTGGGATGATGCTCCCAGTAACTGAACATCCCCCGTGTCCTGTTATCAACTTTTTCTCTTACATCACTTCTTTTTGTTCTTTCTGTGTCTCTGCTCTGTCTTCTCAAACCTCCAGACGGTCGTGGGAGATGGCCGCTTGTACTAAGCCAGGTTCTGGTTCTGCTGGAGGTTTCTTCCTGTTAAAGGGGAGTTTTTCCCTCTCCACTGTCGCTACATGCTTACTCAGTATGAGGGATTGCTGAGGGATTGCTATGGTTGGAGTCTGCATCAACGGGGCACAACTGCCAGTCAATGACTCGATGCAATCTGCTGCGATTCCTTAAACAGAAAACAAACTAAAACTTTAAACTGATCAGAATGTTTGTAGGATTGTATTGAAATGACTTCTCTTGATAGTGCCTTGAGATGACATCTGAATAAAAATAAATCAATGTGCCCCTGAGTGAGGTGCTTAACCTCAAGTTGCCTACCGATCTGCATATCAGCGTATAAATATGTACGCATTTGTGAGTGCGAATGGGTGAATATGGCCCTAGCGGTCAGCATGACTAGAAAAGTGCCATATAAGTTCAGTCCATTTATTTTCTGCACCCCTACACAAGAAAGTAAAAAATCATACAATGTGATTTTTAGAATGTTTTTTTACATTCTGTCTCTCACAGTTGAAGTCTACCTATGAAAATAATTACAGATCTCTCTCATCTTTTTAAGTGGGACAACTTGCCCAATCAGTGGGTGACTAATACTTTTCTGCCCCACTGTAGGTCATAAAACATGTCTATGTCTATGTCTAATGACTAAATAGAGTGCACCTGTGTGTAATCCAATGTCACTACAAATACAGCTGCCCTGTGACGGCTTCAGAGGTTGTCTAAGAGAATGTTGGGAGCAACAACACCATGAAGTCCAAAGAACACACCAGACAGGTCAGGGATAAAGTTATTGAGAAATTTAAAGCAGGTTTAGGCTACAAAAAGATTTCCCAAGCCTTGAACAACCCATGGAGCGCTGTTCAAGCGATCATTCAGAAATGGATGGAGTATGGCACAACTGTAAACCTACCAAGACAAGGCCGTCCACCCAAACTCACAGGCCGAACAAGGAGAGCACGGATCAGAAATGCAGCCAAGAGGCCCATGGTGACTCAGGATGAGCTGCAGAGATCTACAGCTCAGGTGGTGGAATCTGTCCATACAGGACAACTATTAGTTGTGCACTGCACAAAGTTAGCCTTTATGGAAGAGTGGCAAGAAGAAAGCCATTGTTAAAAGAAAACCATAAGAAGTCCCGTTTGCAGTTTGCCACAAGTCATGTGGGGGACACAGCAAACATGTGGAAGAAGGTGCTCTGGTCAGATGAGCCCAAAATGGAACTTTTTGGCCAAAATGCAAAACGCTGTGTGGCAGAAAACTAACACTGCACATCACCCTGAACACACCATCCCCACTGTCAAATATGGTGGTGGCAGCATCATGCTCTGAGGGTGCTTCTCTTCAGCAGGGACAGGGAAGCTGGCCAGAGTTGATGAGAAGATGGATGGAGCCAAATACAGGGCAATCTTGGAAGAAAACCTCTTGGAGTCTGCAAAAGACTTGAGACTGGGGCGGAGGTTCACCTTCCAGCAGGACAACGACCCTAAACATAAAGCCAGGGTAACAATGGAATGGTTTAAAACAAAACATAAACATGAGTTAGAATGGCCCAGTCAAAGTCCAGATCTAAATTCAATCGAGAATCTGTGGCAAGATCTGAAAACTGCTGTTCACAAACGCTGTCCATCTAATCTGACTGAGCTGGAGCTGTTTTGCAACAAAGAATGGGCAAGAATTTCAGTCTGTATATGTGCAAAGCTGGTAGAGACATACCCTAAAAGACTGGCAGCTGGAATTGCAGCAAAAGGTGGTTCTACAAAGTATTGACTCAGGGGGCTGAATAATTATGCACACCCCACTTTTCAGTTATTGATTTGTAAAAAATGTTTGGAATCATGTATGATTTTCGTTCCACTTCTCACGTGTACACCACTTTGTATTGTCTTTCACGTGGAATTCCAATAAAATTGATTCATGTTTGTGGCTGTAATGTGACAAAATGTGGAAAAGTTCAAGGGGGCCAAATACTTTTGCAAGCCACTGTATAAAAGAGAATTAGGGCCCTGAAAAAAATAAAGAATTCTGACTTTAATAAAAGTATTTCGCTTTTCTCAAAATTCTAAGCAAAAAAGTCCGAATTCTAAGATTAGAGTCAGAATTTTAACAGAAAAGTAAGAATGCTGATATTATGGCAGAATTCTAAGAAAAAAGTGAGAATTCTGAGATTCAAGTTTTTTTCAGTGACTCTAACCCCCTAATCCTCTTCTCTAAAATGTTTCAGTATTTGGAAATTACATGATAAAACTTGAAAATTATACAGGAACTTTAAAAATTTTATAGCTACAGTGGAAAACTCATGTATTGTATTCCCTGGATATAAAAAAGCATTAAAAAAATCTGACATTAAATATAACTTATCATTTCTTCTTTTAGGTCAGCAAGCATTACTTCAATTATTCATTTCTCTTGAACACCAAAATAAAAAACCAGAACATTTTTAGATTTTCTTTTATTACTTCAAATTCAGACATTTGCAAGATTAGATAAAATGTTGGAAAAACACTGGATAAAGATGATGATGACAATGAGGATGTCCTGGCTTTGGAAGCTTGTGATAGATAAGACATGAGCTAATCAGAGGCACAGCTGTGGATGTATTTCCACACAGCACCTCAAACACGCTGGCTTCCTGTTTGACGTCATGGAAGAATAAAAACAATGAATCATGTTGTGAAAGGTATTTTGCTGCAGGAAGAATTGGTGTACTTTACAAACCAGATGGCATGAGCAAAGAATATTATGTGAAAATATTGAAGCAGCATATGAGCAGAACTAAAAACATCTGTGAGAGCACAACAGCCTACTATTCTGATTTGGTTGATGGGATTATAATAAAAGCTTCAAGAAAGATCACCCCAAAAGTCAGAGTTTAAGACGTCCTACCACATACAAAGGAAATGTGTGTAAACTTTTGACTTTTAAGAAAATGAAGACATTCTGTCGTTATTCTGGTGTTTAGCAAATAAAGCAAAAGATGGAGAAAACCTGATTTATCATCAGACTGTGAGAATAAAAGGCTACATGTCACAGTACATGCTATTTTCTGTTTTGCAAAATCATGTATTATCCATTTAGTTCCAACTTTTTTTAATTGAACTTCAAACAAATACAGTGAAAAAAAAAGCTAAACATAGCATTACGTAGTGGAAGTGTAGAGGAAAGAAACAGAGAATTGTTTTGTTCCATCAGGTTGATGTTGTTCCTGTTTTCAGCTCAATTCAATTGAGTTTATTTATATATTTTAATTTCTAAATTGATGAAGCACAGAGTGTGATGGGCTTTCATGAAACCTGAAATAAGTTAGGACAGATCAGCCTAAGTGAACTTTGGACGGAAGGCTGAAGTCCTTGCTGACACGCTCAGTTCACAAGACACAGACATGTGTGTGTGTGTGTGTGTGTGTGTGTGTGGGTGTGTGTGTGTAGAAAAGAGCAAGCGTGTGTCCTAATCTGTATTTAGCATACGCAACCCTCAGCTATGTGACTGGTCAGCGTCTGACTGAGTTCTAACAGTATTAGACGGAGACTATGCTAAAATTAGACACTGTGGTGTTTCTGGGTGGGGTACATGGTCCACATTTCACTCCCAGTGACCCTCAGGAGAATCTTTAAAACATAAAAGTAGGACAAAAAAATGGAACAATTAAGACATATTTTCAATTTTAAAAAGGCTTACTGAAACCACAATGGTAAAAACTGCTGATTTTCAAAGAAAAACTCTAAAAGTCCTGAAACCTGTTGATTAAGACTACATCCACTGTCTTGGAAGTGAAATATAATGAAACTAGGGATGGATTTAGGCTTGTAATCAGAGATGCATCAATTAATCAGCCAGATATCAGATTTCATCAGTCCCAGTTTTCCATGGAAATGTGTCAGTGGGTCGGTAGGTCAAATACTGACAAATCAGAATTTTATCTCGCTCTCGTAGCGCGCACTCCTACGCCGGTCGCTCTCAATCTTCGATCTTTTTCGGGCACTTGTCAGGGGTTTAACTTTTTTTGTTTAATGTGGAGTTACTGTGGGTGTCAAAGTTGTCCTGGGTCTCTTCTATGGATTCGCACAATCCACTGAACTGCTTGCGAGTGCTGACTAGCGGTAGTGGCAGAGCGATCTGAAACATTTAACATGAACGCGCTTGACATCACATCCGCAGACAGCGTGGGAAAATCCGACCCAACAGAAAATAGAAAAAAATGGATACAGGCTTATAGGTGCACCCACTGTGAGCTGACAAGGTGTCAGTATGCTCATCAGGAGATGTTTGAGTCATAAATGGTCAAATAAAAAGGCTATTGTTACGTTTACTTTGGGAAAAAAGTTGCATATAGCCTCTTTAAGTTGAATAAAAATCACATAAAGTTACCTATATGCTTTAAGGCATAAATAGGAACAATCCTATTATTGCTTTGTCTTCTGATGGATTTAAAACTTTAAAATTAAATTGTAATGGCACTTACAAAAACCCCAGAATCAGTTAAAAATCATAATAACCAGGCGAGACATCAAAGAAAACCAAAAATCAGTATTGGGCAGAAAAAGACTGATTGGTACATTACAATCGTTAACATTACAGTTCTGTTCATAACCCTACTGTCTGTTGAGAGCAGTTTAGGAGCGAGGAAACAAATAGGATGAGGTGCAGATCAACACATTCCTAAAGCAGCTATAACACTCAAAATTTAATATATATATATATTTAAGTTGTAAGTGTTTCTATCTCTTTAGCAGAAAACATGACTAAAAAAGATTTACCTTCAAAATCTTTCAAAAGGCTGTTGTTTTCCAGCCTGGTGATATAACCAGTGAAATAACAACTCTTCAATATAACAGCGCCCTCTGCTGGACATAGCAAATAATCAGAGAAACGACCTGTGAAACAAACTGATTTCTGATGCTCTATGTTGCTATTCAAGGTAGTGATTTTGTTTGAAACAATGCTGGTCCTATTATTGCTATTATATTGCAACACCTTTCAGCTGAACAAAGTGCAGCAGTACCTGTGAGCTCACATGGGTCAGCCTGCTCTCCGGTTGCTGCCCCAGTGATGATGAGTCCATCTGAGAGGAAGAACTCAGCAGCTCGGGCTGTGTCCTTTATCGTCACATCAGATGTCAGAGCATGGGAGCTGGAGACACACACATGCAGCAAGCTGAGCATGTCCAAACAACTGCATGACGACTTAATGTCATTATTAGTTATTATTGTTTTGGCAGAACATAATGTAACTCATCTATTCAAAGTGTTTTAATCTAGATTAATTACACACTCTATATTGTAACATTGTATTTAATTCAAAAAGATGAGTGGATTTAAAGTGACTTTGGTCAAGGTTTTGCTAGCACTCAATTGAAATAAGTCTAGTGAACTTCCTCATGTATTGTGAAGTTACAATGTTGACTTTGTGTTGTTATAATTAACAATTTAATTTAATTAAGTTGAGGACCTTTTGAGGTAAAAATGTAAAAAATATATATTTTAGTTAATTAAAGTAGCCTTATATGAAAAGGGTTTAATTGTGATATTGGGGGTCGCTAGCAAGGTATCCCACAATGCTTTGCGCTACTAGCTGCAGTAAGTGTAGTGCAAAAAGTTTTCTTTTTTTGAAACAACTATTTGATTCATAATATTTACTTTAAAGATGTTTAAGGCAAGAAAACAGACCTCAAAGCTTAGTCAACCCCGTCGGTTCTTCCAGAATGAGTACATTTTAATCCAGTACTCATTAACAATCAGAGTACTTTCACTTTTCCTTGTACTTAAAAATGCCTATTTTCTTAAAATTGGCTGTCCATATAAACCAAATTTATTGCAATTATTTGCTATTTCAACTGTTAACGTTATGTTTTCTCTTAAGCCTGCCACCCACGAGAGTAATCTGCTGAGCAAAAATCATTCGAGGCCGTTTGCTCAGCAGATAGCTCTCGTGTGCGGCAGGCTTTATTGTTTTTCTCTCAATAGAAGCTACATCTGGTCTGGCGTTCTGTTCAGCTGGGATTCCTTCATGGATGTGCGCATCAGCTGGGATGATGCTCAAGTAACTGAATGTTCTCCCTCTCCAGTTATCAACTTTTTACTTTCTTCAACATTGAAAGTACTGCTAGATCAGTTCTTCTGTTCCTTTTGTGTCCCTGCTCTGTCTTCTCAAACCTCCAGTCGGTCGTACCAGATGGCTGCTCGTACTGAGCCTGGTTCTACTGGAGGTTTCTTCCTGTTAAAGGGGAGTTTTTCCTCTCCACTGTTGCCACATGCATGCTCAATACGAGGGATTGCTCTAAAGACAATGCAGGCTCTCCACTGTCGGTACATGTTCGTCCAGGAGGAGTGAATGCTGCAAGTCAATGACTCGATCTAATCTGCTTGGGTTCCTTTGATAGAAAACTTTTTAACTGATTGGAATAATGATCTTAAGGATCACTTGGAATGTATGTATGATTAAATTGAAATGACTTTTCTTGTAAAATACCGTGAGATGACATGTTGTGAATTGGTGCTATATAAATAAACTGAATTGAATTGCAGTTTAAACTCGCTATTTAGCATCTTTCATTGTTTTATGCAGACGGTTCCACAGAAGGAGAAATCACAGTTTGGATGCAATATCCCAACATCTCCCAGTGATCATCTCAACCACCACCTCTTACCACATACTCCACTGTCCTCGTTTAAGTAATTAAAACATACTTAGATTTTTCAAGTTAATTTAAGTTTTGTTCACTAAAATTGCATAAATTAGTGTTACTCATTCAGTTGCTTCAATAAAAGCATACCGTTTTTTTAAAGTAAAGTGAACTTATTAGACTTTAACTTTTGCAACTAAGTATTTTTAAATAGGGTCAAGTTAAAAGTGCTTAGAAAGCTTAGTAAGTTTAATTTAGATATTGAAAGTTTTAAATTTTCAGAGCCCATTTAGGTAATTACAGCATACTTAGATTTATCAAGTTAATTCAAGTTGTGTTCACTAAAATTCCACAATTAAGTGTTACTCAATCAGGTAATTTAAGGAAAATAAAGAACTTTATTTGTTTACTTAAAATAGCTCATGCTTTGTTTATTGTTGAGCAGGTAAAAAAAAAAACTGTTACAAATTTTTTTGGGGTGATTTTAGTTTTCAAAAACTGTATTTTTTTGGCCAGCAAGCACTTTTGAGTTGGCAATTTTGGCATATGTGACAAATAATATGGATATCCCTGGCTTATGGCAATATCGCAGACTTTAAAGTTTTATATAGGGAATTTATGAAGCAGACCAATACAAAGTGGAAAAGGATACATAGCTTTAAGCAGTTATTTATACAAAGAAAAATCATAAATGTTTTGCCTGCATTTATTTCCAGCCCCCCTGACTCAATATATTACAGAACAGGATTTTACCTCAAACACAGCTTTAGGTCCTTTAAGATATATAGCGACCAGCTTTGCACATTTTCTTCAGAAAAAAGCTGTACCTCCATCAGACTGGGTGTTTATAACCAGAGGTCTATGAACATCCATTTTCAAATCCAGACCCATATTCCTAATTGGTTTTACATCTGGACTTTGCCTGGGCCATTCTAAAAAATGTGATATGCATTGATCAAAACCAGTCCATTGTAGCTCTGGTTGTGCTGTTTAGGGTTGTTGTCTTGCCAAAAGTTGAACACTCCACCAAGGCCAAACTGTCATAAGGCTTTTGCCAGTTGGCCGCAGATTTCCATATATTTTCAACAATTTTATTTAAATAACAGTCAAATTATATTAAGATTAATTGCCGTCTTCTAGTTCAAACAATGAAAACTGCTAAACATAACCAGCTTTAGTTTTGACTGAAATCGGAGTCAAAAACTCACAGAGACAGTAATTGCTTTTTGTGTAAATAAAATAAAATCTAGAAAATATAACCATCTTCAGCGCAACTGAGATTACAGTCACATTAATTCACGGTAACATTAATTACAATTACAAAATCACAAAACTTTGCTTGAAGTTTTGAGTGACTGTCTTAATTGTCTGTCGAGCCTCTGAGCCCGGTGGATATACATGATCAAAGTTGGCCTGAGTCGTCTTGAAGAGCTTCCGCACATTACATTCTTTATTTACCAAGCAAATGATAGACAAGGCCCAAGGGTTTTTCCACAGCATTTTGTGTGTGCAAACTTATCAGTCCAGTCGTCGTTAAATTTTCTATTTTTGCTGTCAACTTTAGGTCTCTTCTTTTTTGAATGTGACATGTTTTTTCAAAAACTGCTGTCATAAACTTTCCATCAGCAGCATAAACGGCGGTGCTATACATTGTAAAATGTCACAAAATGTTGTAAACGGTCGAGCTGATAGTTAAGTAGCGACTACTAAAGAAATAATGTACAAAGAGGTATGTGGGCAACGGGTCTGTCCAAAATGACTGATGGGGCCTTGAGCTGCCTATTGAATAGGGCTGGTGTAGAGAATAACTGATGGTTTATCTGTCAACAAATTATCTGTGGATCTCTTTAGCTCCTCCAGAGTTACTGTGGGCCTTTTGGCTGCTTCTCTATTTTACAAAATACTCTCTTAGCCTGGCATCTCAAGTGTAGCTGGCCATATTCTTTCTGTTTGCAGATGATGGACTGAACAGAGCTCTGTGAAATATTCAAAGCTTAGGATATTGCTTTAGCATGTGTTGAAAGACTGGAGAAGAAGATTAATAAGTATATCCGGAAGTGGCTGGGAATCTCTCCAAGTTTCACTGCTGTTGGCCTCAATATAAGATCAAGAGAGCTCCAACTTCATCTATCATTTGTGGTGGAGGAATTTAAAGTTGTCAGTTGAGAGTCTTAATGGCAAACAGACTCCTAAGATGAAAAAGTCAGACATGCGGGAGTCACTAAGATCAGGATGTAAGCAAGCAGCTGACTTATCAGTTGCACAAACTGAGAACATGTTCAAGCTATGTGACATCATTGAAGTACCATGCACAGGAAGACAGGGTCTTGGAACCTCCTACTATCAAGACTGGGGAAAGGCAGGCCAATGACAGAAGAGCTATGATTCAGGAGGAGGTAATGAACTTGGAAGACAAAGGGCGTAGGTCAAGAGCAGTGAAATTAGCTTCTCAAGGAGCATGGACCAAATGGGACCTCCTCAAGAGAAAAATCACCTGGGTGGACCTATCGAGACAGGACCCATTTTACAGGTGGCGCCATGACATGGTGCTCATGGCACTCGCTAATACCCTAGAGCAGGAGAAAAGAAAGAAATGTCAATCACCCGAGAAAAGACCAATCCAGTTAAGAAAATTCAATTTCAGTTCAATTCAGTTTATTTATATAGCGCCAATTCACAACAGATGTCATCTCAAGGCACTTAACAAGAAGTCATTTCAATACATTTATACAAACATTCCAATCAGTTAAAAAGTTTCCAATTTAAGGAATCCCAGCAAATTGCGTCAGTCATTGGCGTGAGGTTGGGCCCCGTTGATGCAGACTTTCCAACCACAGCAATCCTTCAGCAATCCCTCATACTGAGCAAGCATGTAGCGACGGTGGAGAGGAAAAACTCCCCTTTAACAGGAAGAAACCTCCAACAGAACCAGGCTCAGTAGGAGCGGCCATCTGCCACGACCGTCTGGGGGTTTGAGAAGACAGAGCAGAAACACAGAAGGAACAGAAGATCTGATATAAGAGAACTTTCTATGTTACAGAAAGTAAAAAGTTGATAACAGGACACAGTGGATGTTCAGTTACTGGGAGGATCATCCCAGTCGATGCCCCCCGTCCAACAGGGCATTGCAGCCAAGCAGGATACCAGACCAGGTATATCTTCTATGGAGAGAAAAACACTGAGAGAAAACAAAGTTAACAGTCGAAATAACAGAATGTACTGTAATACAACTGGAGAGACATAGGAGAAAAGGAAGTAGCAGAGTGAAGAAAATGGGTAAGTCTGTCCTCCAGCAGTCTAAGCCTATAGCAGCATAACTACAGAGATAGCTCAGGATGACCTTAGCCACTCTAACTATAAGCTTTATCAAAAAGGAAAGTTTTAAGCCTGGCCTTAAAAGTAAACAGAGTGTCTGCCTCACTGACTAAAGCTGGGAGCTGGTTCCACAGGAGAGGAGCCTGATACCTAAAAGATCTGCCTCCCGTTCTACTTTTAGAAATCCTAGGAACTACAAGTAAACCTGCAGTCTGAGAGCGAAGGGCTCTGTTAGGAACATATGAAACAATTACATCTCTGATGTATGATGGAGCTTGATTATTAAGGGCTTTGTATGTAAGAAGAAGGATCTTAAATTCTATTCTGGATTTAACAGGGAGCCAATGAAGGGAAGCTAAAACAGGAGAAATGTTATCTCTCTTTTTAATTTTAATATAAAAGACCAATCCAGTTCGTAAGAGAGGGGGAGAGGCCACCAACCACACAAAAAACAAGAGCCAGCTTGCTGTAGATAGCCCAACCATGGGAAATGATGGTCGATCTGAGCGGAAGGTTGCAGTTCCCCCAGATTGTACAGACAACCCTTAGGCCAGGTGTGGTCCTATGGTCTGGAGAGGCAAAAAAGATCATCCTCATAGAACTTACAGCCCCATGGGAGGAGGGGTGTGAACAGGCCTTCGAAAGAAAGAGTGCCAAATACCAAGACCTTCTGCAGGACTGCAGAGGGAAGGGATGGCAGGCATGGGTGTTCCCTGTTGATGTCGGCTGTAAAGGATTCCCTGTGCAGTCAGTGTGGAGAAAGCTTAGAGCCAATTGGGATGACAGGGAAGGATAGAAAGTCAGCAACTCGCAGAATGGGGGAGGCAGCAGAATAGGCTTCTGGTTGGTTAAGAAGCAGGAGAGAGGAGGTGAGCTGGAAGCTAGGAGGGGAAGATGGGTAGTGACTTGGCACCATTGCCGACCCACCATCAGGAGGGTGTTGTGGTTAAAGGTCGAAAAAACAAAATGATTAACAGGTACCACCTGATGACATCGACCCCTCCGGGTCAAGGCAACATTTACTTAAGGTGAATTGAAGACAAGAAGAATCTTAGGATATATGTTAAGTTATACTGGGATTCAAAGGTTGACTCTAGTAACAAATAAGGTGAATTCTTAAGGCAGTTGGTTGCACTGGTTTTAACTTAGAGCTATCTGAGTAAAGGGGAGGTGAATACAAATATATGTTTCACATTTTAATTGTAGAAGCATTTTGCAAAGGGGTGTATGTATATCTGGTATACTCTACTTTCAATTTGAACTGAACAGATGGTCACCTCACCTGTGCTTCTTTTTGATGTCAGTAAAGATCTGCACGCCATCAGCTCCAATCTGCTTGCGATATCTCAAAAGGTCTCCAGCACAGGCATTCAGAAGGCCCTCGTCCGCTACATGAGAAAAGACAAAACCCTCTGCCCTGATGAAATCTAGACCTAAAAAACACGCACACATGAAAGTGATAAGGATGAAGAGTATATTTGGCTCAATACTGAAGACAAAATTTGCCCAGCATGAACTGGAAAGTACTGTATGTTGATTAATTGATGAATGGTTGAACCTGAAGCCAAAGCTACAGCTAGTGCTTGCTGGTTAGCAGAAGATAGGATCTGAACTCCAAGGGGCAGGGTGGGGCAGACACTTCTGACAGCAGAGCAGACCGCAGTCATACAGGCGCACACTTCAGGGCCCACACTGAATGAGTAGGGGACATCATGCATGTTTTCAAGGATCAAGCCATCCTGAAAGAGCCATTTATAAGTTGTGGTTCCTTTTCTTGGTAGAGAAGATTTCAGCTATGCTCATGTTATGTGTAGAAACGTACGATCCCTGCTTCAAGGTAGCCCTCTGCCTCATGGCACGCTTCTTTGATGATCTGCAACATATTCAAACGACCCAGAGGACTACCTGGGATAAGGAACAAGGAACTGTTTGAAATTGTCCAGAGTACAACTCGGCACATCTGTAGAGATCCCTTGAAAGAAAAATAGCCTACGATTTCTTTGTTGTTGTTTTGTTTTGCCAAACAATTAGACCTTTACTATTCTTTTCTAATCCCTTCACCACAATCTCAAATTAAAGCAATGTACAAAACTTACAACCATCTTCAGAATATACAATGCATATTTGTTAACAGTTTACCTGTAAATATGTAAAATATTTCAAGCGTCATTCAGCAGTGGGAGCTCAGGCTCCATGCACAATAATAAAGTGGAGAGTAGAACATTAGAGAACAGAGATTATTAAAAACTGTAACTACCTGGCAAAGCTTTGACATGAATCATTCCAATAACGACAGATTTTAAGGACCCAAAAATGTTCTGAAACTTCATTTTGTTGTTTGTGTGGGGCCACAAGGCTGCAGAGACTAAACAAACCTAGTTTCCCCTTTTGCTGCAGTGGCAATCATGTGACTGAGCAAGGTTCAAAGAAAAAAAAGAAAGAAAAAAAATCAATCACAGGCTGTAAAAAGGTAATTCAATAAATTTGTTCAAAAAGCCTACAACTCGTTATTTGATAGTGTGTGCTATAAAATGTATGAAAACTTCCAACAGCATGTTAGTTTATAGAACAAGCGAGATATTAAAACAGGCAGGGAAGCATTAAGCTCCAGTTTCATTGAGTACAATTAATCCAGTGCAAGCGTGATACTATAGACATCAAAAAGTGACGAAATGGAATAAACAATCTATCCCTAAATTTATTGACTCAAGTGTCTGCTCCCTTAACCGCGGTCATGAGTAGGGACACGAAGGCGGGCTGAGCAATCGGTTGTGAGGTGCTACCAGGAGGTTTAGCCTTCACTTGCAAACCCTGCGCCCCAGCACCTGACCACCTAAAGCACCTCTGTTTTCGTCTGTTGTGTCTGTCGTCTGTTGAGTTGTTAATCTTAGAGTTTTCGGTTTAGAATTAAGAAAACTTACAACCGGCTAAGAATTAGTTCAATCAACTCTGAGTCAAAGTTACTCTGAGTTACAGTTGTGCATGAGAACATAAAAAGCCCTCTTTAATGGGACACAGATAACATGATTTACCATGGCAACCAGTGGAAAAAAGGTTAGATCCTTCTACTTCTCTCCAGTGGAATTAGGCATATACAGAAAGAGCACATAAAAAACAGCAATACTGTGGCAGCAGCAAAAGAGAGAGGTTGTGTGGCAGAAAATTGCTGATCAAGTCAATGTGTGAGTATTAATTAGAGGATAGAATAAGAAATGCTTGTTCTTCAATGTTCCACTCAAACAAAGAAAAAGCCAAATCTTCACCCATAACATCACTGCCGGTATTTAATATTGTCTATATGAAAGCCACACCTAAATGCCTGTTATACATGCAAGTCTCAAAATTTGAGTTTTCTGGATATGTTCAAATTTGACCTCCAATATAGCCAACAGAAAGCTGAGGCCTGCAAAACAGGTGGCGGTCCACCACCACCAATGCTCACAGCACCTGCACCTGTTTCGAATGTTATCATCCCATTAAATGGCCGTTATTAGCGGTCATCACTCCCATACAATAGCTTCAGAATGTTCCTCCTCTACCTCCTGCTTGGTAGGTCGTTATGTTGTGACTTTAGTTTTTAGGATGAGGGTTGGGGGTGGGGTAAGGTTATAAGTAAATATCCATCGTTACTTAAATTGTAAACACAGGTTTAAAATAAAGTTAACAAAAACGAAACTTAAGCTTTTAGACGTGGGCGGTGCGGAAAAAAACTATTGCATATTATCACCGATAAGAATGGTAGATGCGCACCTTCTAGCCTGCTAGGATGTAGAGGAGGCACATTCTGAAGCTATTGAATGGGAGTGATGATCGCTAATAACGACCATTTAATGGTTGATAACATTCGAATCGGGTGGCTCACAGAGGCTGAAGAGATAGCCCTCAGTCAGCACAGTGGGCGACCTATTGCTGAGGGCATCTCAGGCGGGGGCTCATCGGACCCACCCACGCCTCAGGACACAATGGCCTACATAAGAGGTAAGTAATTCAAATAAATGGCATATGTTAAATGTAGTGGCTATACATTCAGCTATATGCTACAGTTCTCTGTAATTGACTGCTGTTGCCCTCAGATATCAATCTATTCTAAGGTTTCTCTGTATTTAAATAAATAAATAAAAATATGTGGGACACTTTTCTGGGTATTCAGCTGACTAATCTTCTTCTACCAGTTACTGATGGAGTAATCTGTCTTGTGGAGCCCTCTACTATAACAGACTTCCATGCTGTTGTAAGTGCTACTATTAATATTCCACAGAGTTTTAATAATGGGTAGAATATAACACAAATTATGTTTCATTACAGGAGGATGAAGACACCTTATCAGCCGCCAGAGAGGGAAGATGCAGAGAGGCCTGTTGAGGTTCACACCTTTGTAGAATAACTTTTGTTTCAGTTAATGATAGCGTGGTTCTGCAATACAGCTTCTTTCTCTCCAACAGAGCAATGCTGGAAATGATAGGGGATCCATTAATGAGGAAGAGGCTCAATCAACCCTCAATGCACAGCAAATTCAACTTCATTTGTGTTCCTATAGCTCCCTGTGAAACAACTATATAAGGTGTACTTGCAAAAACAAATTGAAAAGTCAAATCTGGAAATGGATCACATAAACCTGCAGACACACATAGAAATTCAACTGCTTGATCGTCAATTAAAGGTGGGTGATGTGCCCACAGGTGGATGATGTTTTATTGTTTAAACAACAAAAGATTAACTGTATAACACTTGTACTTGCAGGAAATAAAGGAGACCTCATAAAATAAGAGGCATTTTGTCTTTTTCTGACTCTGGGGAGTTGATGTTCCAGTTAAAATTGATTGTAGCTGTTGGAGACCATCTCTCTAACATCTCTCCCATCTTGTCCATCAGCAGGGGGGTTGGGATTAATCTCTGTATCATCAGGGAAAGGGGTAGGACCTTGTTCCCCTCTGATTGTGGCAATGCTGTGTAGGATTACACATGGCACAATGATGTCACAAGCCATTTTCTGGGGTGACCCTGAGTATACGAAGGCACTGGAATCGGGCCTTGAGCATCCCCATGGTCATCCCCACCCTGGCTCGTGTCCTGCAGTGAGCTGCGTTGTAGCGTTGCTGTGGGTCGGGGTCAGGGTAAGGGGTCAGCAGATGGCGCTGGGAACACTACAAACGTGTACAGTAGTCACTTCAGTGCAAGGGTCACATTTCTGACAGCCCGACAGACGGTTGTCTTGGAAACATGCTCCACATCACCTATATTATACGAAAAACTCCCATTTGTAAAAAAAAAATGAAGTGCAATACAAAGAATATGCTCAAACCGGAGAGCATTTCCACGATGAGTCATGTGAGAAATGTGTGGGCTGAGAATATTGTTTAAATAAATTATTGATGGTTCAGAAAAAGGGAAACACTCAGACAGGTACTCATCAGGGAGTGATAAAACATCCACTCGGGGTCTGATCCTCCTCTCCCGACAGAGATTTCTGCAGAGTATCTGCGCTTCTACATCAACAGGCTCTTCAAAAAACGGACATGCCATGTCTGCCATTGCTTTCAGACTGTAGGCTTCAACTTAAGAGCAGGAGAAACTCAGAGTTATGTGAAGCAAACCTGCCGGCGATCAGGTTAGTTCACATATATGTAGATTTTTGCATGTACAGTATTTATATAACAGCCGAGCAGATCTGGTACCTACACCGGGTATCTCAACTCTGTGACAGGCACACAGGGTAGCCAGCTGCTGCTAGCTTCTTCAGAAGAGACCCAGTTCTGTGTGAACTGGAGTCTCTGAACTGACCAATCAGGCTTTAGGCCAGTGTTAGAAATGCCCCCCTTATTAAAATACACGTCAGTAAATAAATAAATGTGGAAATAAATAAATGTAGAATTGTGGACATAACTAAATGTGGAAATAATTAAATAAATGCACAAATAAAAAAGATGTATTTATTTATTCCCACATTTATTTATTTTCAATTGTATTTACCCATTTATTTATTTCCACATTTATTTATTTGTCAATTTTGGCAGGAAAGGTCCTCGATACTTTAGCCTATGACACCCAGACTCTTTACCTGAAGGGAATTTTGAACGGGACAGGAAGTTTAAATGAAACTGTCGAAGTTTATATTCAGCTAGGATTTAGAAGGAATTTGCTAAGGTACATTAAACCAAATATAAATTATCCTTAGTAAATGTTCTGATTGTTACAATTTAGCCTCCCTAATATGGCGCCGTCATTGACGTATGAGAGAACAAGCAGCGCAGCGAAGGTCTCTCTGTCGGTCTTTCCCCCAGTTTGTGGCTCCATTATAGCTGTCACCCGCATGGCCGAGTGTGACAACAGCGCGAGACATTCACGGAAAGAAAATACGCGTACGCCCTAAAAAAAATTCATGGTCTCGTTTACATTTCTTGGTTTATCCTAAAAGACCGGGGGTTTGTTTACATCTGACAGGCAAGCCACGCGGTATCTGGAGACTTCCTGTTGCGGGAACACCGCCCCTGCAGCTGTCAGCGCAGCAGTCACGCCTCCTGTTAAACTGCTTCACTGCAAACTTCCATTTTCACTTTTTTTTTTAAGCAAACTTTATAAAACACCATCGCAAGGACGTTTGGTATAGCATATGTGTTTTAACTGCAACACAAGGAGACGAGCGGAGGTAAAATAAATAGGAAAAGAGGGGCTTAGGGTTGGAGGTTTAGCGCCAATTCAAATAAACTCCTCCTTGACGTCAGAGATTCGACTCATCTGTTCTGTGCAAGGCGCGAGCTCAGCTCAGACTACCGAACAAAGCGGCCAGGAGTCCGAGCTGCTGCCACGGGCCCATATTTATTTATTGACACGGGGAAGAGTGAACTTCAAGGGCAGAGACCTGAGGTGAGGTGCTTGAATCCCAACCAGCAGCACAGCAAGTTTAAACAGCTTTCGCTCCAACTTCTACAACTTCATCTGACTTAGCCAAACTGCAACAAACTCGAATCCATCATTAGGATACCAGGGCATTGCCGTGGTTAACTACAGGCCCCGTGTTGTTTGTTTGAAATTATATTTATTAAGTTATCTAGCGTTTCTGTTGATTTGCTGGTTGTTCGGCCATTATGTGAAGTGCAAGCTGTCCAAAGTTAGCGGGGTTCAAGAAGTAAATATTACCCTAAAACAGGCGAAGAAGTGACGCTTTACAAACTGTATTATCTGGTGTTTGTCACACGGTGATTCCATCTGTAGTTTTGGTCGTCGGGCCTGTTTTCTCCGAGTCCTAGCTCTGCGTTACTGTACCAGTTTACCCGCGCCCGGCTCGATTTGGCTTTGTCGGAAGGAGGGAGCAGAGCGTGGGGGGTTGGGAGTTTATGAATGTGTTTTTTTCTTTAAAAATAAAAACTCCTAACCTGATTTTCTTTTCTGTCTTAGGTTTGCTCTGAACATTTGAGCGGCCTATGAGAGGATAATGCGGGGACAACAGTGAGTCTGACATTGATTTCATGAATGATTTCGGAGCCGCAGTCTGAGTGTGACGACAGAAAGTTAGAGCCTTAGCCATCCGGCTAACCTGTGGCCTGTTGTCACAGGACTTAATTTGGGCCAAAGCAGCATGTTTGCAAGCTTGTTCCAGGATGTTAGGTTGACACCTGAGACTTAAAGTCTCGTTTCTCTATGTGTTTCTTTTCCAGGGAAGAGAAGGAACCGAAGTCTACCGCTGTAGGAGCTCCCACAGAGAATACTGTACGAGCGAGAAAGAGGAAGGCAGATGTTGCCATTGTAAGGAGCATCCAGAGCCTGTCTTCACTGCTGCTCTAAACGGGAATACACTTTTAGTTTCAGGTCTTTTATGAGGATTTATATAACTCATCTTCAAGAGCTTCCTTTAAGCAGCTGATCTGTAGATCATGATTTTTCTTAGTATTCAGTTATTAAGATCTCCAGTGCAATCAAAACTAAGAGTTATATTTTTATTGGAACGGTATTTTTTAAAGTAAATAACTATCCAACATAAAAACCTTTAGATACATTTAAAAAAATGAAATGGATTCACACATTTGAATATAATTTAGGATTACTTCTAATCCCCACAGAATCAAATACATTGGCTAACATTAAATGTGGAGTTGCTGATTCTTGAATGTCTTTCAATTTTACATTAAGTTATTAGTGATCATGATTAACTTCAGCTGGCAGCTTTTCGTCCTGGGTGATGGAGTTTGTTTGCTGGCACTTGTTGGGTTTTTCAGTGAGCGAGCCTATGGGAGTTTCATCAAAGTCTGAGAGGGGAAAAGTGTAGATGTAGAAATCTCGGCAAGTGTTTTATGTGCCATTCCAGGATCATCAGTGCAAACACTTGTAGGCAAGAACAAAGTATTCAGATGTGTCGCCATTTTTCAGATCAGATGAAAGGAAGTCTGTCTAGGATGTCCATGAAAAACACAAAACCTGAAGCCTGCCATGAACTGTAAAGCCAGTTCCACGTCAACATGGACGTCAGGATGGCAAGAAAGAAAGTCCTTATGTGTAATAGATATTTTTGAGCTCGACTAAAATTTCCAGCTGCCCTAATGGATACATCAAATGCCTTCTGGAGTAAATCAAAGCAAGATTAATAATGAGTTATTCGACCGCAATGACGAGTGCAACAGGTCAATGACTCCAGACAGACACTGGAACTGGTTTTTGATATCGAAGTAAATTTGTATAGGACATTTCAGCAACAAGGCAGTTCAAAGTGATTTAAATGATGAAAACATAACACAATAAACAAGAAAATTTTGCCACAATACAGTGGCAAAATGAAGAGAAGCAATACATTGTGATCCAGAGTAGAATGAATCTATGTTCCAGTGATTATTGATTAAACCTAGTGCTAAACATTTGGGTTTTAAGCCTTGATTGAAAGGAACTCTGTGTTTCAGCAGAACTGGGGTGATGATCTCTACTTTCCTAGTTTTAATGAGGATGTGACCAGTAGTGTTCTGGATCAGGATCATCTGCAGCTCTCTGATTGACTTTTCAGGCAGACCTGTGAAGATGCTGTTGCAGTAATCAATCTGACTAAAGATAAACAATTCTCAAGATCTTGTTGGGACATCAGTTCTTTAATCCTAGAAATGTTCTTCAGGTGATAGAAGGCAGGCTTTCTTATCGCCTTTATGTGTCTCTGAAGGTTTTGGTCTAACTTTACAATTACACCCAGATATCAGGGCCAATCAATAGTTTGCAGCTGTATTAACTGAAGCTATGTGCTGCCTCTAGATTGCTGATCTTTAGGTCCAAAAATAATTATTTCAGTTTTGTTTCTATCCAGCTGGATAAAGTTAAGGCACACCCACCCATTGATTGATTCTATGCAAGTTCATAGTCATCTGGTGACATGTGTTGGTAAATGATAAGGCAGGATAACAATAAACTTTAGCATTGGCATGGACCTTAACCCTGCTGAAAATGTATTTACTATGGGTCGGTTCCAGGTGAAAAGGCTAATGCCAACAAGAGTGCTAACATATGTGGTCAGAAGTCCGTAAGAAGCTTGTAGATGGCTGAAATAAACCATGAAATAAAGCATGTAATTGAGCATCAATCTGCTAAGCGACATTTAAGCAAGTGAGGCGAGAATATTGTGCCATTCCTGCTGCCAAGCTTGATTGTAATATTATAGACTTGACCACTTCTGAATGACCAGACTACCTGATACCGCCTCCACTTTGCAGCAAAGTGGCACCATTTTTTTTTTTTGATGCAGGCTTATATGTGATGCTGTATATGTAGCTCTCACCTTGTTGGGGTTGGAGAAAATCCAATATGAACTGGTCCACCTAACATGTTTGAAGAAGAAGAAAAAAGCAAACAGTCCCTCCTCCTGAAAAAGAACAGTTGAGATAAATTATTAAAGCTCCAAATGTGACATTGATGCCATGAATATATGTAAAATTAACTTTATTTGCTGTGAAATCTGAGCCATGGTCCAAAGCTGTTCACATAACATTCTTTTTTTCTTGGACTCGTAGGTTCTACAAGACCTGGATGAAGAGGTAGAAGAAATGACGAAGAAAAAGCAACGCGAGTCTGAGGTGAGCTTTATCTTTCTGGCCTTCCTCAAAATACACTGAGAGGAAGTTTAAGCAAGCAGATTTTCTTTCCGTGAACTGGCTTGATTAAACGGACTAGTAGCCCAGGCTCATGTGTTCAGGCTTTGTGCAAGGAAATGAGTTATTCAAGTCCACCAGCGAACGCACCATTTTTCGCACCTTTAATTTATTCATAGCTTTACTTGAAAAGGAGGGAATAATAAAAAATAAAAATCCACAGAAATGAACATATCAGGAATGACGGCAGAAGCAACAACACGTGTTCATTTGGTCACGTTGCACTAACTTTATGTGGACTCGGGCGTTAAATAATAGACCAATATAAATAGTGCATAATTGTAAAGTGGAAGGAAAACAATGTATGAATTCCAAATTTATTTCACACATAAGAATATGAAAAGTGTAGTGTATTTGTATTCAGTCATTGTGAGATGCTTTGTAGAATCACCTTTTTATAATAACAGCTGCAAGTATTTTGTGGTATTTCTTCAGTTCGATTTGGGTCTGGACTTTGAATAGGCAATAATAAATAATAGAGCATCTATTGCATCATATCTCTCAGGTAGGATCGTTCACTGCAGTGAGACTCTGTACGTTTATAGTGTATTACACACGTGACTGTTGCCTGAGCTTCTTTTGTTTGTGATTGTCCCTCAAGATACGTCGTTCTTAAAGTGCCCCTGGCATGAAATTTGCATTTTTTGAGTTTTTTGGTCATATTTTTTTGTTTCCCCAGCCAGCCTATGTCCCCTAAGGGGTTAAAATGACTGATTAGTCTTTCATTTGTCCCCGGGTATGTCTGCCTACATAGGGAAATTAGCACTCAGAAACGGGCTGTTTTGCAGTTCGGGCATATGACCTCACATTTCGGCATATGTCGTCACTGAGTTCCAGCCAATTACCCCCTTCTCTGAACTACACTCTCCAAGTCCCTCCCCCCACGGCGCGTATTACAACCTAAACAATGAGAGCTACGGTAAAAGGCAAACAACAAACCGACAGCATGGAGTCTAGACTGCATCAACACTTCCGAGCCACTGTAATGCTTGTGGATGGACTTTATTTATGCAGGGAATGTACCCGACCGACTCCCGAAGCGCGTGGTTGTTTGTGGCAAACATTTCTCTGACGAATGTTTTATTAACTTGGGACAATACAGCACTGGATTCGCAGATCGTCTTAAACTTTTACCAGGATCAATACCAACTTTCGGTGAACCAGCAAATATCCCTATACAAGTAAGTATATTTCTGCAATAATTTCCTTCAGCTGTTATATACCAGTGTTTCCCACACTTATAGACGAATCTGCGGCGGTGCCCCACAGATTAAACTCCGACCGCCACAGATTCAACACCGACCCAAAAAATAAAAATCAACACCGACTGTCACGTATTGCATTTCGTTTTTCTTTTTTACGCTATTTAAAACACGCAGCGTATTCGCCTTTCCCTGTTCTCTCTTCGTCTCTGTCACTCACGTCTCTCTCGCACACACACACACACACACACACACACTCACTCAGCCTCTCCCCTCCGTGCACAGCACGTCTGTCTGGATCACCTGTGGAAGACGTCCTCTACCTTTCTGGTTCCTCCTCAGGTGCCTCGCTGTCCGGATCAGATTCCGGATCAAATTGAAACGCCATTACATAGTTATAGTAGCCGATAACTGAGCCATTACTGTCGTGGTGAAGCTAGAGACGTAATGAGGACGGATGGATGTGTGGATGATAAAATATTTTATTAGGCCTGTAATTTGTAAACAGATTATTGTTCAACACACAATATAATTAGGCCTAAACCTATTTACATTTCATACAAAATATTGGAATTTGGGCAATTTGTGGTGCGCAAATGCATGTCTGTCAATGTTTAATCAGATGCGGACATTAGAGACTCATTTGACAATAGAGGCGCATGGCCTGGGCCCCGCCCACCAAAACTCGGTCGTTCTGTGCTAATGCTAACAGAACGGCCACCTAGTAGGGGCTGCAACTCTACAAACAAGGCTGAGTTAGGGCAAACGATCCTTTGATATAGTATTAAGGTACTTAGAGTGTGACTGAAAAGGGCCCAAACGTTGCGGGGAATTTCATGCTAGGGGCACTTTAATTGCAGAACACATTATGTTTAATCTGACCATAAATTGTATGCGCCTGATCTTCCATGCAGGTGAGTTGTATTCTTGATGTGGATTTCACAAGTTCTCAGAGCTGGACCCCCACACCTCCTCAGGAAGAGGACCAGCCAGCTTCCCTGACCAATGCGAGCATGTTTCACTACAACTTTCACAACATCTTCGTAACGCCGGTTCACTGCACTCCGCTCCCCATGCTGTGGTGAGTGCTTTTAAGCAGTTGATATCTCTGAGTTTAGGGTGCACAGTCTGGTGCCATCTGTGCCGTGACACGAAGCACATCAGGGGTGACCTTTTAAATCTCATCCATCTATTTTGTATACCTACTTAATCCACTCAGGGTGGCTGGGGCTGCTGTTTCTGACAGCTGCTGTTTCCATTCGCAAACCAGAGTCGGTTCTTAGATGCCACATTCAAATCTTGCTGAAAAATATATTAAAACTGTTTTATTTCACTTTTTACTTATTTACTTGTGAAGGAAGCAGGTCTAGGCTTGGGTCATGTCTTCTTTCACAGCATTTCTTTTGCAGCTACTTCTTCCAGTTTTGTTTCAGTGAGTTGCTATTGAGTTAGTTTTTCTGTATTGTTCAGCTGGGCCAGTAAGGAGGTGGTCTGGAACAACATGCTGGAGAAGGATAGGACTTACACCAGGGACGTCCACATGCTGGAGAAGCATCCTCATCTGCAGCCCAAGATGAGAGCAATCCTCTTGGACTGGCTCATGGAGGTCAGTAAGGTGGTCCCACACCGGAGTTTTAGGAACATTTAAGACCCATTAGGTGCATTTCCACTATCAGAACTTCTGGGTAATTTTACTAGAACTTCATGATATTAGTGTGTCTCCACTTCACCAGGCTGGCCCGACAGGACCATTTTCAGGGCCATATCAGTAACCAACCGAGTACCAGTCTTGGGATACGTACTCGGAAATGGCCCAGTCCAGTCGCTGTAGTTAAGTCATGCTGATTGGTTGTAACTCAGAGGGAAATAAGCAGACTTCGCCTAACAAGCGGCCATCCCTGCTTCTTCCATGTCGATTTCTTGCTTTTGGGTGAATTTTGGTGCTGATCAGTGATGCTACTCACTGCCAAAATGGTCATGATAATGCGGACGTCTTAGCAAATTCCTTAAAGGGCCATTTTTTTTGAAGATACGATGGCTGAGGGGAGAAGGCCAACAGATTTTCCTCGATGAAGGAAAGTCCTGTAAAATTACCTTGAAGCTCCGATAGTGGAAACGTGCCTAAATTGTGAGAATCTAAGGAACGTTTTGGATAGATGCGGATAACTAGATAAATCATAATGAAGCTTCTTTTCTGCTTTCTCTAAACAAATTCTAAAGGTCCTTGAGTTTTTAAGGTTTATGTTCATGAAGTACTTCGCAGGAGACCCTTCAGCTGTTATTGTTTTCCTTTTGTATGGATTGTAGGTAAGCGAGGTATACAAATTGCACCGAGAGACGTATCACCTCGCTCAAGACTACTTTGATCGCTTCATGGCTACACAGAGAAACGTCTTCAAATCAACACTGCAACTCATTGGCATTACGTGTCTCTTCATTGCTGCCAAAGTTGAGGTTGGAGCTGAATCTGTGTAATCTCTGTGATGATGATGATGATGGTGGTGGGTTTTTTTGGTCCCCCAGTTCTCATTTCATGGTTTTTGTGCTTTTAGGAGATGTATCCTCCAAAGGTCCACCAGTTTGCTTACGTTACTGATGAAGCCTGCACAGAAGATGAGATTCTCAGTATGGAGATCATTATTATGAAGGTATGCAACCCTTCTTGCTCCGTGATGTACAATAAAATGTTCTGCATTCAAACAGACCAAGTTAGTAATGAATGTGTTTCAATAACATCTGCCATTTTTCTTCAGCTGGGAGGATTTACAGTTAGTGTTTATTAAGATAGTTTCATGTGTTCTTTAGCTCCAGATTGAACTTGATCTAATAGAACACATGTGTAGGTCATGGAAAAGTGAGACCACCTTCGAACTTAGATTCCCACGTCACACATGTAGGTCCATAAAGCAATTGTAGATAAATGGACACACAGATGGACGAATAAGGTCTACCATGTATTCTGACTGAGTGGTGTATTTCTGATATTTTTGGACCCTGTCTGTCAAAATGATGGGTAACAAAAATATCCAGCTCCAGTGGGTTCTGTCTTGGGACCATCAGATTTTTACTTAAAAGGGTTCTGTGTAAAAAAAAACAAAAAAACAGGGTTCTGCTGTGGGTCACGGTGGTTTCTGCTCCTTTGGACACCAATGTCTGGTTTTATGAAATATCTGAATATTACAAACTTCGTCTGCCTTTTAAGTGATTTATAATACAGTTTCACAGTGTAAACTCTGTGAAATGATTACTGCTTTATACAGTCTCAATCAAAAGCCAAAAGACCACTTGAAAAATGGCAAAAAAAATCCTATTTTGCATGGTTTCGATCATAAGATTCCAAGTACAGCTTCAACATGAAACAAGAGGAAATGAGAGTGAGAAATATATTTTTTTGAGCATGCAATTTATTGAAAACAGTGCTTAAACTGAAACAGGCTGTTTCACAGCTGATCAAAGGTTTAAGACCATATGCCTTTTAAAAGGCCAAATCTGCAAAAATGATAGTCACACTGTCATGACATTCTGATGGCAAAGGCCAAAAAAAAACCATTCTGTTTTTGAACGTGGTCGGGTTATTGAGGTGCATAAACGGGGTCACTCGCAGTACGCCATCGCTGCTGAGGTAGGATGCAGTAAGACAGACATTCGGAATTTCTTAAATGCTCCTGAGGGTTATGGAACAAAAAGTTCAGTGGAAGACCTAATAAAGTGTCACCAGCACTGAGCCAGAGGATCCAGTTGGCTGTCCGTCAAGACACTGGGCAAACCTCAACCCAAATTAAGGTCGTTCTAAATCCAGTTGAGAACCTTTGGAGATGGATGGCAAGGGAAGTTTACAAAAATGGAAAACGGTTTCAGACAGTAGATGCTCTTCGTGCAGGCCGTCTTCACCACTTGGAGAAAGGTTCCTACTCACCTCATGGAAAGGTTGCAAAAAGCATGCCGAGACAAATTTTTGAAGTGATCAACAACATTACTCATTACTGAGTTCATGTTTGGAACCTTGATTTTTTTCTTCTTTGGGATGTGTGGTCTGAAACTTTTGATAAGCTGTGTATATATAAGCCTGTTTCAGTTTAAGCGTTGCTTTCATTAAATTGCATGCTCAACTCAAAAACTGTTTTGTCTCGCTCCCGTTTCTTCTTGTTGCATTATGAAACTCTGCTTGGAACCTTGTTAAGATCTAACCAGGCAAAATACAATGTATTTTTCCATTTTTCAGGTGGTCTTAAACTTCTGATCGGGACTGTAGCTAAAACAGACATCGTTGGATTCTTATTTGTTGACCTGAGCTGTTGCTCCTCTTTTCTCTACTGTTGCTTCAAAAAGCAACAGAACTCAGAAGTCTACATCAGCAAAATCCCCTTAAATTCCCATACTTAACCCATAAGCATGGATTCTGGTCCTCTCCATTCTTCCTCTTATCTCTGGGACCTTGATTTCCAAGTAAAATGTAAACTTCACTTTCATCTGAAAAAAAGGAGAACTGAGGTGTCCACTTTTTGTGGACAAATTTCGTCCAGTTCCTTTCATCCTTAGCCCAGAAAAGAAACATCTGACATGGTCTGTGGTTCAAGACTGAATGGTTATGTTCGTAGTGGCTCTTGAATTGAAGTGCTGACTCCAGCCTCGGTTCACTCCTCGTGAAGTTTCTCCAGTCAGCGATGATTTGGGGTGCCATGTCCAATGGGTTTTGTAAAGTCCACCTTCAACACAGCCTCTACCAGGACATTTTAGAGCCCCTCTTCTGACCAGCTTTATGGAAATCCTGATTTCATTTTCCAAGACTTGGTACAGGCCCACACCGCCAAAGGTACCTAAACCTATAGAGTATGGTTAAGAGGGAGATGCGACACCAGAACCAATGATGTAGATCAGTGGTCCCCAACCTTTTTTCTGCCACGGACCGGTGTAATATCAGACAATATTTTCACAGACCGGCCTTTAAGGTGTGGCGGATAAATGATAACGGACGGTATAAAAACGGGTTATTTTTTAAATTATAACAAGACGCAAATACAATGCGTATTCGCAGCTTTATTAACAGCGTCCTCCTAACATTGAGCAGACAACATAACACGAGTAACACTCAGCCCCCTACGCTCTCTGGTCGCCAAGGTTTACCACAAGGTTTACCACAAAAACAAATACAAAGTGCATGAAAAATCTAACTCACCACAACGCTGAATCAGTGAGAGCCTTGGGCTTTTCCCCTTTCCAAAGAAACGGTTGAGAGACCTTTGTTTTCTATCCATCTACCTTGTGGGATTACGTGTCAAGACTGAGCTATGTAACGGGGATATCCGGTTTATTTTTCAAAATAAAACAGCGGTCACCCTCGGATAATAAATAAAACTGAAATACTGGAAGTTATTTATTCTTTGTGTGGCTCGAGGTTCGGTACCACATGACCCACGGACCGGTACCGGTCCGCGGCCCGGTGGTTGGGGACCACTGATGTAGATGACCTGAAAGCCGCTATCAAAGCAACCCGGGCTTCCTGAACAACTCAGCAGACCCACAGACTGACTTCATACCAGAATTTGGGCGTTTCATTATCTGTCAGCCACAATCCTCCAAAAAAAGTTTGAACTAATTCACTCTGTGTAACAAATTGATGTAATGTTTCACTTTATGGAATAGGTAACAAAATATGAAACATTTTCACAATATTCTAATGTTTTTATATACTTTACACTACGGCAGTAACAGACTACAAATGACTTCCTCTGCTGTCCCCCCCACACACCAAGGAGGAAGGAGCAGATCATTATATACTCTATTCACTTGCACCCAGGGATCAGATATTTATTGATTTTAACACTAGTTCAAATGGCCTATGGGTTCACATTCCACAGGACGTTTTCATGTGTTTTGTTTAAAAAACATTTCTCTGCAATTAATCAAAACTGCAGCATTAAAGTCCTTAACATGGTTATCTTTCTACATGGGGTGTTTTTCAACATGCATACCATGTAGGTGAAGTGGAGAATGACCACCATGTTACCCTCGGCTAATGTTTAATACAGTTCGAGCAGTTCTTTGTGATTTTCATACTGCATACAGTGATAGTGCGATAACAAAGTTTGTTCTCCACTGTGCCGCCCTATAATAAGGTAACTTTATTTCAGGTCGTCGTGTTTTTCATGTTGGTTCTCTAACAGCTCCTGTCCCTCTTCACCCACAGGAGTTAAACTGGAGTCTCAGTCCACAGACTCCCATCTCCTGGCTCAATGTGTACATGCAGGTGGCCTACCTGAAAGACACAGAGGAGCTGCTGATCCCAAGATATCCTCAGGAGACATTCACACAGATTGCTGAGGTATGTATGTGAGAGTGAATGAATAAGGGAGTTGGAAAGCGCTTTCAGGGTCTCAAAAAGCGCTATATATATGCAAGCCATTATTATTATTATTTTTGTGTATGACTCTGTCTGTAGGATAAACATTCTAGCTAGTGTAGGCTTTATCACAGAGAAATCAGATTTTCTCCAAATCCCATCAGCTACATGGCTTTGAGGATTCAAAATGTAGAAGCTATTGTAAAATATATCTATGAAATGTTGACGTTTATTTAGTTTTGCCTGAATGTGCAGTAGTTGCTTCAATGTGTCTCCTTTCGTTTATTTGTAGTTGCTGGACCTGTGTATGCTTGATGTGAGGTGCCTCGAGTTTTCCAACGGCATCCTCGCTGCGTCTGCACTGTTTCACTTTTCCTCACTTGAGCTGGTGGAAAATGTCTCAGGTGAGAAGAAAATTATTAACTTTAGAATGCAGAGAGATTTAATTACAACATGTTGAGATTAACTTAATGGCAGTGGGGCAAAAATGTATTTGGCAGCCACCAATTGTGCAAGTTGTCCCACTTAAAAAGATGAGAGGTCTGTTATTTTTATCATAGGTACAGTACAGCTGAGAGACTAACTGTAAAAAAAAATCTAGGAAATCACATTTTAAAAAATTTATTTGTATAATGAACCTTAAAATGCTTTTTACGTAGCTATTCCTTTGTTACTCAGGTGATTTGTGAGGTGTTTGGGATCATTGATCCAGCCATGTTGCATCTTCAGGGGAAGGATGTTTTTGTCCAATATCTCCCGATACATGGCCCTATTCATTCTTTCATTAATACAGATCAGTCATCCTGTCTCCTTTGCAGAAAAGCAGCCACAAAGCATAATGTTTCCACCCCCATGCTTCACAGTGGGTATGGTGTTATTGGGATGCAACTCAGCATTCTTTCTCCTCCAAACACGCCGAGTGGCGTTTATACCACAGAGCTCTATTTTGGTCTCATCTGACCACTTGACATTCTCCCAATCCTCCTCTGGGTCATCCAGATGGTCTCCGGTAAACTTTAGATGGGCCTGGTCATGTGGTGGCTTAAGCAGGAGGACTTTCCGAGTGCTGCAGGATTTTAATCCATGACGACATAGTGTGTTACTAATAGTAACCTTTGTTACTGTGGTCCCAGCTGTCTTCAGGTCATTGACCAGTTCCTCCCGTGTAGTTCTAATTTCTCACCGTTCTCAAAATCATGTGTACCCCCACCATGTGAGATCTCCCAGAACAAGGGTGATTATCAGTGATCTTGTATTTATTCCATTTTCCTAATTGCTCCAACAGTTGATCTCTTCTCACCAAGCTGCTTACCTATTGGTAGATTGGCTCATCTCAGTGTTGTGCAGGTGAACAATCTTGTCCCTGGTGTCCTTGGGCAGCTCTCTGGTCTTGGCCATGGTGGACGTTAGAGTCTGACTGTTTGAAGGTGTGGAGAGGTGTCTTTTTTTCTTTTCTTTTTTTTTTTAACAAAGAATGAGTTCAAACAGCTGCCATTAATACAGGTAGCGAGTGGAGGATTCAAATGTATGTATATAACACATTTACTAAATGTTTATTTTGCCCAAAGTGCAGTACAATTAATAAAAAGAATAAAATCAAATCCTAAAGAAACACTATAGTTGTAGTTAACATCAGAATTCCCATCACAAACGGATAATAAAATGGAGATAACCTAGTTAAAAGCCAATGAAAGATGAGGCTCAAGTAACGACCTAAAATCTGCAACAATCTGAGCGGGCAAACCGTTCCACAATTTAGGGGCAGCCATTGAAAAGGCTCTGTCATCCCGGGATCTGAGCTTTGATAATGGAGCTTCCAATAAGAGCAGAGAAGATGACCTTAAACTCCTTGCTGGAACACAGGAGAGCTTCTTAAAGAAGAATTAACAGCTCTGTGAGGGCCAGAATTCTTGCTCGTTTGTGGCTGCTAAATACTATTTTTCTGTACCATTATACAAATAATGTCATACAATGTGATTTCCTGGATGTTTTTTATTCCCACTTCTGTGGAAGTTTACCTATGATGAAAATGAAAGACCTCTTCTTTTTAAGTTTGACAACTTTTTAACTTGCACAATCGCTGGCTCCCAAATACTTTTTTGCCCCACTAGTGAGAGCCTCAGCTGGGATTTTTAAGGTGTTTAACCTCACATGAAGCATATCAGGATGCTTCGCTGTTGGCATCACACTGGACTCATGGTAGCTCAAACTTTACTTCTCTGGAAAAAGATGTTCCAGATGTCTCCATGGAAGGATAATTTAGCAGGGCAGGAAGTACAAGACTGCTACATTCTCTCCTACATTTTCCCCTAGACAGAAGTGGCTTTGTTTCTGATCTTGTCACATGGCTGCCATCTAAACCATTTGCCTCAGATTTACTCAAACTTGCCAAGCTCTGCACTGGTGGAGAGACCATTCTGTAGTGCGCCTGAACTGTTTTAAGATAATATATTTGTAGCAGCACTTTGCTACATGTGAGGTCATTTTAATGCAAAGCAGTGATGGCTACATGTATCTTTTTGGCAACTGTTCAAGACAAGGACTTTAAGCACACCTGCCCAGTGGTGATGGCAATCACTCCAACTAGATTGACAGTGTTTACTGCCAAAGTGTCTGGCCATTGCCGTTTCAATGCATGTATAAAGTGCGGCAAAGGGTGATGAGTGCCATGCATCTTTTGACAAAAGAAAAAAAAAAAACTAACAAAAAAACACGTTGAATAAAGCCCACTTAATAAAATATTGGTAATATAAACTACTCAGTTCTGTGCTCAGAAGTTTCTTGCTCAGTGTCTACAGTTTAAATGAGAGGTAAGCAGGGTTCGTACAGTCATAAAAAACCTGGAAAAGTCATGGATCTTGAAAATCCAGTTTCCAGGCCCTGGAAACATCTTGGGAATTTTGTAGGTCCTCAAAGTTTTGGAATTTTACTAAATCTGTTCAAACTTTTAAAAGTAATGCAAAATAAATAAGAAACTGATCAATAAATAGAAGTCAGGGAGTTGTAAATTTTTAGTCAGGCCTCCCTCCGAGGCCTTAAAATGTAGCCTGCGAAGCTAATTCTATAGCAGGTTGGCGCATGCAAGCTAAAATCAAGAGTTCAAAATGCCAAGGAAATGTAATTTCAACAATGCGCGGCTTTTTATGGACAAATATTGAAGCTGGCTGCAAAAGAATGCACACTCAGACACGCTAAGTGAAAGCTATGCATTAAAACTTTCAATGTTTCTTATGTGGGTGAGGAGAAGTCATACACAGCAGCTAGGGCTGGTCCCTTTACATGCAGCTCCCTCTGCTGGCAAAAGTAGGAACGACCTAAGTAAAAAAAAAAAAAACTTTCAATTTTGGTGAACAAGTGCTTAGCAATTCAGTTAGGCTGTGGATGACACTTTGATAGGGAAACTTTAAGTCAAAAAGTTTTTACCAGTATGTTTTTGACAAGATAACAGCATATACTTTAAAACTCAAATGGGTTTTGCATGATGTCTACTTTAAAAAATCGTTTAAGTTAAATCTGCAGAATACAGAAGCGTATTGCATTGACTTAAAAAAAATAAATAAATAGAAAGCTCTGCTTTTCTGAATTGACGAGAAACTGTGGGGGGCAGAAAATCCAATGGAGCAGTACACCTGAACAAGTGCATATTCTTCAGGCGTCTTAAGTGCAAAGTTGACCAACTAAAAAGCCTAATAATCCTGTCTACATTATTTAGAGAAGTTTTTCCCAGTTTCTCCTTCCCAAAACAACGTAAAAGTGATTAAAATCAACAAACAGGGCCTGCGATG
This sequence comes from Valencia hispanica, assembly GCA_963556495.2. Classification (NCBI taxonomy): domain Eukaryota; kingdom Metazoa; phylum Chordata; class Actinopteri; order Cyprinodontiformes; family Valenciidae; genus Valencia; species Valencia hispanica. The sequence continues at coordinate 7,084,105 of OY747701.1, forward strand.
GACAGGTGTCCTGCAGTGTGTACCCCGCCTTTTGCCTGATGACCGCTGGAGATAGGCACCAGCCCCCGCGACCCTGCAAAAGATGAGTGGTATAGGTGATGGATGGATAGAAACGGAACATGTACGAGTTCCTCTTACTTAGCCAGTTCATAATGCCTGTAGGCATTAGATTTATGGTTTTATGATAAATGTGTATTCTTGCCTATTTTTATTTTTGGTACAATGCTAAACTTTGTTCATTTCTCCTTCATGCAGCTCTCAAAAGGGTGGAGGTGGAGGAGTGTGTAAGGTGGATGGTGCCGTTTGCCATGGTTTTGCGAGAGGTAGGCGGGTCACGGATGAAAACCTTTGCTGGAATCCCTACGGACGACATGCACAACATCCAAAGCCACTCTTCATACCTTGCATGGCTGGTAGTTATTATTTGAGATTCTGTTTAAAACAAGATGTGTCATTTGTCTTTCTACACACACGAGCTGTTGTGAACAGTGATTGAGATCTCATTATTAAGGTTTTTCCCCTTTGTATTTTTGTTGTGTGCAGGACAAGGCCTACTCCTACCAGGATGTGGATCTAAAGCATCATAGCAGTTGTCCTGTTCCATCCGGCGTCCTGACTCCACCTCTGAGCAGCGAAAAAACCGAAGAGTTGAACGGTGCAGATGTTGCAGAATTGAAAATCAGACCACGGATGTGCACGCCTTCCCCCCAGCCCCACCTTCCAGAGTAGAGAGACAAAGAATTCAAGCTTTTAACCTGGAACTGAAAGAAAGGCAAAACCTAAGCTTATGTAGAAGGACATGGAAGGTTTTCCATACCTCTGTGGAGAAAAGCTGGTTTCAGTTAATTTAGGTATAACTCCTCTGCCTGTCCCTGCAGGAACGTTGCCCTCTTGGCCCTTCTGTCTGCAAGCAAAGTTAGATGCAAATGGTGTATGAGCAGATCGCCTCACATCGTCCGACTCCTGTTTAGTTCCTATGCAGGGGCGTCAATGAGTTGACATTTTACAGATTCTTTACTTGATTGTGTGCATGTGTTTAACAGTGATTGGTGTGTGTGTATAATTTTTTTATTATATTTTTTAAATTTTTCGTCTCATTTGCCCAATAACTATTTCTAGGGTCATATTTGGTCCTATGTGCTGCTATAAAGTGGGCTTTGCATGATGGGAAATGTTTGTGTGCAAGAAATAGCATGTTCTTATTTAGTTTCCTTCTCTTGTGTTATTGGCTGAAACACTTCCATGTTTTTCTTTGGGACCAGTAGCTTGGCTACCTCAAAGGACAAGTGAACCAGCCAGGCTTTAAAAGCTACAACATTGATTGTATTTGAATTAATTTTTTTCCACAACTTGCAGGGTTTTTTTTCTCCCCCCTCAAAATGTCAGATTTCTATTTTCATTTTATTTATATATATATATATATATATATATATATATATATATATATATATATATATACATACAGAGATAGATAAAAATGCTGCTACATGTTTTACATTAAAGGTTCTTAAATTTTTTGTGACATCCATGCATTAGCCTTTTTTTGAAACTGTTTTTTTTGTTCATGTTTAATAGTAAAGTAGCTGCTTTTTCTGTTTCACTGTTCAATAAGGTTTGGTTCCACTAGGTGTCAGTGTCCTGCTTTTAGAATTCGTATTACTGATGCATTCATATATCGTCAAAACCAGCCTTTTTAAGGAAATCAAGTCTTCAATTTGAATGTTTTTTTAAATCCAGATTTTTAACAATATTGTAAAAATGTCCAATATATCAAAGTTTATGCTAAGTAAGTCATGAAAATGATCCAATCTTTTTCTCAGAGTAACGGCAACACAAAAATGAAACTGCATGAACCTGAAATGCCTATTTGTGGTTTGCTTTTTAATTTTTCTTTTTTGCTGAAGCTGACCTCGGTGTTTAGCAAAGATAGGACAAGGACTACGTTTCCACACAAAAAAAGCTTCTATCTTGCTTTAAAAAAAAATTCAATAACAATAAATCTGGGAAGCTCCTAAAAGGTATGACATCTCCTCAATTCAACCATCCAATCACAGATGTAGAAGTTGCCAGCCTTGTTTAGTAAAGTGGCTTATTACAGTGCCTTGCAGTGGTATTCCTACCTGTTGGACGCATTTTGTCCAGTCACAACCACAGGCTTTGATGTTTTATTGGAATTTCATGTGATCGACCAACACAAAATGGTGCATAATTGTGAAGTGCAAAGTAAAAGGATACACGGGTTGTCAAAGGTTTCTACAAATAAAAATCTAAAGTGTGTATTTGAATCCAATGCCTGTTACTCTTAAAACCTATTTTTTCTCTGCTTTTAGTTTCTACTTAAATTTAGAAGAAATTCAAACTAAGGATTTCAAATCTAAGCACCCGAAGAAAAATAGTTCTGTTTGGTTAAATCTTTCCCCTCCTGTTTAATCACAGCTTTAATCAGCTCAGGTTTTTTTTTCTTCTATCAAAAGCATTCTGATTTGTTGCCAACAAAAATGTCAGTTTTTGTCATAGTTAAAAGTAATGCAACTTTAATAGCTTATTTTGTACCTGTTTATTAAAATTATTTCTGGACATCACACAGCTAAATCAAGGTTTCTCAACTCTGGGCCTCAGGGCAAATTGTCCTATATGGTTTAGGTGCTTCCCTGCTGCCTGACTTCAGCAACAAGTTAAAAACTATAGAACCGGAGAATATATGAAACAGAGCTCCTTGACATTCAGGATTTTGGTGGAAAACTTTGGAAAGTGACTTCAGTTTGGTTCTTTGGCATGCACCACTTCATTCGATTCACCCTATAACATAAAGAGCCCAGATGTTAGGGAATGGCCTAGCCGAAGTTCAGAACTAAATCTGTGAGGTCGCCTGAAAGAGCTACTGGGAAGAGAGTTTACAATCTAACAGATTGTGAGAACTTTTGCAAAATATTGTCAGTAATGAGGCTGATAGAGTCCTACCAATAACTATCCTGCAATTAAATCAAAAGGTGCTCTAATAAAGTATTTGAGGGTGTAAAGATTTATTCTAGTAGTTTATTGCACCTCCTTTTCTCTTCCTCACAAAGTATTTTTTTCAGTTGGAATCTTCTAACTTTAATGGTCAAAGTTCATGCGTTTATCGTCTTTAAATGATTATCAGTGCAGGATCCAGTGGTTATTGGGAGAATAGCACATACAGCTGGTCTGATATCCCGCTTAGCTGCAATGCCCTGTTGGACGGGGGGCGTCGACTGTGATGATGCTCCCAGTAACTGAACATCCCCCGTGTCCTGTTTACAACTTTTTACTTTCTTTAATATAGAAAGTATTCTTACATCACTTCTTTAGTTCTGTGGCTCTGCTCTGACTTCTCAAACCCCCAGACGGTCATGGCAGATGGCTGCTTGGACTGAACCAGGTTCTGCTGGAGGTTTCTTCCTGTTAAAGGGGAGTTTTTCCTTTCCATTATTGCTACATGCTTGCTCTGTATGAGGGATTGCTGTGGTTGGAGTCTGCATGAACAGGGCACAACCTCAAGTCAATGACTCGATGCAATCTGCTGACTCCTTAAATAACAAACTTTTAAACTGACTGGAATGCTTGTATGATTTTATTGAAATTACTTTTCTTGAAAAGTGCCTTGAGAGGACATCTGTTGTGAACCGGTGCTATATAAAATAAACTAGGGCTGTCAAACAATTAAAAGTTTTAATCTAATTAATCACAGGGTAGCTGTGAATTAATCATGATTAATCAACATTCCTAAATATGACTGAAAAGCTACAGTTTTTGGTGTAATTAAAGGACAAAACCGGATGCTTTTGCAATTTAAAAAAAAAGAAATACAGGAGAGATCTATGGGACTTTTGTTTTACACATTTACATGTGGCCCTTATAACATATAAATCTTTTAGCCAATTGCTAAAGCTGACCATTTCTTAATATTGGACAACCCTGACTATCCCCTTCATGGGACTATCCTACAACAACAGAGTGTTTTCAGTCAAAGGTTTCAACAGTTTCGCTGCAACACACACTGCTACAGGAATCCTTCCTGCAAATAGCCATCAGGATCTACAACAATTTGAAGAATCCAATAGTATGAGCTACAACAACACAATTCATTTTTGAATTTAATTGTAGTCTTCTGAACAATGGAGAGGTAATTTGTTTATTAAAATGAGCGCAAATAGTGTGGAACTGAACCTTTTCATAACTCAAATTCCCACTGCTTTTTGTGGTTATCTTGCAGCTGCAGTGTTGTTTGCTATGTTAGCTTTTTGATAGCCAAGTTTATCTGACGTTAAGTTATCTGTTGCAGATTGTTGCATTTTTAATCATCTGCTCGTTCCAATTGATTCTTCTGATTGTTTACAACACTTGATCTTGTCTCTTTCTGCAGACTAAACGCGTAATAGAGCAGGGAGTGACGTAGACCGATAACCCCTCTGTCTGGCCTGCGACAGAGTAGAAACATTCACATGGAACCGTGAATAAAGTTCTGGTCTGCCAGTATACGTGAGGAGCACTGAACGCAGTGCGGGCTGAATTATAGGATAAACAGGGCAGGTTATCTTGTGCATGCGTTAATTACGTAAAAACATTGTGTTAATTCTACAAATTAATAGATCTACGTTGATGCGTTAATTTTGACAGCTCTAAGTTTATATCTCTTTTCAATTCAATTCAGTTTATTTTAAACATTTACTATGCAAATTAGCTGAATTATGCAATACTAGCCAACACTTCGACCACTATGTCAAAGTGCTCCAAATACGATCTAACTGAATGCATCAACAGGTAAAAAAATATTGACCACAAAGTTTGTCCTCAGTAAATATGTCTCCAATACTTTGAGATAAAATTCAGACAAGATGTGCACCTTTATCAATCAGCTATGAGCTTTCTCAAATATTGCTTTTGTGATCTGCCACATGAGGACCACCTTTTTAAGCTCTAGATGTTTGTAATAAGCAAACACACAGGCAGTCTTGGTAACCACCTGCATATATCCAGGCTTCCCTGTGTCTCCAGGAGTGTTTCCTCTCTGCATGTCGTGAATGGCAGTGGTGTTGTTTGCTCTAGCTAAGCAGAGTTAGAACCAGGACAGACCTCCCTCAGGGCCTTGCCACCATCCCATGTAAACAACTTGCACCAGTGTATATTAGAGACTTTGATGTTACCAGCTGACTTAGTTTCTGTTCTCGTACTCCTAAATATTTTATTAATGCAGGCTTATTTACAACTGTGGAAGAAGATGTGTGACTTCTGCTTTTCTAAAGCTCTGAGGGACAAAGTTACCTACTGGTAACATAGCAGCAGCACAAACTGTATGAGATGTCCTGATAGTTAGTAGACAGGAGTGCAACCTCAGCATCAACACCACCAAGCCTCAGATTTGAAGACCCAGAATAAGACCTAGCCAGTAGTAAAAATCATTTTCAAATATGTTTTTGTCTCACTCTGGTGGTGAGTCCAAAAAATACCGCCAAAGTTGGCTTTGTCCTGAGACAGGCTGTTATCTTAAACTTCTGGGATGATAATCTGTATAAAATAAAGACACTAATAGTGCGATCTTCTTCAGGTAAGATATCAACTGCTTATAACCAATTTCATTACAGTTTGATCCAATTTTGGTGACTAAAGCCAAACTTTGTCAGTGTATGAAATAAGGTCATTCTCTCCAATCATCTTAATTTTCCAGCCATTTCTACGGTAAAGTGCAGTTTCAGTCAGAAGTTTAACAGGAATCCCACATTCATTTGGAGCTTTAAATTATTTATTAGATTATTTTATGTAGAATGAACAACTTTTCTAAAAAAATAGTGGTTGGAATTTATTTCCTCTATTTCAGAAAGCCTCAACATCATACATATAGGTCTTGAATACATACATTCCTTTCTGTTTTTCCTGAAGTCCATTTGTTCTTATGGGCGAGATTTAGGTGTTTGCTCCAAACATTCTTCCAGTCATTTTCACCAGTCAATATGAGACTTTTGAACACTGTCAGCTGTCAAGCATAGTTGAGGTGGAGTTTGGTACTAGTGCATTGCATAAATTAAATGGACTAATGAAAACCGAGGGCTACCTCTAAATTCCTTAAATTCACTTAAACAGGTAGATGTTTGAAGCAAACTGGATGTTTTGCAAAACCTTAATAAAAATGTTATTCATGTCAATCTTTGTCATTTAGTGTTAAGAAGGCCCTGCCCAGGTAGCCACAACCACAGGGGTACCATGAGCACTTGCAGAAATAAAGTTTTCTATAGTAATCCAACGAGGAAGTCATTACTCCAAAATAAACATAAAAAGCAAGCTTGCAGTTTGCAAATGCACATAGGGACAAATACTTTAAATTCAGGAGACATGCCCTGTAGTCTGATGAAACTAAAGTGGAACTGTTTGGCCCTATGACCATTGTTACATTGGGGGGAAAAAGGGAGACACTTGGAAGCCTGAGAACATCATCCCAACTCTGAAGTAAGGGGGTGGCAGTATCCTGTTGTGAGGCAAGAGGAACTTGTCCACTTCATAAAATAGATGGCATTCTCAGGAAAGAATATTATGTGGAAATAATGCAGCAACATTTAAAGACATCAGCCAGAAAGTTAAAGCTCAGGTGAAAATGGGTCGTCCAAATAGACAATGACCCTTTGTTGCGTTATTAGCTTCAGTGACTCATATGCAGGCAACAATTACGTACTCAGGGTCAGTACTAGGAGGGTAGAAAAGTTGGGTAAAATTCTGATAATGATGATAGCAGCAAGACTCAAGAAGATTAGTCGAAATATCTTATACGGTTCCAGAAGAGGATCAAGTTTTAGGGAGAAGAGAGTGTGACCTAAGGTGAAGTGGTGTTGAGAGTATTAGCTCCAACCTTGGTCAGTGATGGAATGTAGGAGGGTGTGTCAAGAACTGTGTCTACAGGCAGCAGTGACTCAAACGCAGACATGAATAAAGTGATGGATGGATTTATTACCAGGGTGAATAATGGTCCTGGTGATCCGGAGGAACAAGGCTGGGAGACAAGACAGGAGACAGCAGGAGTAGACACACTCTCACGGGACGGGAATCTGGACGGACGTTTCTTGGCGGGACGGGAGTCGGATGGCCCTCCCCTAAAGATGAGGCAGCAGCTGAGGAGCCTGGCTGGTCGTCGGAGATGCTTGGCTGGGCGATGGCGGAGACAGAGGGGTCTGGCTGGTTCTTGCTGACGATGACGAAGGTGCTTCAGCAGCAGAGCTGGGCCTGACTGGGCGCTCGGTGGCCGGCGGGCCTGACTCTGGGTGCACGGTGGGCAGAGGCGGGTCCTCCCTGACTGCCTCTGGGGGTCCTGGCAACCTCCAATAACCTACCACAGGCCAAAGAGCTGCTGCTGTGCAGGCCAGAGAGACTGCGGCAATAAAGACAGCAGGCTCTGGTTCTGGAACGGGCTCAGGAACAGGCTTTGGTTCTGGAACGGGCTCAGGAACAGGCTCTGGTTCTGGGACGGGCTCAGGAACAGGCTCTGGTTCTGGGACGGGCTCAGGAACAGGCTCTGGTTCTGGAACAGGCTCAGGAACAGGCTCTGGTTCTGGAACAGGCTCAGGAACAGGCTCTGGTTTAAGCTCCGGGAATGGGTTGATAGAAACTGGGTTCCTTGAGGGAGAAGCTGAGTTGAATAGAGCAGGTAAGGGGTGGAACTGAGCAGGAGTGGGCGGCGCCTGTGTGCAGGCTGAAGCAGAGCGGTTTGGCAGCGAGCGGACAACTTGCTCCTATTCCCCAGAAGTAAACCGGTACCGACGGCGCCGCAGTCTACAGCGTGCCAGTGGTAAGGGCTCGTGTCGACGGGGTCCGGTTCCAGGAGCACAGCAGGCCAATCTGGTGCCAGCAAAAACATCCTGTTGCTCCCAGTACTCCTCGGGAGTGGAGATCCCAGGAAGTGCCGTTATGGAGCCGATGGTGGAATACGGAAGGATGTAGGTGATCGGGTACGGCTCCGGTTGATACTCCTCATCATCGGTGGACCAGTCTGAGAAGGTTGTGGCGCTGGACCTTGGAGGAGCCGGCCCTGCAGCCGGAGAGCCACGATACGGAGGTGTGGCAGGAGCGAATGAGGAGCTGACTGAGGTAGGAGGAGACGGTGATGAGCAGACTGGAGAGAAAACAGCTGTTAGCATGCTGTCGACCCGCTCCTCCACCCTGGAAGCACGCTTGCCTCGACAGCGCCGTCTCCACCATCCACCATCCACCATCTCTTCTGTGGCGAGATGGTGGAGAAGGGTCGTTCCTCTGTGACCCAGTGTCAGGAGGACGTTACGCTGACCGTGTCTCAGGGAGACCAACCTGCTGCTCCAGGAAATCCTCCACGAGGGATTCCTCATCCGAGGGGCAGCTCACCTCCCGTGGCGTGGTGAGGTAGCCAACTGTAACAGAGGCTGCTGACTGATGGTGGTTTGAAGGTAGCGGTGGAGACGAGGAGGCTTTGCCAAACATCTGCTCTCTGGTGGCTTGGTGAACCCGTTCCGCCTCCTCCCTCAGAGCCGCACTGTCTTGTGGAGCGATGGTGAAGGTGAGACGGGGAAGGAGCTGCCAGAACTCTTGCGCTCCAGCGAGGCATACCCAGGGAGGAGTGAGGGTAGAGATCCTCGCCAGCTGGTCCCAGATGTCCCTCAGGAGCTGATCAGTGAGGTGAGTGTCTGCTGAGTTCATTTTTTCAGGCCGGTTCATTATGTCAGGAACTGTGTCTACAGGCAGCAGTGACTCAAACGCAGGCATGAATAAAGTGATGGATGGATTTATTACCAGGGGGAATAATGGTGCTGGTGATCCGGAGGAACAAGGCTGGGAGACGGGACAGCAGGAGTAAACACACACCATTGAAGACCACAATGAACCGGGAGGGAAGGTGAGGAAGAGAGGAGTATAAGTAGCATAGAAGGGGGGGAGGCTCAGGTGAGACAAATAGGACACAGCTGCAGACAATGATAAGACACAGATGGGATGAGGAGAGTGAGTGGGTTGTGCAGCATGACAGGGTGAAAAGGCAGGCGTTCGATTGATGAAGATTCCAGGTGAGTGTTACAGGAAAGCCAGCGGAGGAGCCGCAAGGAGAAGAAGTTGGCGAGCCAAGGGAAGAGACTCGAGCTGTAGAGGATGACTGGAGGGGCAATCAGGGATATTGAAATGAGTGGTCCAGGACGAGGGACTGCAAGAAAAATAAAAACAGAGATCTTAAGGCGGGTTCATTCTGAGTTATTTGGCCGTCTCAAAGGCGCAATCTGCTGGGATTCCTTAAATAGGAAACTTTTTAACTGATTGGAATGTTTGTATAAATGTATTGAAATGACTTCTTGTTAAGTGCCTTGAGATCACATCTGTCGTGAATTGGCGCTATATAAATAAACTGAATTGAATTGAATTGACTGTTTTGTGGCAGACTGTGCGAGCTCCACCGAGCTCTAGAGGTGTGTGACAGTGAACGGGCCAAGATTTCAGTGGTTCAAACTGCACATCGTCTCGCAGGATGTGCCAAGAGCCAACATCATTCATAGTCATTCATCGAGGGCAGTCCATGGTCATAGAATTTCAGGCAGCGCCTAAAGACTCATAAAGGCTAAGGAACCTGTCGCATTGCACAGCCACGGAGGTAAGAATCACATGCATGCGCCCTGTTTTTCATCAAGATTCTTTTCATGACGAAAGAAAAGCTCTAGGATGGCCAAATTTGCACAGTGTGATCGCAGCTTCAGGTAGCCACTACTTCAAGATTCAGCAGGAAGCAGAGAACACTGCAAGGGCCTGATTACCACACTATAAAATGTAACCATCTAGCATTTGTCTTAGGAATCTGCTCCTCCTAAAAACTTCCAATAAGGAACACCTGGGAACCCAGTCTGCCTGTCACACCCTGGAGGAACCAGGTACGAGAGAAACCACACAGACATCCACAAACTGCACAATCCCCTGACGACATAATGCCCTATGCACCAGCAAAAATGGTTCCAAAGTGGCCTGAGGACACCAAAGTCAATGTTTTAATGTGGCCATCAGAAAGCCCTGATCTCAATCCTATAGAGACTTTGTGAGTAGATCTGAAAAGCCGTGTGCAAGTCCTACAAACCTGGCTCAATTCCACCAGTTCTTTTAAGAGGAATGGGCCAGAATTCTTATTGTGAGAAACTTGTGGAAGAACACCGTTTGACCCAAATGTATAGAGTTCAATACAATGCTACCAAATACTGAGGAAATGTATGTGAATGTGTGTTTTCATCTGCGAGTGTGTACATATATATATATATATATATATATATATATATATATATATATATATATATATATATATATGCATCACCAACAGTTGCACATAGTATGCACCATGCCTCGAATAGGTTAGAAAAAGGGGTTGAGGTTTAATTTAAAATACAATTCCCAGCTAATAAAAGTTACACAATGACACTTATAATTCTGCCTTTTATCAGATCTTGTATGATGTGTAAAATTTTCCTGAAGTAGACGAAGTAGTTTATCTTGAACTAACCCAAAAATCTCAGTCAGACCAGTTACTTGTTAAAAGCAAAATAACTGTCAAAATAACAGCAAAATAATTTGACTCTTGTCCTTACTGTAAACCCTCATTTTCAAAAAGTACAGGGAACTTTTCTTAACAAGAAAAGCAAGTTTAGGAATCACAACAATCTGACTTGACCAGATGAGGGTTAGGGGGAAAGGAACATGACACCCCTCTAAACCTCTACCCCTCCAAAAAAACTGTTTGGTGTGGCATTTTCATCCTGACAAATCGAAACAGTGTTTTGTTGTCTGGTTTCACAGTTAGTGTCATTGCTAAAGTAACCAAACGTACTGTGTACACTGTGGGGGAACATATTCATAAACCTTACAGCTGTTGTAGATTAAAAAGAGAATGTGTGGATTGCACATTTTTGTGACATAAGCACAAAAGGGTCTGTATTATTTTAAGTCTTTATGAGATTTCATAATTTGTGTTAGTGTGTTTCCTGTCAATACCACAGCACACATCTCTGGTTCCCTCTTCCATTGTAATTCCTTTAATTAAAGAGAATTTATTCACAGGCACACAGCTGGCGACGGCTACTTTCTATTAGCCATCTGAGTGGACGCTTCGTTCTGTGGGAGGACGTGCTCTGGGGCTGCTTCCTATGGAGCACACAATGCTATTTTCATCTCCCAGCTGAGTTTGTTGTGTGTTTTGAATTTATTAATCATTGATTTTAATGTGCTGCCTCTTGACAGTGGCAGCTACCCACGCATTAATTAATTCTTGCTTCCCAGCCTTACAAAATGGCATTTAAGAAACAATGAGAGGTCGGCCGGTGTTTCCTCTGACCTATAAATGGAAGGCATCAAAAAGCAAAATGTCAAAATTTGCTTTTATTTGTTCTCCTCTTGGCAGATTTTATTGCCTCCCTTTATTTGATAGAGCAAGATAAAATGAGGTTATTTTAAGTCTGATGAAATGATGTGTAAATACAGTTGTGTCATCTTTAATATTCACCTCGTCTTTTTGGGAGGTTGTGAAATGCAATAATGTCTCTTTTGTTAGGCGTGTTTTTCTCGGTGCACCTGCTTTGCATACGGCATCTAGCAGGAGCATTCTCAAAGGAACTGTGGGTCTTAAGTTGAGGATGAAGGCTCTTTGCCATCAACAATAGGTAGTCTGTGTTTATCCTTTGGGTTCTTAAACAACTTTGTGTACAAAGATTTGCGTTCAGTGAATTGGTGGAAATAGAAATGAGGAGATTAGATCTTAAATTAAGCATATGGTACTAGAATTTGAATGGAGTTGGGATTTGAATGTATTTATGAAAGAATATTCTTTTTATATGTATTGAGCACACCTGAATTGTTCATCCATTTAAATGAGTGACTGGTCCCTGTGTTTGAAGAGATAAAAGCTTCCTCTCATAATCCTTATTGACTCTCTGGGATGCATAAAGACAGCTATTGGTAAGTCCCTGCAGTGCCCTGCCCCAAAGAAAAGGCCTCACCTCGTTCGCACCGGCTTGTTTAAAGCTAAAGATTTCCTGACAGATTGCTCACTGCAGATTGATTTGCACATGTGAGAGAGACAACTTTTGTAGGTCTGCGTGTTTGTGGGTGTATGCTGGTGCTTCATCGTGTTTGCCTACAACCTCAGATTGACAGACAAAGCGAGGCTTGTGGACAGCTTATAACATTTTAACTTTGTCGTTTAATTTCTATCAAAAACAAACAGCAACACCTCTAACCTCGTGGCATTTAGATGGAGCATTGTGTGGAGCTTGGCACAAACATCACTGCTTTTTAGATATATTTTATAATTTTCCAGCAGGTGTAATGTCAAAAGAAAAGATGTAAGTGATCCCTTGCAAACACACATGCTTACTGGACTGGGTCAATGCTGCAGAAACCTACAGAATGTTTTTAATGGCAACAAAAAATAGAACAGTCCGTCTGTCCGTCCTTCCATCCATCATCTTCTGCTTACCTCAGATCATGTCGCAGCGATAGGAAAATCTCTGTTCACTTACCGGCTCATTCTAGGGAATCCTGAACAAATCTCAGCCCACAAGAGAAATTTAGTCCCTCCAGGAGGTTAGTGCCCAGAAGTCATCATGGCAGGCCACCTCAGATGATTTCTTTCTATTGGGAGGAGCAGCAGCTCTTTGAGCTCCCCTCAAAATATGCAGCTCTTGAATAAAAAAACAACAAAAAACACCTTGATAGAAATAACCATGTTAAAGAAAACAATATGACCATATAGTCCAGTTGGTAAGAGTTGTGCAAATGTATCGGTCAGTATTTAGTTGCCATTAAATTATAAAGTTCAGTAGCCATAGTAATTGTAAACCCTTTCTCAAAAAACTTCCTGCAGAGAATTCTGACATCTTCTGCCTATTGTGTGAAATGTGTTTTAGGTAAAAGAGGGTTTAATTCACCCTAGTGTTAGTGACTAAGCTTGGCAGGCACCCCTCCCCACTGGTTGATTTATGAAAGAATTAGCTAGCTTTACAGCTCAAGGGTGGAATGAAATGATGATGGATGACCTGTGCGATCAGCTGACCTGGGGATTTAAGGCTAAAACACACTTGTTCCACTGTGGTGGGGTTCATCACAAACACAATGTCTTGCTATTAACACACGCTGGACATGAACAATGAACTTTAGCCAGGGATAGTTTCATGACCTGTGGTGATGCTTTAAGTAGAACAAAACTGAGGTCTAATTTTACAAATGTGGAAGAAGACTGACATACATTACCTTTTATAGTTAATGCTCTATATCAACCCTTCTGAATTCCACTCCACACCTCCTTAGGTTCCACTATACTGGTTTTAGTTTTGAAACCTCAGATATGTATGGGAAATGGCAGACAAAGAGGGCTCGTCCTGGCTTCATGGAACACTTTTTGGAAGAACAGAGGGTGTTTGAAGTTAACTCTGGGCTATTTCCTCTCTGAATGTCTGATAGAAAGGGGTGGCGTAAAACCTCCTTCTAATCAGTGGAGCCGCTCCAATAAGTCCTAATTTATACCTAGTAAGTAAGTAAAGTTTAATTATAAAGCACTTTTGACAGACATGAAGTCACTAAGTGCTGAACAGTAGAATCACAATAAAATATACAAAATGTAAATGTAAAAATGTATTTAAAAAAACCAAGCACACAAATCACAATAAAATCATGACATAAAAGCCTGGGCAAATAAAAGGGTTTTCAGTTGTTTTTTTTGAAAACCTCCACAGTGTCAGCAAAGCAAAGCTGCAGTGGTAGCTATACAGTTCTGCTGTCCACTTCACCACAAAGCCAGTGATTTGTCAACCAACACACTCATTTATGCAAGCACACATTGTTGCAGGATGGGGCTGATTCAAGTGGTCAACCAGGAATAAACAGAGGCTGCTTGACTGTTTTGTGAACAGGGCTTCTGAGTCTTAGTGATGGTGATAGAACACTAAGTTAGCATACAGTTTTTTTTAATCAGCTTACCCCACACAGGGTTTCAAGAGTGTGAACAGCTCAGTTTAAAAAACAGAAATACAATATTTAAAACTTATCAACAATAATTGATTTTACCTTGAGTCATGGTGAAGCTAAAGTTCACCCGTTGTCAATTACTTGCCAATGACTGACGCAATCTGCTGGATTCCTTAAACAGGAAACTTCTTAACTGATTGAGCAAAAAGTCATTCGAGGCCATTTGCTCAGCAGATAGCTCGCTGTATGCGGCTAATTTTCGGCAAATATTTAAGTGACCAATCAAAACGCGTTCTCCTCTCACATGATTCCAAGATAGCAGCCCCCTGTTTTCACAGTACCTGTCTGCTCCAATTTTGCAGCCAACACGCTGTATGCCTGGTCGCGCTTGTCCCTGTTCTTGAAATCTGACGAGCTGAGATTGTATAAACAGGTGTAGTCTGGCCAAATTTCCATGAGTTCATCTTCGAAAATGTAAACTTCTCCGTGGGCTGCAATCTTGGAATCATGTGAGCGGAGACCGCGTTTTGATTGGTCACTTGAATATTTGCCCTCAACCCACAGCTCACGTAGAGCGCACACAGTGAGTTTTTTGCCTTGCGAGGTGAATAATATCAAACCTGTTTGATTTTCACTTCAACGCCTCATGAGGCAGAAAACTCACCGAAACTTAGCCGCACACAGCAAGCTATCTGCTGAGCAAACAGCTTCGAATGACTTTTTGCTCAGGCTTTAGCTACAATGCCTTTTGGACGGGGGGCATCAACTGGGATTATGGTCTCGGCAGATGAACATCCCCCATCTCCTGTTATTTAACTTTTCACTTTCTTTAACATAGAATGTACTCATATCAGATTTTCTGTTCTTTATGTGTCTCTACTCTGTCTTCTTAACCCCTCAGACGGTCGTGGCAGATGGCCACTTGCACTGAGCCAGGTTCTGCTGGAGGTTTCTTCCTGTTAAAGGGGAGTTTTTCCTCTCCACTGTTGCTACATGCTTGCTCAGTATGAGGGATTGCTGTAGTTGGAAGTCTGCATCAATGGGACGCAACCTCAAGTTAATGACTCAATGCAATCTGCAGGGATTCCTTACATAGGAAACTAACTCAAACTTTAAACTAATTGGAATGTTTGTATAATTGTATTGAAAGGACTTTTCTTGTAAAGTGCCTTGAGATGACATCTGTTGTGAATCGGTGCTATATAAACTGAAATGAATTGAATAGAATCTCAGAATGTGCATGCTGCATGATCACACTACATCGACTGACCAATCATAAACCTTTCTCCGTTCATTTCACCCACTCACAAACACAGTTGTTTTTAGTTTAAAATAATTTCAGGGGCGTCGCGTAGCGTAGTGGTTAGTGCGGGCGCCCCATGTACAGGGGCCTCAGTCCTCCATGCGATCTTCCTGGGTTCGAGTCCCGTCTTGGTGGACCTTCGCCACATGACTTATCTCCCCCCTTCTATGTACTGTCAACTGTCCACTTAACCCCTAACCCATGGCACTGAACACACATCACTGCAGTCCTGGGGATGGTTCTCAGCCTGCCATACAGCAAGTCCCAGACGGTGAGCGAACCTCTGGTCAGAGTCAACAGCGTTCTGACTCGCCCCCACCACGCTCATCATTGGTGACTCCATCATGAGGAAGATGAAAGGAGCCATCATTCTGTCTTTCCCTCAAGCCACCATGATGGACATCTCAGAAAAGATCTTGAACCTCATTCAACTCCATACGTGTGAGTAAAGTTGTAATTCACGCTGGGACAAAGTATAAGCTCCTGAAATGTGATTTTATCAACCTTTTTAATCTTTTAAAAAACTCACATGTGTTTGTTTTTATCTCTGGCCCTACTCCCACTGTTGGCACAATAATTGGTCGTTTTAGCAGGCTTTTATCTCTGAACACTTGGCTTTCATTTGCCACCATGAGGCACAACATTGGGTTTATAGACAACTGTAACATTTTCTGGGGCAGGAGGCACCTGTTTGTGGCAAATAGGCTTCACCTCAACAGACAGGGCACCCGCATGCTGGCAATGAGTCTGACATGCCCCCCCCCCTCTGTCTACCACACCAGCCTCAACTGCTCCTGCCCTCTCTGCCACATCTTGATGTCCAGCTGGTCCCTGCTCCTATGAACTCAGCTCTGATTGTAACAGTAACTCACATATTGGACTTCCACCTTGCCCTACCTGATTCATACCTGTCATTATCAATAAAGAGCGGACTAAAAATCCTAAACTCAACAAATGCAATTCCAATAATCTTAAACAGTTACCAAAAGTCCCACTTTCTCTAAATCATACATTCACTCCATCTCCAGTATGGCACTTTTAAATGTCCGTTCTTCTGAAAAAAACTTTTATTATCACTGATCTGATTTTAGACCATAATCTGGATTGCTTATTTATAACAGAAACATGGCTGAGTGCAGATGCCCCTGTTGTTCTTACAGAGGCCTCTCCACCAAATTTTAACTTCACTTATTCGAAGTCTGGCAAAAGGGGTGGTGGTACTGCTTTCATAAATTAATCAACGCTTTCTGCCAAACCTGTTTTATTTGATAATTTTAGCACTTTTGAATATAATGCAACTATTTTTTGCACTCCTCAGATTTTATGTGTGACAGTTTATAGGCCTACAAAACCCCCCACATCTTTTATTAAAGAATTTCAGCGTTTTTATCAATCCTGCAGAACTTTGAAAAGATCATTTTAGTTGGTGATTTTAATCTGCATGTGAATAACCTTGTAGACCCTTTATCAACAGATTTTTTAAATGTCCTGAATTATATGGATTTTAGTCAACATGTCAAGCAGCCGACTCACAACATAGGACACATCCTGGACTTGTTCATCTCATATGACCTGTCCACCAGTGTGTCCTCTGTTGTTGACTTGGCTGTCTTGGACCACTACTGTGTGTTTTTTAACATCACCAGTTTTATCCAGCGGAAGACCTCTGCAAAATGGAAGGCGGTACTGCTTTTATAAGTTATAAGATCCTTGTAGAAGTTGAGATTCTTGACAAAGTTTTCTCCTCAGTGAGGCCCTCCACATGTCTTTTGGACCTATTTCCCACCTCTTTTTTTATGGATGTTTTAGAGATGAGATTTTAACCTTGATGAATAACCCTTCACATGGGGTTCCTGCTCCTCTAGGGTCCCCAAGACTACATGTTGTGTGCCCCAGGGATCAATTTTAAGCCCAGTGCTTTTTAACCTTTATTTGCTCCCTCTTGGCCGTGTCATCAGAAGACATGGAGTTAACTTTCACAGTCATGCCGATGATACACAGTTGTACATCTCTGTGCCTCCATATGACACACGGTCAATGTAGCACTTTTTAACTGCAATTTAGACATCAAATCCTGGATGACAGAAAACTTTCTCCACCTCAACCAGGACAAAACTGAAGTTTTAGTAATCGGTCCTGAAGCTCAGAGAACGAAACTTTTACCAAAATTACAATCCTTCTTTACAAGTGAAAAATCTGGGTGTGATTTTTGACTCTGAGCTGACTTTTATTCCTCACATTAAAAACATTATTAAAATAGGGTTTTATCATCTAAAGAACATGACCTCTCGGGCCGACAAGGAGAAACTATTTATTATTATTTATTTTTGACCAAGACTTGACATTTAAATCCCATATTAAACAGGTTTCTAGGATTTCCTTCTTTCACCTCCGGAATATTGCTAAAATTAGAAACTTCCTGTCCAGGAGTGATGCTGAGAAACTAGTCCATGCATTTGTTACCTCAAGGCTGGAGTACTGTAATTCCTTTCCATCAGGAAGTCCACAAAATGGAGGAAAAACTCCCCTTTAACAGGAAGAAACCTCCAACAGAACCAGGCTCAGTAGGAGCGGCCATCTGCTACGACCATCTGGGGGTTTGAGAAGACAGAGCAGAGACACAGAAGGAACAGAAGATCTGATATAAGAGAACTTTCTATGTTACAGAAAGTAAAAAGTTGATAACAGGACACAGTGGATGTTCAGTTACTGGGAGGATCATCCCAGTCGATGCCCCCCGTCCAACAGGGCATTGCAGCCAAGCAGGATACCAGACCAGGTATATCTTCTATGGAGAGAAAAACACTGAGAGAAAACAAAGTTAACCGTCAAAATAACAGAATGTACTGTAATACAACTGGAGAGTCGTAGGAGAAAAGGAAGTAGCAGAGTGAAGAAAATTGTTAAGTCTGTTCTCCAGCAGTCTAAGCCTATAGCAGCATAACTACAGAGATAGCTCAGGATGACCTTAGCCACTCTAACTATAAGCTTTATCAAAAAGGAAAGTTTTAAGCCTGGCCTTAAAAGTAAACAGAGTGTCTACCTCACGGACTAAAACTGGGAGCTGGTTCCACAGGAGAGGAGCCTGATAACTAAAAGATCTGCTTCCCATTTTACTTTTAGAAATCCTAGGAACTACAAGTAAAACCGGCAGTCTGAGAGCGAAGGGCTCTGTTAGGAACATATGGAACAATTAGATCTCTGATGTATGATGGAGCTTGATTATTAAGGGCTTTGTATGTAAGAAGAAGGATCTTAAATTCTACTCTGGATTTAACAGGGAGCCAATGAAGGGAAGCTAAAACAGGAGAAATGTGATCTCTCTTTTTAACATTCATCAGAACTCTTGCTGCCGTATTTTGGATCAACTGAAGGCTTTTAATGGCATTTTGTTGACTTCCTGATAGTAAAGAATTACAGTAGTCCAGCCTTGAGGTAACAAATGCATGGACTAGTTTCTCAGCATCACTCCTGGACAGGATGTTTCTAATTTTAGCAATATTCCGGAGGTGAAAGAAAGAAATCCTAGAAACCTGTTTAATATGAGATTTAAATGTCAAGTCTTGGTCAAAAATGACGCCGAGGTTCTTTACGTTATTACTGGGGGGCAATTTAATGCCATCCAGATGAGCATATATATGGTGAACAGAATTGGTCCAAGCACAGAACCCTGTGGAACTCAAGTAACCCTTGAGAGTGAAGAATATTTATCATTTAGATGAACAAACTGGAATCTATCAGACAAATATGATTTAAACCAGGCTAGTGCTGTTCCTTTGATCCCTGCAACATTTTCAAGCCTTTCTAAGAGAATATTATGATCGACTGTGTCAAAAGCAGCACTGAGATCTAACAAAACCAGAACAGACACAAGTCCATTATCTGAGGCCATGAGAATATCATTTGTAACCTTCACCAGTGCTTTTTCAGTGCTATGATGAGCTCTAAAACCTGACTGAAACTCTTCAAACAGCTCGTTACTGTTTAGATGCTCACAGACTTGATTAGCAACAATTTTCTCAACGACTTTGGATAAGAAAGGAAGGTTAGATATAGGTCTGTAATTCACTAAGTCATCTTGAACAAGGGAAGGTTTCTTGAGTAAAGGTTTAATTATTGCTATTTTAAATTCCTGTGGTACGTATCCGTTTACTAAGGATAGATTCATCATATCCAAAATGGGGCCAGGAACCAAATGGAACACTTCTTTAAATAATTTGGTTGGGATTGGGTCCAACATACAAGTTGAAGGTTTAGATGAGGCTAATATTTTTGATAATTCCGAAAGCTCGACTGAATCAAAACAGCCTAAGCACAACTGAGGTTCTACAGTTCTTTCCGATACTGCCTCATTTACTGAGGAAGAAGTAATCATGTTTGGGAGGATGCCAATTATTTTATTTTTAATAGAATTCATTTTATTTATGAAGAATCCCATAAAAGCATCACTGCTAAGAGCTGGGGGAATAGTTGGCTCAACAGAACTATGACTCTGTGTAATTTTGGCAACTGTACTAAAAAGAAACCTAGGATTGTTTTTATTCGCCTCTATTAATGATGAAAAATATGCTGTTCTAGCTTGTCGAAGAGTCTTTTTATACAGCAGTAGACTGTTATTCCAGGTTAAATAGGAATCCTCTAGGTGTGTAGAGCGCCATTTCTCTCCAACTTCCTAGTATTCTGCTTTAAAGTACGCAACTCTGCGTTAAACCAAGGAGTCAGCCTCCTATGGTTAGCCACTTTCTTTTTGAAGGGGGCTACACTATCTAATGCCAAACACAATGAGGACGTAACGCTGTGAACCAGACCATCAATTTCTGAAGGGTTAGAGATAGAATTGCTGCCATCCACTGTGTTACCCTGAGACACTAAGGAAATTAAGAATGGAACAGATTCTTAAAAAATTGTTACAGCATTGTCTGATAAAGCTCTACTATAATGAAATTTTCTTTCAGATTTAAGATGGTCAGTTAAAGTAAATTCAAAAGTTATTAAGAAGTGGTCAGACAGGACCGGGTTATGTGGGTGGACTGTTATTTCCTCACACTCAATACCGTATGTCAGTACAAGGTCCAAAATGTGTTTACCCGAGTGGGTTGATCCCTGTACTTTTTGAGTAAAGCCAATTGAGTCTAAAATAGCATTAAAGGCTGCATTTAGGCTATCACTTTCAGTATCCACATGAATACTGAAGTCCCCCACTATAATAACCCTATCAGTATATAATACTAAATCAGATAAAAAATGTGAGATCTGATCCAAGAATTGAGAGCAAGGGCCTGGTGGTACAAAACCACAAACAAAAATGGTCTTAATGTTTTGCAACTTGGATGAGGAAAATTAAGGGTTAGATGTTTATAAAGAACTGTAGCTATCAATTGGTCCGGGACTAACTAGTAAATCAGAACAGAAAATGGTTGCAACTCCTCCCCCTCGCCCAGTTTTTCGTGGAATGTGAAAATTTTAATGACTGGAAGGAGTTGACTCATTTATACTGACATAATCCTCCTGCTGCAACCAGGTTTCTGTGAGACAAAGGAAATCAATGTGATCACAAATCAAGTCATTTACTAACAAAGTCTTTGAGGAGAGAGATCTTATGTTTAATAAACCACATTTAATAGATTTATTTTTCTGTTCAGTCAAAGTCGTATTTATCTTTATCAGATTTCCATAATTTGCTTTTGTTGGCTTAACTTTTAATCCATTTATTTTTGGCCGTGGGCAAGACACTGTTTCTATAGGGTAATGGGTGGGTAACAGTACAGAAGCAGGAGAGAGGTGGGTTAAACTACGACTCTGCTTCCTGGTCTGGACCCTGGGTTGTCTGTTTTGGAGGACTAATAAATCCGGCCATATTCCTAGAAAGAAGAGCTGCTCCATCCAAAGTGGGATGGATGCTGTCTCTCCGGATATATATAATGGATATTTGTGTAGATATGTGTACATGGATGTGTCTAAAATATATTTGTGGGTTGTATTTGTAGTTTATCTATATACACACACACACACAGCCCCCTGTTTTCAGTGAAAACAATTAATGAAACGGAGACAGAGATGGATTTGGAGGAAATGCTGTGTCATGTTCCTGTCTAACCTCCGGACCCACATGCAGAACCACAGAACAAAGTTAAGATGTTTTTATTAAAGAAACGAAAATGATCAGCTGGAAACAGCGGGGACTGCTGGGCGTCTGGATATGGAGAGATGAGGTTAGAGAAGGTCGTTGACGGATGGGAATTAACTGAATTCTTGAGAGCGGTGGTACTCACAGATCTGAGGCGATTTCCAATTCCAGGGAAGATAAGTGAGATCTGCTGAGCGGAGTCAGAGGCTGCTGAGGTCCGGTGGAAGGTGACAAGGAGGAGGCGGCGTGGCTGAGAGCGGGCAGGCAGGTGGAAAAATGGAGACTGGCTGGATCAAGAGACTCCTCAGTAAGAACCTGGGAAACACAAAGAGCGCAGGGGATCACTGGGAACAATCTCGGGAGAAATACCTGGAGATCAGAGGCTTAGAGGTACCGGTAGGGCAACCATCAGGCGTTGAATGTTTGTCAGCCAGCTCCTTAAGAAGCCCAGGGACACAAAAGGCCTGATTGAAAACAGGTGAGTGTAATCAGCCCGTGCAGCAGCTCTTCACCACAGATCCTCCCTGCGACAGGTGACTCACAGCAGACACACAAACACAGAACCTCACATTACCCCCCCCCCCTTAACGGCCGCCACCTGGCGGCGAGGAAACACCAGCTGAACAAGAGACCTCAAAATCCCTAACCAACGAGCTATCTATGATAAAAGAACGAGGAACCCAGGAGCGGTCCTCAGGGCCGTACCCCTCCCATTCAACGAGGTATTGGAACCCCCGGCCTCGGCGGCGCTTGTCCAATATCCGCCGGACAGAATAAACCAGATGACCATCAACAATGCGAGGGGTGGAGGTCGGGCTGCGGACAAAGGGAACTAGAGCGCACAGGTTTAACAAGGGAAACATGAAAAACAGGATGGATCCTCAAACTAGGGGGCAACCTCAGACAAACAGCAGAGGAACTCAGAACCTTCTCGATCTCATAGGGACCAATAAACCGGGGAGCCAACTTCTTGTTGAGGTTCTTCAAGCGTATGTCCCGTGTCGAGAGCCAAACCTTCTGACCCGGAGTATACTGGGGAGCAGGGAGCCGCCTGCGATTGGCAAAGCGGGCATGTCTGTCAGAGGCACGATGGAGGGCGGCGACCGTGTCAGACCAGATCTTCTTACAGCGGGTAAGGTGCGAGCGAACAGAGGGGACAGCGGCCTGAAGCTGATCTGAGGGAAACGGAGGAGGTTGGTAACCCAGGGAGATCTCAAAAGGGGAGAGGCCCGTAGAGGAGGAAGCGTGGCTGTTGTGGGCATACTCCACCCATGCAAGGTGTGTGCTCCAGGAGGAAGGGTTGGACGAGCAAAGACAGCGGAGGGCAGTCTCAAGCTCTTGATTCATCCGCTCAGTCTGCCCATTGGTTTGGGGATGAAATCCCGAGCTGAGGGCCACTCTAGCACCCAAAACCCCACAAAAATCCTTCCAGACCGCCGAGGTAAACTGAGGGCCCCTATCGGACAGGATCTCCACGGGAAGGCCATGCAGCCGGAAAACATGCTTTACAAGAAGATGGGCTGTTTCCAGGGCGGTAAGAAGTCGTCTAAGCGGCACCAAATGGCAGGCCTTGGAGAACCGGTCGACTATGGTCAAGATAACAGAAAAACCATTGGACACCGGTAACCCAGTAACAAAGTCCAAGGCCACATGTGACCAGGGGCGGGACGGAACTGCCAGAGGTTGGAGCAACCCATGGGGGGTTGTGAGCGGGACTTGTTACGGGCACAGGTCTGGCAGGCCAAAACATAGTCCTTGACATCTCTGAAGAGGGTGGGCCACCAAAAGGTCCGATGGAGAAGGGAAACTGTTCTACTGACCCCACGATGGCAGGAGAATGGGGGAAAATGAGCCCATTGAATCAGGTGAGAACGAACGGCGGAAGGCACAAAAGTGCGGTTCTTAGGGCCCGAGCCTGGATCGGGCTCACGCTGCTGTGCCTCGTGAATCGCTTCCAGGACGTCCCAGGTAACTGCACCCACATCACAGGAGGGAGGGAGGATGGTAGCAGGCGCCTTATCGTCCTCGGGGGAAAACTGGACAAGGCATCCGGTTTTGAGTTTTTAGAGCCAGGTCGATAGGAAATAATAAAATTAAAACGGGAAAAGAATAAGGACCACCTGGACTGCCGAGGGTTGAGCCGTTTGGCCTCCTGGAGGTAAGCCAGATTCTTATGATCTGTCCATACGATGATGGGATGTTGCGCCCCCTCCAGCCAATGGCGCCATTCCTCAAATGCCATCTTCACGGCCAACAGTTCTCGATCCCCTATGACATAGTTGCGCTCTGAGGGAGACAGACGTCGAGAAAAGAAAGCGCATGGATGTAGCTTGTCATCCTTTTCACTAACCTGGGACAGCACCGCTCCCACCCCTGAGTCGGATGCATCGACCTCCAAAATGAACTGCTTGGAGATCTCAGGCTGAGAGAGGATGGGGGCACTGATGAATTTCTCCTTTAACTTGTGGAACGCTTGACCTGCCTCGGGGGTCCAACGGAACGATCTCTTTGTGGATGTGAGCGCCGTAAGGGGTGCAGCGGTCTGGCTGAAATTTCGAATGAAGCGGCGGTAGAAGTTCGCAAACCCCAAGAATCTCTGGAGCTGCTTCCGGGATGATTGAGTCGGCCACTCAGCCACAGCTTGGATCTTTAGAGGATCTGGCTTCACCTGCCCGCTCTCGATGATGTAGCCCAGAAATGAGACAGATGGCACATGGAATTCACACTTCTCCGCCTTGACAAAAAGGTGATTCTGAAGAAGCCTCTGTAGGATCAGACGGACATGTAGCTTGTGCTCTGGGAGAGAAGAGGAGAAAATGAGTATGTCGTCCAAATAAACAAACACAAACTGATTAAGGAAATCTCTGAGGATGTCATTAATGCCTGGAAGACAGCTGGAGCGTTTGTCAAGCCAAAAGGCATAACTAAATATTCAAAATGTCCCAGCGGGGTCTTGATCGCTGTCTTCCACTCGTCCCCTTCTCTGATCCGGACCAGGTGATAAGCATTACGTAGATCCAGCTTAGTGAAGACTGTGGAACCCTGGAGTGGCTCAAAAGCAGACGTGAGTAGTGGTAGTGGATACTTGTTCTTGATGGTGATATTATTCAAACCCCGGTAGTCAATGCAGGGACGTAAACTGCCATCTTTCTTGGCCACGAAGAAAAAACCTACCCCCAGCGGGGATGTGGATCTTCGGATGATTCCTGCCGAAAGGGACTCATTGATGTATTTCTCCATACACTCATGCTCCGGACGGGACAGGTTATAGAGACGGCTGGAGGGTAAGGGAGCCCCAGGAAAAAGCTCTATGGCACAGTCATAAGGCCGGTGAGGAGGTAAAGACAGAGCCTTAGTCTTGCTAAAAACCTGCTGTAGGTCATGATACTCAGATGGTACCTTGGAGAGATCCGACGGTTCCTCCCGAGGGGAAGGGCTGGCAGAAGTATGGGAGGCCACTGCGGACCGTAAACAGGCTGATAGGCAGTGAAGACTCCATGATTCGATCTTGTCCTCTCTCCAGTTCAAATGAGGGTTGTGTTTCTCCAACCAGGGGTAACCCAGGACAATTGGGGACTGTGGAGACGGGAAAACGAAAAAGGTTATTTGTTCTCTGTGATTACCTGAAGAGATGAGCTCCAAGGATTCAGTCTGGTGAGTAATGGTTGGTAGCCCCCTTCCATCCAAGGAGTTCACTAGGATCCGAGCACACAGAGGCTTCAACTGGAGGCCAAGTTGTCTGGCGAGGCAAGAGTCAATCAGGTTCTGCTCACAACCGGAGTCCACTAAAGCTTGGGTCTGAAAAGATTCTGTAGAAAAAAGTAATTTCACCGGCAAAAACATGCGGGATTTCTTTCTAAGAGGTCCGTCCGCCTGTACTCCCGCATCTACTGGCGGACTACCCCTTTTGGGCGAGAAGGACAGGAAGCAATGAAGTGGCCAGCCTTCCCGCAATATAGGCACGCCCGGGCTTCCATACGCCGCTGGCGCTCCTCGGGGGAAAATCTGGCCCGACCTATCTGCATGGGTTCTTCTGGGGGTTGACACAATGGGCTGGTTGGCTGGGTTGAGGACGACTGATATTCGGGAAACAAACCCACAGAAGGGCGTTCATACCTGCGCTCACGGGCTCGCTCCTTTATGCGGTTGTCCAGTCTGATGGCTAGCGCTATAAGGTCCTCTAGCGTCCCGGGCTCGTCTTGGAAGGCCAAAAGGTCCTTTAATTGATCGTTCAGAGCATTTAGGAAGGCACCTTTGAGAGCCTGGGCGTTCCAGCCAGATGACGCGGCTAACGTGCGGAAACCGATGGCGAATTCAGCCACCGAATCGCGCCCTTGCCTTAGACTCCACAGCTTATGGGTGATTTCAGTCTCAGAGCTCTTGTAGCCAAAAGTCTGCTCAAAATCAGAGATAAAATCCTTAAACGAAGTATTTAGGATGGAGGAATAAGTATACTTAGATTTGGCCCACCTGAGGGCTCGATCTCTGAGCAAGCCAATTATATAGGAAATCTTGGATGCGTCATCCACGAAGGAGCGAGGGGAACGACAAAACACTAGGGAGCATTGCAGAAGGAAGCCCCCACTCTTACCGACCTCCCCAGAGAAGTTTTCTGGGGTTGGGGAGGCGGCGTCTCGGAACTGGGGATGTGAAGGTGGGGTAGCTGGTGGATCAGCGGGCGCCCCGTCTAAGGGCGGCTGAACATGGGGCGACAGCTTCCGGTTGATCTCCTCCAAGACTCCGGATAACCGATCCAAACGCTGGGAAGTATAGTTCTGTTGGTCACAAAGAGAATGTAGCATGGATTCATGTTTAACCAGAATCTGGCCAGGATCACGAGATGGTTCTGCTGGGTCAGACTGGCCTGATGGTTCTGTCATGTTCCTGTCTAACCTCCGGACCCACATGCAGAACCACACTCGGACCACAGAACAAAGTTAAGATGTTTTTATTAAAGAAACGAAAATGATCAGCTGGAAACAGCGGGGACTGCTGGGCGTCTGGATATGGAGAGATGAGGTTAGAGAAAGTAGTTGACGGATGGGAATTAACTGAATTCTTGAGAGCGGTGGTACTCACAGATCTGAGGCGATTTCCAATTCCAGGGGAGATAAGTGAGATCTGCTGAGCGGAGTCAGAGGCTGCTGAGGTCCGGTGGAAGGTGACAAGGAGGAGGCGGCGTGGCTGAGAGCGGGCAGGCAGGTGGAAAAATGGAGACTGGCTGGATCAAGAGACTCCTCAGTAAGAACCTGGGAAACACAAAGAGCGCAGGGGATCACTGGAGATCACTGGGAACAATCTCGGGAGAAATACCTGGAGATCAGAGGCTTGGAGGTACCGGTAGGGCAACCATCAGGCGTTGAATGTTTGTCAGCCAGCTCCTTAAGAAGCCCAGGGACACAAAAGGCCTGATTGAAAACAGGTGAGTGTAATCAGCCCGTGCAGCAGCTCTTCACCACAGATCCTCCCTGCGACAGATGACTCACAGCAGACACACAAACACAGAACCTCACATGCTGCTTTTCATTTTGTTTATGAGGCGTCGCCCCCGCCACCGTTTGAAGGTTAGGAAAATATGGGTTACGGTCGAGTACACACGGGTTTGTCTTCTAAAACATAATCTCTGTGGGCTGCCATCTTGGAATCATGTGAGCGGAGGATGCGTTTTGATTGGTCACTTGAATATTTGCCCTCAGCACTCAGCTCAAGTAGAACGCACACGGTGAGTAATATCAAACCTGTTTGATTTTCACCTCAACGCCTCATGAGGCAGAAAACTCACCGAAAAATAACCGCACACGGCGAGCTATCTGCTGAGCAAACAGCCTCGAATGACTTTTTGCTCAGCAGATAGCTCTCGTGTGCGGCAGGCTTTAAAATTTACTTTAACCTGAGAATTCTGACTTTTTCTCAGAATTTACTTTAAAAGTAAGAATTCTGAGAAAAAGTCAGAATTCAAAGAAAAAAATCAGAATTCTGAGATTAAAGTCAGAATTCTGAGATTAAAGTCATAAATCTGAATAAAAAAAGTCAGAATTCTGAGAAAAAAGGCAAATCTGAGAAAAAAGTCAGAATTGCAAGAGAGAAAGTCAGAATTCTGAGATTAAAGTCAGAATTGAGGAAAAAAGTCATAACTTTGAGAAAAGTCGGAATTTGAGAAGAAAATCAGGATTCTGAGATTAAAGTGGATTCTGAGAAAAAAGTCAGAAGTCAAAGAAAAAATTCAGAATTCTGAGTAAAAAGTCAGAATTCTAGGAAAAAGTCAGAATTCACAGAAAAAAGTCAGATTGTAATATTAAAATCAATTATGAGATAACAATTCAGAATTCTGAGAAAAAAGTCAGAATATTGGAAAAAAAGTCAGAATTCTGAAATTAAGTCAGAATTCTGAGATTAAAGTCAGAATTCTAAGAAAAAACTTTTTACTTAGAATTCTTTGCATGAAAAGCGCTTTATAAATAAAGTTCTATTGAGGGATTGAAATTAAGGTCACTGTGGCCACAAAACCTTTTTAAAAAATTGTTCAAATGAAAAAAAGAAATCTGCTGTTATTTAAGACCGAATTTAATTTTATTAGCCACACACGAACATCAGGCAGAAGCTTGTTTGTACTACCCCTCACCGCACACCTACGGAAGAGGATTAGGGCCACTGAAGATAAAATAAATCAGAATTCTGACTTTTTTCTCAAAATTTGGAATTTAATATCAGAATTCAGACTTTTTTCTTAGAATTCTGATTTTTTTTTCTCACAATTGACTTTGATCTCAGAATTCTGACTTTTCTTTCTAAGAATTCTGACTTTAATCACAGAATAATTACTTTCTTTCTCAGAATTTTGACTTTTAATATAATTGAAGACCAAAAGATTAAAGTCAGAATTCTGAGAAAAAAGTCATTATTCTATAATTAAAGTCAGAATTCAGAGAAAAAAGTCAGGATTCTGAGATTAAAGTCAGAATTCTGAGATTTCTTTTTTCAATGGTCCTAATCCTCTTCTGTACACACATGGTGAATTCAAGGAACGTTCGAAATATATGGTGGTATCCACAATGTAGGACTTTTAAAATGTATAACTAAAACACTGAAAATAATAACATAAGCCATAAACTTCTGTTTAATGGCCATTGGCAAGCAATGTTTGGTGCATACGGAAACATGTCCTACTCATTTTTTTTCAGAACTAGAATTTTTCTTAAAAAGGTCTTGGATGGCCAGTTGCAATTTGATATCTTGTAAATGTTGTACCAGTTCCCTTCTCTTAACAGTATCAGACAAAATAATATAACATGTTCCACAGTGTCTTCTTGAAGACAAGAAGAACATATTTTTAGACACTGTATAAGACATTTTGTGTTGATGTTAAAACTTTTTTGTCTGTGCCACAAAACCAGCAACCTCTGGAGCACCAGTGCTATAAGCTAAAAAAGTTACCATACAGCCCTGCATTAGGGGTAACATATGCAGACTGATTCGTCTTCATTGCCCTGTGTGAATATTGAGCTGCTGCTTTTCAGTACATATGTGAGACTTCTGGCTCAGCTTGACAACAAAGAAAAACAATCATTCCTGTGCAAATGCACTGTTTGACATGTTCAATTAGATCCTTGAGTAAGAAACAATCAGAGCTTTAAAGATACTGTTACTGCTGTTAGTGCACCTATGAACAGCCCTTAACAGCTTGGCCTTTCTCCTCCAACCTCTCTCTCGCTGTCCTCCCGTTCTGGTCTTATATTCCTGTTTCTGGCCCTCTGAGGGGAGAGAGGGAAATCCATTCATCAGTGGCAATCGTTCAGCGCCAACCCTGCCTCCTGCCTTGCATTGTTTCTATCTCATCTCGCAACCCTGTTGCCATGGCACTAAAGATGGCACTTCAACCCTTGTGCTTAATGATCTCTTGGATGATAGCCCACTTATCAGACATTCATGCCCTTTTCTGCTGAAATACAAGACACAGAGGAATGAGCTGCAGCTCACAAAAAAGGACTGGGGTTATTTGAGCATTTTTATCCAAGCATAACTGGTGGCGATCCTGGTGTTAGAAAGTTATTTCCAAAGGGCCTCCCTTAAACAATTGTTTTATTTCCACTTCCTTTACATGTGAACCATGTTCCAAAAAAAAAGGCGGCCCACATCTTTCCTTTCACTTTTTAAAAGCGGTTCTTTTTCTGGCAATTTGATGCTGGCAATTTGATGAGATTATTGCTCATATAAATAGCTATCACTGATTTGACTAACAGAACACTTTGCAACATTATGAAGGCAGAAAATCCTAATTGGGAAATGGGAACACAAAAAAAGAGCTGAGCATTCAATTCATATCCATAATCCGGCACGTTGCATGAAATTAAGGGTGTCGTATTACAATGCTTGATTTTAGTCATCTCTACGATTGAGACAAAGGTAGCGCCTGGAGCTATCATGTGGTTCTACTAAGTAAGGGAATGTGTTGTGTTCTAATCTTTTTATTTGGCAGCCTCTTTGTGCGTTTCTGTGTGCGAGGCCAGTTGGGGAGGGTTATTATCATGATAGACTGGGGCAAGAGACACTAACAGTCAACACCAATGTCAGACAAAAAGGCGAATAATTAGAAGGAAATATGTTGAAATAAAATGTTGCTGTGTAATTACATCTAATTTGAGGAAAGCAGCATGTGAACAAAGACTGCTCCCGTCTTTTATTTAAATATGGTTGAATATGTTAAATTTAGGTGTCTGTTTCTGTCAAGAAGCTGTTTTTGATCATAGCTAGCCTTTTATTTGACTTGCAGCTAGACTTGTTGGTTTTTATGCTGTCATGATTCTGTACATCTGATTTTTAGCAATCACATTAAAATTACTTAGATTTTTTTTTTGAAGAAATATTGGATCTTGAACCT
Source organism: Valencia hispanica (assembly GCA_963556495.2). Lineage (NCBI taxonomy): Eukaryota > Metazoa > Chordata > Actinopteri > Cyprinodontiformes > Valenciidae > Valencia > Valencia hispanica. The sequence continues at coordinate 7,114,369 of OY747701.1, forward strand.
TTTGCAAATATCCAGTGAAATGATTAAAAGGAACCGGCCGGCAATTTCTGGATATAACTTTAGCATATTGAGAGCATGAAGAGAAGTCAAACATAACAGCAAGCTGAGTTTAGTTAAATGTGTTAGGCTGTGTTTTGTCTCCTGAGCACAGACAGGCAGCAATGTGAAGCGACTTAATCCTCTTCTCCCTTCCAGAAAAGAACACAATAAGAAACACACTCCTTTTTTTAGCTGGCTTTATCTCCCGTTGTGGTGAAAGTCTTTAAAGAATCCACATCTTAATCTGTCTCCTTTCCCCATAATGTAATTGGGAGAATTCTTCCTGTGTGTCATAAATAGGTATTGAAAGGTTCAATTGGATTAAACTAAAATATCTAAGGAGAAAATGGGAAGTAGTCTCACTTTCCCTCTGTTGTTTTTGTCTCTGAATTTCTGTAAATCGACCCCAAAATGGTCTGTCTCAGTTTAGACAGTTCTTTCCTTTCCCTGCTCCTCCTATGCTTGGTCACTCTCAGCTGCTCCAAAAGCCCCTTCACTACAGCTGAATAGTGCTGCAGGGATGAGGGGAAAAAGAGAAGCCCGTTGTGTAGTTCACAGGGCTCCTCATTGTCATTTGGGCTTATTGATTGTACCCCATCTGAGTTCGGATTGGTGTATGATACATAACGGTCAAATGATCGGAAAACACACCCTATATGTTATAAGGAAATGTTGTCTCGAGAGAAAAAGCTTTGTTGCTCATTATCTTTGTTCTCAACACTTTGTTTTTGTCCAAACAACTCCAAGTGCTCCCTGATGGTAAATGGCTATTATTTATTTACTGACAATTCAATTCAGTTCAATTCCATTTGCTTCAATACAATTCAGTTTAGTTCAGAACAAATTCATTTATATAGCACCAATTCGCAACAAAGGTCACCAAAAGATACACCAAAGCCAAGCAGATCCAATTTATTTACAGAAAATAATGAAATAATTTCAATGATTCAGAGATTCAAATTCAATTATACGCATTACATTTCGATCCTAGTTATAGTGTATTCGGAAAATCACTTTTTCCACATTTTGTTACGTTACAGCCTTATTCCAAAATGGATGAAATTTACTTTTGTTCCACAAAATTCTATACACAACATCCCATAATGACAAAATGAAAAAAAAAACTTTTTTCATTGATTTCTACAAATTTATTGAAAATAAAAAAACTGCGAAATGAATGATTTTTTCAGCACACAACCAAGAAGTAAAATATGACTAAAATGTCAAATAATTTAAATTTATTAAAATTTTAAATTTAACATATTATACATCAAATGTATTTATTATGATAAGAATAGATTAATTTATTTGATAATGCATCTCAAGTTTTATTAAAATTTTCACATGTTTTAACATCAATTTTAGGACATTTTATTTTATCAAATTGTGGCACGTTTGGCTTTTCATACCTACTGGAATCTGAATTTTTGGTACAGTATTTTTAGGCCTCTGTTTATGTGACATCTTTAGATGTGATCTGCAAAGGCTGTGGGCCCAATCTATCTTTAGAAGCTGAGATTCTACAGCAGTTACTTCATTTCATTCATGGATGGTCAACTCCACCCCAGTCTGCTGCTGTGAGGATGCGCCTGGTAACATCAGGTGAAAGGCGAACCGAAGGTAGGCTGTAGCATTGCTTTGAGGTAGGTTTCTCAGGTGAAAGTCGTGGTGCTGTTTTCCTATATCAAAGTGATGGAGGCTGTCTGAACCAGAGCAGAGGGACAAACTGAGGCAGCGTTATTTTTTCTCTCAGCCGATAACGGACAGAGCAGTTTGTAGCTGCAGCTTTAGGGGAGCCTAATAAAATGAAAGTCAGATGTTTTCTCTGTAGCCAAACCACTTCTGTTTGGAGAGGGGGGGGGTGAGGGGGATGTGAAACCACCACGAAGAAAAAAAAGAAAAAAAGAATAAAAACTGTTTTATGTAACTTCAAAATCAGGACTTCATTTTCCTTCACAAACATGTCTATTTGGACATAATTTGATAGAGGGCAGTTTTGAGTCACCTCTACCATGGGCATTGGACAAACATCAGTGTTCTTGCTTGTTAGTAAAAGGACATGTAATGCTATGTGGCAGTGTTGCACAGTGCACATACAGAATGCTCATTTCACTTCATCAGTTGCCACAAAACAACTTAGCAATGTACATATAGTTATCTAGTACTTGTGTGTATTATAACGTGGTATACATTACCATAATGCTGAGACCTGTTTACAGACCACAGGAGAGAGTCACAAGACCAACTCAAAAGGAGGTACATGTGTAGCCAATAGGGGGTTGCTCTGCACTACAAGACTGTACAACAGACAACAGCCTGGAACATTTTCAGACTGGCTGCTACTAACAACAACTAAACAGATATTGAGGAATATACTGAGGTTGTCACCGCATACATCTCAAAGTGCATTGATGATGTCATTCAAAGTAAAGTCATCACGAGTCGCGCTAATCACAAACCATGGGTGAGAGGCGAGGCCCACAGGCTCTTAGGGGCTCACAATGCAGCCTTCAGGGCTGGAAACACTGCAGAGCTAGCAACTGCCAGAGCTAACCTTTCCCGCGGAATCAGGGAATCAAAAAACAAATAAGGTAAGAAGTTCACCAACAACAAAAACAGAGTCGGTGGAGGGGCATCCAAACCCTCAATGACTACAAGCCTGCTTCACAACCCTGTGAGAGTGAAACTTCACTGCTAGATAGTCTCAATAATTTCTTTGCACACTTTGAGACACTGAACAACACACCAACACAGAAAACATTACCTCCTCCTGACGAGCAGGCCTTGTGTCTCTCTCCAGTCAGCATGAAGAGGACCCTCTCCAGGATCAACACGTGCAAGGCAGCTGGACAACATACCAGGTCGTGTTTTAAAGCACTGTGCTGAAGAGCTCACATATGTCCTAACAGCCATCTTTAACATCTCCCTGAGCCAAGCAGTTGTTCCAAAGTGCTTTAAGAGCACCACAATAAGACCGGTACCAAAGAAGCTTCACCCATCCAGCTTCAATGATTAACAACCTGTAGCACTGACATCCACTATAATGAAGTACTTCAAAAGGTTGGTTCTGCGAGACGTCAAATCCACTCTTCCCTCAGCACAGACCTTCGCAAAGCACCCAACACCCCGCACTCTCCCACATTGCAATTCATAGGATTTTCATGCATGATCAACCCCAAAATCTAATCATTTATTCCTTGACAAATTTCTAACAGTTCCTGAAAGTTTAATTAAAATCGGTCCATAACTTTTTGAGTTATTTTACTAAAAGACAGACAGGCGGAAACATGAGCTCCTTGGCGGAGGTGATAAACTGCTGAGATACTTACTCTGTTAAAGTAAAACTGTTTCAGTGTTGCAGTTCCCCTGTTCTACCTCTAGATTCTGTGCATAAGAGCTGTTTTTATAATTAGGAACATTTCTACACAAAAGTACAAGATGGTAAATATCACACTATGTGTAAAATTGTTCCTATGCTTGAAATATGCACAGATCTATGCGTAGGTATGGTTGCTAAACGAGGGCCCGGGACTCCAAAGACTCATGCTGTTTCTAGATTTTAGTTCAGCATTCAACACTATCAATCCACAGTTGCTAATTGACAAAATGGGACAGTTAGGAATTAAGACCTCCTTGTGTAACTGAATGCTGGACTTCTTTTCAGACTGACCACAAAATGTACGGGATGGCAGCAACATCTCCAAGACCATCATGCTGAGCACAGGGGCACCAAAAGGATGTGTCCTCAACCCGCTGCTCATCACTCTGCTGACCCATGACTGTGTCCCCCGCTACAAAACTAACAACATCTTCAAGTTTGTGGATGACATGACCATGGTGGGCCTCATCACCAACAACGATGAGGCAAGCTATAGGAGAAAGGTGAACAATCTGGTCCAGTGGTGCACAGATAACAATCTCTTCCTCAATGTGGGGAAGGCCAAAGAGATTGTTATTGACTTCAAGAGAAGGCCACCACAACATGCCCCACTGATCATCAATGGTGGGCAGTACAAAGTTCCTCGGTGTTCACATCTCTGAGGACCTCTCCTGGACAATAAAAACCACACAGCTTGCCAGGAAAGCTCAGAAACACATCTACTTGAATTATCACCTTGAAATACCTTGTTGTTGAAAGTGTGCTATACAAATAAAATTGCCTTTCTTTGCCTTACCTTACATCCTCCACAAACTGAGGAGAGCACACGTCCCACCTTCAATTCAAATTCAAAAATACTTTGTTGATCCCAGAGGGAAATTAAGTGTTGTTGTAGCTCATACATATGAATTCCCTAGGGAGTTGTTGTAGATTATGATGGCTGTGGGCAGGGAGGATTTCCTGTAGCGGTCTGTGTTGCAGCAAAACTGAAGAAGCCTCCAACTGTAGTATAGTCTCATGTCCTCCTTCTACCAGGGGACCATTGAGGCTGTCATCACTAGCTGCATCAGTGTGGTATGGAGGCGGTACTGCCTCCTGGCAAAAGACTCTGCAATGCATAGTCAATGCAGCCAGCAAGATCTCTGGAGCCCCTCTGCTCTCAATCACAGACATTTTTCACACCCGCCTCTCTCAAAGAACCATCAAAATTGTTGAGGATACCTGCTTACAATGCCCAAGCAATATACCAGATACTTATGTTCATGCGCTTTGGTTCTGTCCACCTGTTAAGAAATTTTGGTGCCAGATATGTGAGGACTTATCAAAGTGTCTGAAATATTACATTCCACCATCTCCCTCAATTTGCCTGTTAGGAAATTTAAATGATGTCACCATGGACACAAAGTCAGTTCTAATAGTTCACATTGCCTTATGCATCGCTAAGAAAACTATCCTCCTGAACTGGAAAAATAAAAAAGCTCTTAATATTAATCAGTATAGAAATCTCTTGTTGGACCATATTGGTCTTGAGACGGCCTCTGGCTCCATATCTGATCAATCTCTCTGGGCTCCTTTGATCGGCTCCATCACCTAGTGGAGGTGGGGGGCACTTGGTTTAGTCGTTTGGGACACTGATGCTGATGTGGGGGTTTTGGGGTTGGAGGCGTCTGGGGGGGACCCCAGGGGGTGGGATCACTGGGCGGATGGGGCGCAGGACGTCGTGGCCGGCCTGGGGTTGGGCTTTGGGTGGTAACTCCTGATGGCGCATACGGTGCCTTGGGGGGGTTGCACTGGCGGACATGGGTTACTGGCCTGGTGGCCGTGCTGCGCCTGGGTAGGGTCTGGGGTGGATTCGGGGCTCAGGGGCGCCGCGCCCCCTAGCTGTGGTCCTGGCTGGGGGTCGGCCGGCGTGGGGTCTCTGTTGGCTGTGGGGGTCGGGGCCGGCCGGCGGCTGGCTTGTGCAGCCGCCTCTCTCTTTTTCTCTGGGCCGATTGTCATTGCCAGTCCCTGTATGGCGTCTCGCCTTGTTTGCTGGTTGGGGTGCCTGGCTGCTGGTCGCGGCGGCTGGGTGGCGTTTCTGGGCCGGATCAGTCCTTTTTTGCGCTGGACTTGGCTCCTGAGTCTTGGTCTTTGTGCGGGGCGCTGGGGTTGGGCATTTGGCCGGGTTCGGTCGGACTTGCGGGTGGACTGGCCGGGTGGTGGACGTGCAGGGCAGGTGGGTGGGGCGCTGGGTTTGGTCTCCTGCCGGGCCGTTGAGCAACAGTGGTCGCTCCACAAAGAATGAGGCTGGTGGATGTCGGCCTGGTGGGTCGGCCGCCCGGCTCATCGGTTTGCTAACTCATCGGTTAGCGAACTCAACCTGGGTGTCTAGTGTCTTTTGTGTTTTGAGAGTAGAGCGAATGTCAGGGTGGGTTTAGTTCCCCTTCTGGGATGGGGCTGGGGGGACTGCCTTGGGGTCCGTGGGGCTTTGTGGTGCTGTGGCCGTGGGACCCGGGTCGAACGTGCCATGGCCTCCCTCCCCTGGTGGATCCCGGTAAACAGAGGTCCCTATTGGGGTCAGTGGGGGAGCTGGCTCCCTGGGAAGACATTTTGTCTCCCAGTCCTTCCCTCCCCATCCCTGGACACCTCTGTCCACCCGCTTCCTCACTTTACCACTCATAAAGGGTCTTGGGGCATGGGCACATCACTGGGGTGCGAGGAGGGGCTTCCCTCCTCGCTATCCCGTGGTGTCCTGGGTCCCACTTTTAATATACAACTTAGACACTCCCACTTATAACATTCTCACGCGACACATATGTAGGGACTTTGGGGTGGGCACACTTTTCGGCATCCAGAGGGGGAGCGGTTCAATCAGCTTCACCTCTGGTGCCGGTGCCCACTGTTAAACCACATATAGACACTGAGGGCTCAGGGTGGGGGTTGGGGGATGTGTGGCTGCCTTCCCCACATCCCACCCCTCTGTTTTAAATGCACATTATAACAACACGCATCAACACCATACTCGAGCGGGAGGATGGAGGCTAGGGGTCTTTTCACACCCCTGTTCGCTACGGGCCATCAGGGGTTGGGGTCCGGAGGAGGAACAGGCGGTCTGGTCGGGGTCCTGGGCTGTCGGGCTGCTTTGCCACTGGGGGGCCCTTGGCGGTCTGCTTGTCTCCGTCCTAGAAGGTAGGGGGTCCATCTCCCGGGGCTGGTGGCTCTACTGGGGCATCGGTACCTGGACCTGGGAGCATAAAGTGTGTATGGGGTGTGTGAGTGAGGGTACAGCGTCATTTTTTTGGGTGTCTTGGTGAGTCAGTGAGAATGTATGGGTTTAAGAGGGAGGGAACGTATGACTGTGTCTGTATGTCTTTGTCTACCTGTCATGTTGGATCTTGGTCTGCCCCCTCGCCTGGCGCACCTCAGGCCTTACACTTAATGGGGGGCCTATTTCCCCTCCGTCACTCCCCGCCGGTGACGGGGGCCCCTGCCTGCCGGTGCATCGGTGGTCAATCCGGTTTGGACCTGGTGCGTGCCTGGCCGGGCCTGGGGGGGCCGGTGTGTCAGTCGGCCGATGTGCTGGGCCGAAAACTTCCTTTGGTTGGTTGGGGCACCTCTTTTAGAGGTGCCAGGTTTGGGATTGTTGGGTGGTGCCTGCTCGGTAGCTCGGCGGGATGCGGATCCGGCGTCTCTGCTCGTTTGATCACCTGTTCTGTGCGCACCGTGCGTGGCCGGTTCATTGGCGGGTTGGACCGGCCCTGGCCCTCGTTGGATGCCGGTGCCGGGGGCCCCTTTTCGGCCGGTCCCTTGTCGGGTCCCTGCTGGGGGGTGGGGTGCCCCTGGGCCCCGGCTCCCCCTGTCCGTTGACCCGCGGCCGGTTGCCGGCGGAGCCCGTGGGCTCGTCACTGCTGCCCCTGCATAGTGGCCGCTGGATGTTCCCCTGGGGTTCTCCTTTTCTCCTCTCTTGGGGGATGCGGTCGGCCCCGCCCGGGTCCGCCTGGGGCTCTGGCGGTCCTTTGGACATCTTTGCTCCGATCTCCTTCATGTCTGCATCGATTCCTGGGGGACGGATTGATGTCTTCTCACACCAACTATCGAACACTCTTATGGAGAAACCTTACATGCACCAGCATGCTAACACACACACATTGATGTGGGGTCTCTGGTGTTTAAGGATATTTTCTTGGGCTGAGGTTATCATTACTAGAGCTTGATTAATCGGTACCATGAGTTTTTCTGTGACATTGTTGTTGTATTTTTATATCTATTTTTGTGTGATGTGGTTGTGTAATTCTTAGTTCACAATGTTTGGTTGGTTTTGTCGATGTTCCTTTTTCGTGTTTTGTTTTTCCCCCTCTCTCTGCCGTCCTGTGGGTATGGAGGCAGACTTCAATGTTTTCCTGTGTTTTCTTTGTTCCCCTTCCTCTCTTGTATTTTCAACTCACCCTCTCTCATGACATTTTGTTTCCTACCTCTCTTCTTCATCTTCTTTCTTTCTTCTCCTTAATTTTCCGTCTCCGTGTCCATAACATCAGGAAATAAAAAACCCAAAAATTCATAATAAAGATTTTTTACACATAAATCAAGTGGAGTACTATAGCAAAAGCTGTACTGCTCCGCTTGTGAAAGTAAATCTGTTGGGCTTCTACTTGGTACTCAGACACCAATTCTGAGCTCCACACTGCCAAACAGGACACGTTTAAAAAAAAAAAAAAAAAAAAAAGAGGTGCCAGGTTTGGGATTGTTGGGTGGTGCCTGCTCGGTAGCTCGGCGGGATGCGGATCCGGCGTCTCTGCTCGTTTGATCACCTGTTCTGTGCGCACCGTGCGTGGCCGGTTCATTGGCGGGTTTATTGGCGGGTTGGACCGGCCCTGGCCCTCGTTGGATGCCTGGTCTTGGCGCCCTGCGTTGCACGGGATCAGGACCCGGGAGCTGGTACAACTTGGTGTCCAGATGCTGGCTGAGCCCGGCCTGGGGATGCTGTCCATCCCCTGTGGCTATCGGTGGGGCGCTGGGATGTTGGCGGTGGGGATTGGCCTAGGGTGGAGGCGGCGCGTGGCGGCCGTCGGCCGGCCGCGGCCCCTGCAGTGCCGGGGGCCCCTCGTCGGCCGGTCCCTTGTCGGGTCCCTGCTGGGGTGCCCCTGGGCCCCGGCTACCCCGGTCCATTGACCGGCCCGCCCCGGTGCGGCCGGTTGCTGGCAGTGCCCGTGGGCTCGTCACTGCTGCCCCCCGCGCCCCTGCATACTGGCCGCTGGATGTTCCCCTGGGGTTCTCCTTTGCTCCACTCTTGGGGGATGCGGTCGGCCCCACCCGGGTCCGTCTGGGGCTCTGGCGGTCCTTTGGACGTCTTTGCTCCGATCTCCTTCATGTGTGCATCGATTCCTGGGAGACGGATTGATGCCTTCTCACACCAACTATCGAACACTCTTTTGGAGAAACCTTATATGCACCAGCATGCTAACACACACACATAGATGTGGGGTCTCTGGTGTTTAAGGATATATTCTTGGGCTGAGGTTATCATTACTAGAGCTTGATTATTCGGTACCATGAGTTTTTCTGTGACATTGTTGTTGTATTTTTATATCTATTTTTGTGTGATGTGGTTGTGTAATTCTTAGTTCACAATGTTTGTTTGTTTTGTCGATGTTCCTTTTTCGTGTTTTGTTTTGTTTTTCCCCCTTTCTCTGCTGTCCTGTGGGTATGGAGGCGGACTTCAATGTCTTCCTGTGTTTTCTTTGTTCCCCTTCCTCTCTTGTATTTTCAACTCACCCTCTCTCTTTACTATTTGTTTCCCACCTCTCTTCTTCATCTTCCTTCTTTCTTCTCCTTAATTTTCCGTCTCCGTGTCCATAACATCAGGAAATAAAAACCCCAACAATTCATAATAAAGATTTTTCACTCATATATCAAGTGGAGGACTATAGCAAAAGCTGTACTGCTCCGCTTGTGAAAGTAAATCTGTTGGGCTTCTACTTGGTACTCAGACACCAATTCTGAGCTCCAGACTGCCAAACAGGACACGTAAAAAAAAAAAAAAAAAGAAACATCAAAATTGTTGAGGATAACCCCCCCCTCGCACCCCTACTTCAGCCTCTTGCCCTTAGATAGAAGGTTCTGGAAAGCCTTTGGGCCAGCTCCACAGGACAGTGGAACAGCTTAATCCACCAGACTTTCAGGATGCTGAACTCTACCCACTACCTCCCCCCCTCCTGGCTACATAATAACATTTAATACAGAAAAGACTGTGTGCAACCTTGCTCTATTCTTTGTTTCTATTGCTGTCACCCGTTAGCGTTCCTAGGGCCCACCGGTGGGCCTGTCCCACTTCAGGGTTTAAATCCACTGATCTTCTGACTTCTATGAATTTATACATATTTCATATAATTGGAAAGCTAAGAGTATTGTGATTCAAATGATATATGCCAATCAAGAATACAATTCTAATTAATTTAATCTTTTCCAGTGTATTAAAATCATATTACTTGGTAACAATAGCACTTACACATATTATCACTGTTCTGGGAGAAATTTCAGATAGTTTTCTTTCCAAAGTTTTCAATGACATCCACATAAATACAGACTGTGGCAAAACCACAGTGCTGGTACTTTTGGACCTCAGTGCAGCATTTGACACTGTTGATCATGATATTTTATTGAAACAACTGGAGAGCAGGATCGGACTCTCTGGTACAATACATGGCTGGCTATGCCTGTCAAATTGGCAGAAAGTGGAGTGTCTCAGACAGGACATTGTTGAAACACGTAAAACAACGTAGTTGCATGTTGCAGATCTGCATCTTTTTATTAGTGGCTATATGCTAGTATGTATTATTGAAACGACTGGACAGGTGGGACGGTCTCTCTGGTACAGCACTTGGCTGGTTCAATTCTTACCTAAAGAACAGAGACTTCTTAATTTCAATGGGAAACTTTTCATCAGAACAAACAGAAATAACGTGTGAGGTGCCCCAGGGCTCTATCCTGGGGCCCCTCTTATTTAATATATACATGTTCCCACTAGTCCAGATTATAACAACCAATATGATACCATAACTATGCAGATGATACTCAGCTCTACATTACGATGTCACCAGGTGACTTTGAACCCATCCAAACCCTACGTAAATACATCAAACAAATCAATGGATGGATGTGCCATAACTTTTTCCAGATGAACAGAAACAAAACAGAAGTAATTCCTTCTGGACCTAGAGGGGAACGATCAAGAGTCAGGCCACAGCTTCAGTTAATACAGCTAGAAAACACCGATCAGGCCCAAAATTTATGTGTATTAATGGACTCAGACCTGAACCTCCAGAATCACAAAAAGGCAATAACAAGGTCAGCCTTTTATTACCAGAAAAACATTTCTAGAATTAAAGGACTGATGTTAACTGTTGATTGATGCAACAGGACCTCGAAAAACTCATCCATACATTTTTCTTTGGTCGGATGGTTTATTGCAACAGCGTCGTCACAGGTCTGCCTAAAAGGTCAATTAGATAGCTACAACTGATTCAGAACGCTGCTGCCCGTGTCCTCACTAGAACCAGGAAAGTAGAGCACATCACCCCAGTTCTAAAGTCTTTACACTGGTTCCCTGTAGCTCAGCGAATAGACTTCAAAATACTTTTACTAGTTCATATATCATTAAATGGTCTAGCGCCTAAATGTGTTGAAGATCTACTGTCACTATACCAACCCCCAGAACACTCAGGTCCTCTAATTCCAGTCCACTCAACATCCCTATAATTAGAACCAAACCTGGAGAACCAGTGATCAGTTTCTATGCTCCTCTAATCTGGAGCAAACTTCCAGACAACTGCAAAGCTGCTGAAACAGTGATATCTTTTAAATCATAACTAAAACTCATCTGTTTAGAGCTGCCTTTGAGTAATGTTTTCGTGTATCATATGTTTTGTGTGTGCGTCTACCTTGATTGCTGTTTTTACTTCATATGCTTTGTTTGTGTTTTACTGCTATTTGTATTTGGCCCCCAAATCATGTAAAGCACCTTGAATTACTTTGTTGTTGAAAGTATGCTATACAAATAAAATTGTCTTGCCTTGCCTTGCCAAAGAGACTCCAGCTATGTCTCTACTCAAAATGGTTCAACAACCGCTTTAATTTTAATTTGGATATGCATTTTAAAAAATGCAGGGTGGAAATTGCAGGAATGCTAAAGGTGGGGTAGGTGATTTTCTTTCTGAATTTTTTTTGCAATATTGCTTGAAATACTCTTCACATACCAATGGCAACCCTTAAATGTGCATTCATTGTGAAAACACCGAAATCAAAAGATCATCAGTCACTCATTTGTCAGCGCCACAGTGACCCTTTAAAGAGGTTATGCAAAAAGAACAGATCAGTAGTAATCAATAACAATAGACTCACTTTCAGTACTGATTCACTGCTTATAGATGAATTTATAATATCCTCCCCTTATTCATAGATTAATATGAATAAACAAAACAATGAAATAACTGAAAAAGGAAATAATTGTTGAATAACAATGAACTGGAATTGAATTGAATCTTCTGTTCCTTCTGTGTTTCTGCTCTGTCTTCTCAAACCCCCAGATGGTCGTGGCAGATGGCCGCTCCTACTGAGCCTGGTTCTGTTGGAGGTTTCTTCCTGTTAAAGGGGAGTTTTTCCTCTCCACCATCGCTACATGCTTGCTCAGTATGAGGGATTGCTGTGGTTGGAAAGTCTGCATCAACGGGGCCCAACCTCACGCCAATGACTGATGCAATCTGCTGGGATTCCTTAAATAGGAAACTTTTTAACTGATTGGAATGTTTGTACAAATGTATTGAAATGACTTCTTGTTAAGTGCCTTGAGATGACATCTGTTGTGAATTGGCGCTATATAAATAAACTGAATTGAATAAGAAAAATAAAAAATTAAAAGGAAACCTAACTGAAATCCCATAAATCACCTACTAATGAAATAATAATAAAAAATATAATTTGAAAAATGAAAATCAACCCCTTTTTCTCTCTGGTTTACCTGGGATGAGACCCTGCTAATTTAAACGCCTACTCCAATGCACTGTGCAGGTCACCAGAGTAGGTCATTTAACTGAAGACTCTGAGGAGATGGTGTCTCACGCATTTCTACATGAAAAAACACAGAATAAAATGCAGAAATCAACCCCTCAATACCCCTCCCCCTACAGCAGATCTCATCTGACTTGTGGGCAAAAAATTATTTTCAATGTCCAATGACAACACATGATTTTTTTTTAGATTTTTGCAAATTTATTAAAAACAAAAAAAACTGCAAAATCACATTTTCACAGCCTTTGCTCAGTACTTTGTTGATGCACCTTTGGCAGCAATTACTGCCTCAAGTATTTTTGAATATGATGCCACAAGCTTGGTTAACCTACAGTATCTGACATCTTTTGCACCTTCATTAGGCCTCCCAGCTGTAGGTCCTATCTATCTATCTATCTATCTATCTATCTATCTATCTATCTATCTATCTATCTATCTATCTATCTATCTATCTATCTATCTATCTATCTATCTATCTATCTATCTATCTATCTATCTATCTATCTATCTATCTATCTATCTATCTATCTATCTATCTATCTATCTATCTATCTATCTATCTATCTATCGTCGTGGCCAAAAGTTTTGAGAATTACATAAATATTGGAAATTGGAAAAGTTGCTGCTTAAGTTTTTATAATAGCAATTTGCATATACTCCAGAATGTTATTAACAGTGATCAGATGAATTGCATAGTCCTTAGAATGGCATACTTGACATGTTAAAAGGAGTGTGATGCTTGAAATCATTGTTCTTCCATTGTTAACCATGGTGACCTGCAAAGGAATGCGTGAAGCCATCATTGCGTTAAAATGGCTTCACAGGCAAGGATATTGTGGCTACTAAAATTGCACCTAAATCAACAATTTATAGGATTATCACGAAGTTCAAGGGAAAGAGATTCAATTCTTGTTAAGAAGGCTACAGGGCGTCCAAGAAAGTCCAGCAGGATCTTCTCCTTAAGTGGATTCAGCTGTGGGATCTGACAGCCACCAGTGCAGAGCTTGCTCAGGAATGGCAGCAGGCAGGTGTGAGTGCATCTGCACGCACAGTGAGGCGAAGACTTTTGGAAGATGGCCTGGTGTCAAGATGAGAAGCCACTTCTCTCCAAAAAAAACCATCAGGGACAGATTGATCTTCTGCAGAAAGTATGGTGAATGGACTGCTGAGGACTGGGGCAAAGTCAAAGACGAAGCCTCTTTCCGATTGTTTGGGGCATCTGGAAAAAGGCTTGTCCGGAGAAGAAAAGGTGAGCGCTACCATCAGTCCTGTGTCATGCCAAAAGTAAAGCATCCTGAGACTATTCATGTGTGGGGTTGCTTCTCATCCAAGGGAGTGGGCTCACTTACAATTTTGCCCAAAAACACAGCCATGAATAAAGAATGGTACCAAAACAAAGCAAAAGTAATAACTAAGTGGCTCGGGGACCAAAACATTGAAATTTTGGGTCCATGGCCTGGAAACTCCCCAGATCTTAATCCCATTGAGAACTTGTGGTCAGTCCTCAAGAGGCGGGTGGACAAACAAAAACCTAATAATTCTGACAAACTCCAAGAAGTGATTATAAAAGAATGGGTTGCTATCAGTCAGGATTTGGCCCAGAAGTTGATTGAGAGCATGCCCAGTCGAATTGCAGAGGTCCTGAAAAAGAAGGGTCAACACTGCAAATACTCTTTGCATAAATATCATGTAATTGTCAATAAAAGCCTTTGAAACGTATAAAGTGCTTGTAAATATATTTCAGTAAATCACAGAAACAACTGAAACAAAGATCTAAAAGTAGTTTTGCAGCAAACTTTGTGAAAACTAATATTCCATACAGCTATTTGCACGGTGGATTAGTTGCTGCGCCGCCAGCACTTCTACCTCCAGCTCCTAATGGGAAATGATAGTTGCATACAATAAGCCTCAATACTCAAACAAGGTCTGGGCTGTCACAATGGAAGTATAGGCGATAGCAGTTCTTGTCTATTGGTGATGGCAGGCGTCGCCCTTCAGATCTATTTTTTTATGAATACCAACAAAAAACAAATGATAGGTTGATTCAACTTTGTTTCTTAAATTGTCAAGATCATTATGTAATTTTGCTATCTCTGCATGCTCAACAGCATTAAACAGCGAGTCAGCCCAGTTGATTTGTTATTTTGGTAACATCGGCTCTGGTACTGAGCAGCATGGCATGCATCAGTGAATTTCCCAGTTACTAGTTTGGCCAGCATTCAAAATAGATTGAACAAAGGACAGGATAACATTGCCAGTTTAAACACAACTTGCTAATTTTTTATTGCATCTAAACTTCTGGTACTATTCTAGAACAAAATGAGGATTATGGATTGTCTAAGTCAAAGATATACATAAAGAGTCAAGAAAATCAACCAAATGGTGATGTAACTCTGAAGACACTCTGTTGTGACTTTCATACAGTAATGTCAGGGTGCCAGTGGACAAGGAGAGGCGCCCGATGAAAAAGTTGCACTCCAGGGGTGGATAAGAGTCACCCCGAGGACAGGGCGGTGGGAAGCTAGGCCGGCGAGCTGTGGCTCGGAGCCGCGGATGGATCATGGAGCAGGCTGGGGGATCGGTGTAAGGAGGGATGACTGTCCTGGATGACTGACTGGTCTGGAACTCGGGTTTGGCTGGAGGATTGGTTGATGCATTGAGACGGATCAGGGGCTCAGGACCGTGGATGAATGATGACTGTACCCCTGCCAGTCTACCAGATACTGGGGCCCCCTGTCTCGGTGTCAGGAGTCCAGAATCTGTTGCACCGTGTAGACCGTACCTCTGCTGATGAAGCGAGGGGGTTGGGGGGGGCGGAGGAGCCTCAGGCGGAGACAGAGGCGAGGTGATGTGAGGTCTGAGGAGGGAGCAGTGGAACACCGAATGGACCTTAAGGGAGGCAGAAAGATGGAGATGGCCATGCAGGCACACCACATGCTCCAGGACGAGCTCGGCAATCCTCTTGGCCGTAGGCAGGCCCGGCAGGGCAACGAGGTGGACCACCTTGGAGAACTGGTCCACAAAGGTGGCAGTGGTGCTCAGCCCCGTGACGAAATCCACCCCGATGTGAGACTGAGGATGTGCCGGGACCGGGAGAGGATGAAAGAGCCCGGATCGTGGCTGCGTGGTGGACTTGGCCCTGGTACAGGTGGTGCAGGCGCCAACGAAGCCGCTGACGTCTCGAGCCATGGTGGGCCACCACAGGGCGCGGCGGATGAACTTAAGGGTCTTGGCTCTGCCTGCGTGGCCGGCTATGGGTGACAAGTGACCCCAGAGCAGAGCCTCCTGGCGGAAACTGGTTGGGACATAGAGGCGGTTCGGTGGGTGCTCAGTCATCCTGTCCGGTTGCCGGTGGACAGAGAGTGCCGACTGAGGAAAACCTTGGTGCAGATAAGAGTCACCCCGAGCACAGGAGGGATAGGTGGCTAGGCCGGCGGCCTGTAACTTGGAGCCGCGGATGGGTCGTGGAGCAGGCTGGGGGATCGGTGTAAGGACGGATGACTTTCCTTGATGACTGATTGGTCTGGAATTTGGGTTTGGCTGGAGGATTGGTTGATGCGTTGAGACGGATCAGGGGCTCTGGACCGTGGATGAATGATGTCTTTTAAACTGAAGGGAAGGTGAGTAATTGACAGGAAGCTCCTCAGGCCCGGCTGGTCCGAGTTGGGGCTGATGACTTCCTGACAAATAGTGTGTCTTCAGTCGGAGGCTTCTTCAGTTTCGTGTAACAAAGACCGCTACAGGAAATCATTCCTGCCCACAGCCATTAGTGTTAATAGCAACTCCTTGAAGACATGAATAATATAAGGTACAACAACACTTGATTTTGAATTGAATTAAAGAGATGTTAATTTCTTGACAGGTCGGTGCTCCACAAACAGGTAAGACACATTCTTTTGTCTTGAATGCTAATGTAGAAGATTCTCTAAAATAGTGTGTTGTGAAAGTTAGTTCTATTTTTAACAATACACTGGCTCCTATTGGCTCTTACTGGCTCTTCAAGCTCAACTCATGAGCAGGCTTAGATCACAACAACTACAAAAAAACCAATCACATGGCACCTCTTCAACATCAAAAGGTTTTCATCTTAGTTATACTTTGATATCTTGGTAGAACGTATGTATTTTAATGGCTTCCTCTAACACCAACATTGTGTTTGAAATTGACGTTGGGTGGATATTCAAATTCAAAACCCTATATTTGTCATGATTTGCAGGAAGAAGGACCTAAATGGGGAGACAGAGCCAATATTAGTAACACTAAAATCCTACAGTATAAACTAACAAAAGCTAACAGCAAGAAAAAACTAAAAGATAAGGTAAACTGAATAAGGAAATTAAATAACTGAAACTCAAAACACAAACACCTAAGGAACCCAACAGTATTAAAGCTGTGCTTTTGCACATTTCACTAGAGAAGTCGCTGGTCTCATTTCTTATACAGCATAGAAGTGTGTCTCATTCCTGATAATGCTTATAGAGTATATGTATAAACATTTTATTATACATTTATACACATTTTGCACCCCTGACCCGTTTTCATGTCTGACAAAGGGAGAAAATAGAACTAAAACTTGGGAATATGTCGAAATCTAACAAAAAGAAAAGAACACTAATCAAAGAAACCCAAGTCTAAATGCACAATGATAATTCAACAGGTAAACATACAGAGGAATAAACTAAGGCATAATCAACAAAACTTAACAACAAAGAAAGCCAATGACTAAATGTAATTGAATAGACTTTCTTAGATTGATAATGTTTTACCAAATAGAAATATAAACTTAATTTGACAGGATTACACAGTAAAAATGATTAAAATAATAAAATGATTTTTACCATTGGAGTAAAGTAAGCATTCCAAAAAGTATGTGCATTGCATTGTAAATCCACCCCCCATTAAATGTAGGTTAGATATTTCACAGAATTTGCATCATTGTTTAGAGATTGTTATTACTGATGTAGAGTGGCAGTATGGGATTCTCCTTCTCTGAATGGCAACTGTCAGGGAAAACTTTGGAGCGTCACAAAAAAGAGAAATGTCTTGAATACACATGTTATTAATAATTAACTCTGTTCTTAATTCCCCTTTGAAAGTTATTATGCAAAATTAATATTTCATTTGCGTACAGGCCCTACATGACAAGAGAAAGGAAAGTAATGGCACAAAGTTTGACAACTCTGTATGGGCCCGCTCTAAAATTATTGCCCTCCATCTCATATTTAGCATTCAAGAGATGCCATGAGATGAATCTCTATTTTTGTTCACTTTCCTATTCATGAATTATTCTTTCCCACCCCTTTGTGCAAAGTGTTCCTTTTTGAATGAACACGCTCAGTTGCAAGCCTCCTCTTTCTCCTCTTTGGAGACTGTTACTCTCATGACTCCATGAGGATAAGCAAGCTGTTTTTGTTATCAACTTGATCCTTTAACTGTTACACCCTGCAGCCACGTCAGAGAGGCAACTTCCTTCCCACCTTCAGCAGCAGCCCTGCCTCTGTTACTCTTCAGGGACAATCTATCATCACCATCTGGTTATAATGGTAATAGCTTTTCTTGTTGTTGCATTTTGTTATGAGGTAACACACTGAAATGGAGACACAAAAACAATGTTTAGTCACTATAAAACAAAAGCTTAGTGACTGGGAAGACCATGCACAAAGGGACACTGCAATCTCACTCATACCGTCTCCTGTTCTTAAGTGCTGCTATCCTGCATGTTTTAAATGTGCCCCTGTTCCAGCACAGCTGAATAAATGGCTGAATTACCTCCTCAGTATGTCATTAAGTTCTGCAGAGGCCTTGTAATTATTCATTCATTTTATTAAGAGGTGTTGAATATCTAAAACATGCGCACAATTGCTCTTGAGGACTGCAGTTAGCAGACACCCCTGTGTTAAATACATACAAGCTTACAGAATTACAAATGTGTATGACAATGAAGAGAACCATTGGTTTAGCCTCTAATAAGCTCATCATCCAATGAACACTAAAAACTAGTTTATATTTCTCCCTCAGCTAGGGTGTGGAGACATGCAGCAGCGTCATCATTCGTTGACACAAGCACTTGGCGCCAGGCCTGGAGAGGGTGATGAAGACATGCCCAAATTTTTAAATGTCTCTCAAAATCATTGACTGTAAATATAAGATGGAGGGAGCCTCAGTGATGTCACATGTAGGTTTCTGAAGAGCTGAAGTGAAGCCCAATGGGTGGTTCCCACCACTGCCATCTTGGCCGCATCACGCGTCTCTTAAACCAATCAGGTGATGGTTTGCTTGGGATCATTGAGAATAAGTAATTGATTCTGGGCACCCCATAATTTCGTCATAATATGTCGTTTTTTGAGGTAGGACTCAAAATACAGGAAGTAGGGTGACCAGATGTCCCGTTTTGTGAGGGAAAGTACGGCATTTTCATCACTTTTCACACGTCCAGCAAATTGAGACACTGTCCCGCATTCTTATTAACAGCAGTGTGCAGTCAGTTGCCCATAGACATTGCCTGATGAGTGCTAATGACTAAATAGAGTGCACCTGTGTGTAATCTAATGTCAGTACAAATGCAGCTGCCCTGTGACGGCCTCAGAGGTTGTCTAAGAGAATGTTGGGAGCAACAACACCATGAAGTCCAAAGAACACACCAGACAGGTCAGGGATAAAGTTATTGAGAAATTTAAAGCAGGCTTAGACTACAAAAAGATTTCCCAAGCCTTGAACATCCTACGGAGCACTGTTCAAGCTATCATTCAGAAATGGAAGGAGTA
Organism: Valencia hispanica; assembly: GCA_963556495.2. NCBI lineage: Eukaryota > Metazoa > Chordata > Actinopteri > Cyprinodontiformes > Valenciidae > Valencia > Valencia hispanica. Next base: position 7,133,593 of record OY747701.1, read on the forward strand.
TGGCACAACTTTAAACCTACCAAGACAAGGCCATCCACCTAAACTCACAGGCCGAACAAGGAGAGCGCTGATCAAAAATGCAACCAAGATGACCATGAGCCATGGTGACTCTGGATGAGTTGCAGAGATCTACAGCTCAGGTGGGGGAATCTGTCCATAGGACAACTAATAGTCGTGCACTGCACAAAGTTGGCCTTTATGGAAGAGTGGCAAGAAGAAAGCCATTGTTAAAAGAAAACTATAAGAAGTCCCGTTTGCAGTTTGCCACAAGCCATGTGGGGGACACAGCAAACATGCGGAAGAAGGTGCTCTGGTCAGATGAGACCAAAATGGAACTTTTTGGCCAAAATGCAAAACGCTATGTGTGGCGGAAAACAAACACTGCACATCACTCTGAACACACCATCCCCACTGTCAAATATGGTGGTGGCAGCATCATGCTCTGGGGGTGCTTCTCTTCAGCAGTGACAGGGAAGCTGGTCAGAGTTGATGGGAAGATGGATGGAGCCAAATACAGGGCAATCTTGGAAGAAAACCTCTTGGAGTCTGCAAAAGACTTGAGACTGGGGCGGAGGTTCACCTTCCAGCAGGACAACGACCCTAAACATAAAGCCAGGGCAACAATGGAATGGTTTAAAACAAAACATATCCATGTATTAGAATGGCCCAGTCAAAGTCCAGATCTAAATCCAATCGAGAATATGTGGCAAGATCTGAAAACTGCTGTTCACAAATGCTGTCCATCTAATCTGACTGAGCTGGAGCTGTTTTGCAAAGAAAAATGGGCAAGAATTTCAGTCTTTAGATGTGCAAAGCTGGTAGAGACATACCCTAAAAGACTGGCAGCTGTAATTGCAGCAAAAGGTGGTTCCACAAAGCTTTGATTTAGGGGGCTGAATAATTACGCACACCCCACTTTTCAGTTATTTATTTGTAAAAAATGTTTGGAATCATGTATGATTTTCGTTCCACTTCTCACGTGTACACCACTTTGTATTGGTCTTGCACGTGGAATTCCAATATATATGATTCATGCTTGTGGCTGTAATGTGACAAAATGTGGAAAAGTTCAAAGGGGCCGAATACTTTTGCAAGCCACTGCATATAGCTTTTTAAAAAAATTCTTTAAAAAAGCTATTGGATCCGTCTGCATTGCCTCTTTGATTGTCGCTCACTACTCTATCTATCTATCTATCTATCTATCTATCTATCTATCTATCTATCTATCTATCTATCTATCTATCTATCTATCTATCTATCTATCTATCTATCTATCTATCTATCTATCTATCTATCTATCTATCTATCTATAAAAAGGGGATATTTGAGCAGAAAATTATAACCATTTTAAACATGTGATTTAGTATCAGAAGCAGAGCCAGGAGCCAGTATTGATGAGAGGATTGGTCCTGCTAGTATGGAAGGAACAGGTGAGCTGTTGTGAACAAGCAAGCATTAGTTCTCCCATAGTTAGAACCTCTCAATATGCCCAAACGAGGGTTGGACATATTTCTTTGAAACTTCTGCCATACAGAGGAAGAATATAATAAAATCGAATCAAACTATATTTATAAAGCGCTTTTCATACAAGAAGTTGCATCACAAAGTGCTTTACAGATTAAAATGACCCCACATAAAACCACCTTCCCTTCCCTCCCCCAAAGATTTAAAAGCATGCTCACAGTTATACCCCCTCTCCCCCCAACCCAACTCCTATGCACACACACAGTTAAAAGAAAAAGTAAAAAAGGACATTGGGCCGAGTGCAGATGAACCATGCAAGGAAAAACAAGATAATGGCATAATCAGAAGAAAGTTGTGTTAGGCATTAAACAACAAATTTGCAGAATGCAGTGCAAATTATTTATTATTCTTTATTCATGATAAATAGATAAGTCCTAATATTTGATACCTCAGAAAAGGTCATTCTGATGTAACAAAAAAGTTGGAGTTTTGCTCTTTAACTCATATCCTAATATTTGTGAAATCTAATTTGTGATAGAACTGTTTCCTTGCAGAGGAAAACAGAGATAGTGTCATCAGTAAGTAAACACTTTTTATTTCACTAAAGTTTTTACATTTTATTTATTCTTTTATTTAATTTGTGAGGGTTTGGATATCTGTAAACATACAGAATATATATTCTGATAATATTGAAAAGAATGGGTTGTAAAGAACACTAATGTTGAGATACATCTATATTGTGAAGCAAGCCTTATTTGCAACGAATTGGATACATTAAAAAAAATCACTAAATCAAGGCTTTACAGAACACTGTGATATTGTAGACTTAACATTTATGCTAAAGTTATAATTACATGATTTAAAAAATATTAGGTTGTGATTTAAAGTGGGCCAGTCTAAGGCATGAAATTCCAGGGCTGAAAATGCGTCCCACTGTAGCCCTGTGTATAAACCTAGCAACATTTCTGGCATCTGTCCTTATGAAAAATATTATTTGCTCTAACGTAAATGTTAGCTTTTTATATCTTTCAGCTACCGGTTCCTGTACTATGCAGAGGACAACTGAATGACATTTATATTAGTGTTTTCTACAATCACTTCTGGTCATTTCATGAATGGGCTCATGTAGTTGAGAAGATACTTTAGAAATCACATTGGTTAGGATGACTAACTGAGATAACACTCAACACTTTGCAGTAAAATACACTTCAAAGTGTTAGAAAACCAATAGTTAAGAGAATGTGGCTGTATAAACCTAGCATTTTGATTTGAATTAGACTATATCTCGTATTACACTTAGCATCACCTTGGAGTGTGTTTTTGAATCTAATCTGTCTCTATGATTAGATTATATTGGTATGACTAATTTATTAATTAAAATGAACTCAGCCTGTTCTACTAAATTAAAGTTACATTTGATGTAAATATGTTGTAGCAGAGAAACAGGGAGCTGTGTATCAAGGTGCTGGGTCAGGGGGAATCACTACGTTCACACCGGCCAGAGCACCACTTAAGGCCACCCAGATTATGAAGATATGGGCACAGAGAGTTGAGCAATTTCCTTTCTCCTTTATTATTTTCCACACAGTTGGTTTACAGTTTGGCGGGTTTACAGGTGGAGCAGTAGATGCAAATAAGTTGGTATGCGTGTGTGTGGTTTCCTACAAAATAATGACATATATCATTTAGGTAAATCTAACCAAAATATGTAAATAAACTAAACATCTGGCTCTCACCAGTTTATCAAAACCACACAAATCAAATAGAATACAGACTTAATAATCAGAGGTCACAATTTACCAAGTTGCCATCAGCAAACATCTAGCAAACAAAATCCTCTGGTTTATCAAACTACCATCAACATTAACACACAGATTCTGGTTTGGAAGGAACATACTACTCTTATTTTGACAGTCTACATAACGACTTCCGCAGTTTAACTAAACCAAGCGCATTTCTATTCTAGTACTATATACGAACTGTTCCTGAGCTACACTATTAACCAACATGCACACATTTACATAAATAAGGCGCATTTACACTCTTTGCCCTGTGCCTTGGGACTAACAAGCTACTAGCATGCCCAAGCCCACAGCTGAAGTGAATGGATTCAAATAAAAAAACATTCCCAAGGGCAACTAGTGAACTTCAACTCAAGAAAACATGTCAATAATTATATACTCACCAGTTACGCACACAAACACACTTAAACTTTGTCACTGTGCTGCATAACCATCTGGCTCCATACAGAGGAGAGGAAAACCCAAAAACGAAACTTAAAGTGACGTCACTCCTACAATAATTCCCTGAATTGGCCCATCCAGTGAATAAACCCCAGAACAGTACACGAAAATAAGATTACAGGTAATTTAACAGAAAAATTAACCCATAAACTGGTGACTTTGAGGGTTTTTCTACATATGGTGTTATGCAAATATACTGAACTGAATTGAACAGGTGGAGTACAGTCTTGAGAGGTTCAATCCAATCCATTATAGTCATATACAACAAATATGAATATTATTGAAAAGTTCATTTATTTCAGTAAATCTATTCACTATGAGTAACACATTATACATATTAATTACACACCAAACGATATTTTCATTACTTTATTGCTGTTAATTAGGATGATATTCTGTTTACGGCTGATGAAAACACAACACAGGATTAGAATATTATGTCAGACCAATGAAAAAACAGAAAGGAGGGTTTAATGAAAAATAAGTTTAAAACCTGCTTTAAGGTTGTTTTCAAAAGACACTTTTAATCTGACAAATGAGCCTCATTGGGAAGTTATAATTGATTGAATATGACGATATAACCAATATGGTTATACCGTCATGTGGACACTATCACCCAATACCTAACTAGCATTAAAGGAAGAGACTGATTGGAGAAAACTCACAGTTCACAGTCCTGATACAGTTCACTAAAAAAAAGAATTTGCCCCAATTTCTTCTTTTTTTTGTGTTGCTAGTGTCATACATGTTTTGGTTCCATTTCCCTAGCTCCACCCATACCCAATTACAGCCAGAATGCCAGCTGACAGCTTTGCCTGGGCCCCAGACAGAATAATCGTAGATACCCAGCCCAGGGTATTATGTAACTAGTGGAAAAGGAATTATATTAATATTCTCCCTTACTCATCCCTTCAATTCTCCCCATTTCTGTTCCGAACTTTATTTTTTGAATGTTCCTCCTTAAAACAGGCTCTAAATTATCTTCTAGCAATTGAAATCTAATGGTGATATGTACTAATTTGAATAAAATTGGAAATATCTAGATATATTAGGGCTGGGGTAAACGATTATTTTTAAAACAATTATTCGGGCAATTATTTTATCAAATAGTCGACTACTCTAATGACTAGCAGCTCGTCACTTTGCTGATGCCAATTGGCCGTATGCCGACGCTTGTGACTAGATAGCTGTGTTCTGTTAGCTGTAAGTTAGGTACCGTTACCATTTATGCCAGCATTATATGCTGTTTCTAACTAATGTTAGCTAAACACAGCTGTTTAGTAACTAGCTACTAGCAGAAACCAAATTAAAGGATTATATATATATATATATATATATATATATATATATCAAACAAGTAAATATTCTTTTTAATATATTTTGAAGGTCCTAGTTTATTATTTAATATATTAATGAAATTGGTGAATTTAATTAAAATTTAAATCATACATGTCTTTAAAACATTTTTTTTTTGCTTTGTGTGCTGAATATATATTGAAATAACCTAAATTGCTGCGATGTCCCACACGTCTAATTGGTTAACCTGCACAGAAAACTCAGCTGCAGAAAAATTACCTTTTCTCGAGTCCATTGACTGACTCTCCAGTAATGTGGAGAGCCGGAGGTTGTGCTAGACTTTTACATTATCGGTCATTTTGACTGACAGGGTCCAAGAAATCCGGTCATTATCCATCAGTTTTTAAAATGATAGTAATGATATACAAACAATAAAATTGATCATGGTTACACTTAAATAAGAACAGTTCACCTGCTGTGGCCTGAACTCTCCACAACTTCCTCCTGGTTTGCATGGACCTGAATTGCCGACCCACTTGTGCGTGATAAAATATCTCAAGTAGGATTCCTGCAGAGGCTGTTGTCATGAGGTTCTAGACTTTTGTCTCAGACAGACAACTTTTCATGGGGGTTTTCATGTTCTCGAGGCTGAATCTGTTCTCCGCTGCCACACTGCAGACTGGATTTACGAGCGCAACTTCAGCAAAAGTTTTTGAAATCAGGGAACAATTCTTGCGTCCCACCTCGTTTTTTAAAGCAATTTTATGGATTTTTTAGAGATTAGATTTTAACCTTGATGAATTGCTCACTTCAGATGGGGGTCTTTACTGCCTCCTTGAAAGGGGTGAGGTGAGGCCCCTGTTGAAGAAGAGCGATTTTGATTTCAATGATTTTAATAACTTTCGACCGGTATCTAACTTACAGTTTTTAAGCAACATTTTAGAAAAGCTTGTTTTAATTCAGATTAGTTATTTTAATCATGTACACAATATTCTGCCGAAATTTCAGTCTGGTCTTTTAAGATTTTATATGATTTTAGATTAAATTATGATGCTCAGAGGGTGACTGCTGATTCTACTGGATCAAAGCACTGCCTTTGATACAGTGGACCACACTATTCTTTTAACCCGTTTAAAACAGATTGGCCTTTCTGGTGCTATTCACAAACGGTTCACATCCTATCTCACAGACGGGACTTTTATGTTAAGTTTAAATACCTGTTTTTGTATTGAAAAGACTTTCATGTTAAGTGCCTTGAGATGACATCTGTTGTGAATCGGCACTATATAAATAACCTGAATTGAATTGCTCCTCTAAGGTAAACAATATTACATGTGGTGTGCCCCAGGGTTCAATTTTAGGCCCAGTGCTTTTTAACCTTTATATGCTCCCTCTTGGCAGGCTCATCAGAAGACATGGAGTTAACTTTCACAGTCATGCTGACCATACACAGTTGTACATCTCTGCGTCTCCTGATGACACATGGCCAATGGATGCACTTTTTAACTGCATTTTAGACATCAAATCCTGGATGACAGAAAACTTTCCCCAGCTTAACCAGGACTGAAGTTTTAGTCATCGGTCCTGAGGGTCAGAGAGAGAAACTTTTACCAAAATTACAATCACTGTCTTTGAATCGTTCTTTACAAGTGAAGAACCTGGGCATCATTTTTGATTCTGAGCTGACTTTGATCACTCACATTAAAAACATTACTAAAATAGGTTTTTATCATCTAAAGAACATTGTCAAAGTCTGCCCCAATTCTTTCTCGGGCCAACACGGAGACACTGATGCATGCTTTTATCACGAGTAGAATTGACTACTGTAATGCCCTGCTTTCTGGTCTTCCCAAAAAGAGTATCTCAGGTTTACAACTTCTACAAAATTCAGCAGCACGTGTCCTGATGAAGAGCAGGAGGCGGGAGCACATTACACCAGTCTTAAACTCACTATATTGGCTCCCCGTATGTTTTAGGATCGATTTTAAGGTTCATTTAATGGTTTTTAAGTGTCTTAATGGTCTTTGGCCTTCTTATCTTTCAGAACTACTTTTACCATATGAACCTTTGCACTCCTCTGGCAGCTGTCTCCTTGTTATCCCTAAAGTCAGGACACACACTCATGGCGAGGAGTCTTTCCATTATTATGGTACTCACCTCTGGAACAGGCTGCCAGAGGACCTCAGGGCCACAGAGAACGTTCATGTTTTTAAGAGCAGGCTCAAGACTTACCTTTTTAGCTTAGCTTTTAACTGGTTATTATTTATTATAGTCCGTTTAATTGCTCTGCATGTTTTACTTCATAAATTTTATCAGTGTTTTTAGTACTTAACTTATATTCATTCTCTGTTTATTTTATATTTTAACCTGTTATATTAATCTTCCTTCCAGTGTTTCCTCTATGGGAGCCCTCTGCCTCACGAGCGGTGGTTGGCTGTGGCTGCCTGGGTGCTGTCCGGGTGGCGCTTGGGTGGAGGTGGTGATTTCAGCCTTGGCTCCTCTGGGCGCCCTGGATCAGTGCTCTGGCTGCTGCAGTGGATGTGCTGCTGCCAGTGCAGATGGTTCCTTTGATGGCGTTACCTAACCTGGCTCATCTGTACTCAGCCCAATGTCCATTTTATTGCTGCTCCTAAGTCTGTGTGTGCATGAAGGTTGGGTCTGGGGGAGGGGGGTATAACTTTGAGCATGCTTTTAATTATGTGGAGGAGGAATGGGAATGTCGTCTTTGTGGAGTCATTTCAATTCTGTAAAGCACTTTGAGTTACAGTTGTATGAAAAGCGCTTTATAAATAAAGTTTGATTTGATTTAAAAAAATCAATTTAATTACCTTTTAGCTGTGTGTAAAACTGAAAATGTCTGCCCATCTGCACCAAGTGAGTCAGGCTGTGAATTGTAATCTGTCAAAATGAAAGAGAGCATTCACATCCTGTTGTTTCATGTAATCCAAGCCACACTCGATGATGTTGAGATCAGGGCTCTGTGGGGGCTATACCATCACTTCCAGGACTTCTTGTTCTTCTTTACGCCGAAGATAGTTCTTAATAACTTTGGTTGTATGTTTGGGGTCCTTGTCCTGCTGCTTAAATTTGGGGCCAATCATACTGTTGGGATACCATTTTCCACAATTGAACTGAACAGACTGTTGGATGGCTGGAAGCCATTTCCCAGCATTCATAGCGGTGACCCCAATACACTCCCATTGGTCTGTGACCACCCATGGTGACATCAACGATGACATCACGGCCAAAGGGCTATAAGAATGGTGGTGGCAGCCATTTCAAATTGTTTTCAGCAGAGTTTCTCAGCAGAACTTCTGCTACACAGAGGACATCTCACCGGTGAAAATTCTGTTATGTTCTGACCCGCTGGACTGGGGAGAACTTTCATTTCAACGCTTCGAAGTGCCCATCCTGTTTGTGTATCCAATTTGGGCTATATCAGGACTGTTCCAAGACAGTTCGTTACGACTTCGACCTCCAAGCCGTATGGCCTGCAGTTGGGACCCACGGTCCTTAAAATCCTGCGCAGGTTTCCTAACTCTTCCCTTTCTTGCTCAGCTATGGACACATTTTGCTCCCCTCTTCATGGACTGGACCTCCCTCAAAGCAAAGTAGGACTGAACCAGTTCCTTTATGCTAATCTTGTGTCTGGGCAGATAAATGGGGAAAATATAGTTCTTAATGAGTTAGATCTCATTCATTGTTGGTTTAAAGTGTTTTTAAGCGCTGAACCTCTTGAATCATTTAGTGTCGCCGCAAGCATAAGTTTGAGCTGTATTTGCTCTTTTTAAACTGGTTTTTATCTTGAGCGGATCCCACACTTTCTTTCTCTCTCTTTTCCTCGCTCTTTCTTGTTCTCTGATCACCTGGTCGGCAGAGTCGGGCTCTGTCCACCTGCTATAGCTGGTCTGTGAGATGAAAGTTTAACTCAATTGTTCCTTTGTCTGTTAGTTAAAGCTGTGGCCTGTCAGGCTGCAGATGGAGGGGGAGCAGCCTCTGGCGAGAAAAAGTGCATTCTAGGTGCAGATGGTGGAAGAACGCTGGAGACTGCTGGTCAGAGTTAGGCTGACCAGCAGCTCCTCTGGACCATAGCCTTGCCAGTCTACGAGGTATTGGAACCCCTTACCCCGGGCCCGGGAATCCAGGATGCGCTGAACCGTATAGGCCGGACCGCCGTCGATAAGGCGAGAGGGAGGAGGGTGAGTCTCAAAAGGGGACAAAGGTGAAACGACGTGTTGTTTAAGGATGGACCATTGGAACACAGCATGAACCTTCAAGGATGCTGGGAGGGCGAAGACGATAAGTTACGGGGTTGATGCAGCGAACAATCGGATACGGACCAATGAAGCGAGGAGCCAGTTTCTGAGACTCGGTGGGAAGTTTGAGGTATCAGGTAGAGAGCCAGACCAGGTTCCCTGGCTGGAACGTGGTCCCAGGTCGATGGCGCCGGTGGTGTTGTGCTACATACCCGGCATTGGCCTGTGTGATGGACGCCCGAGCCCGGATCCAAGGTGCCTTGGCCCGGCAGATCAGCAATTGAGCCGCTAGAACCCCCACCTCTGGTTCCTGGTGAAAGAACAAGGATGGATGGTAGCCATTGTAGACTTGAAAGGGGACAACTTGGTGGCAGAAGAGACCTGGAGGTTGAGAGATAGTTCGGCCCAGAGCAATGTGCGCGGCCAGGTAGTAGGTTGTGAAGAGACAAAACATCGGGGTAAATCAACCCACTGGTTGATTGACCCTCTCCGTCTGGCCGTTAGTCTCTGGATGGTAGCCAGAAGAGAGGCTGGCGGTCGCCCCAACGAGGCGGCAGAAGCCTTTCCAGAATTTAGCCGTAATTTGGGACTCTCTGTCGGAGACGATGTCCCGGGGAAAACCTTGGAGATGCACGACATGCTGAAGAACCAGTTCTGCAGTTTCTTTGGAAGAGGGCAGGCCTGGTAGCGCAACCAAATGGACAGCTTTAGAGAAGCTGTCGACAAAGGTTGCAATATTGGTCATACCTTCTGCGGGGAGTAATCTGGTGATGAAGTCCACCCCAATGTGCGACCATGGCCGGGCTGGGACTGGCAGGGGATGAAGCAGTCCAAATCTCGGCTGAGTGGAAGTCTTGGCTGTGGTGCAGGTGGAACAGGCGATGACAAAGCAGTTGAAATCCTTCACCATGGAGGGCCAATACTGAAACTGAGGCATCAGTAGTGACTGTGAATACATTCTAAGTGCATTAAAATAACCTTAGTGGTTAGGTGACGAGTGACACACTGGTATCATTTAACACAAGACTTTGTTAGAGAAGCTGATTTATCTGCACAGTACCTCACTAAGTGATGGATCCACATTTATTCTAGATATGATTTAGAAATCCTGAAAACCACTACAACTCTGCTACCCTCTGCTTCCCATTCTTGGAGCCAGGTCGGTAGGAGATGTGAAAATTGTTATGTTCTAAAAGATGAGCCCAACGGGCCTGGTACTTCCACGTGCAAAGACACACAGCCTGTCTCTGACAAACTGCTGAGTTTGTTAGCAATATTAGTTCAGAGGACAGGGAAAGAAACAAGGTTTGATGTAACTTAAATATTAGGCTTAGATTTTAAAAATTATGTTATTGACCATAATTTAATCATGTAAGACCCCAGTTCTCTGTCCCTTCCCAACCTGGGCCCAAAACAAAAGAGACTGCCCACTCCTGACGGTGGCAGTGAGTACTTGACTGCTAGGTTCAAGAAATCACTTAAGTAGAACCTGTCTGACAACATACAGTGAGCTGAAAAATCTAAAGAATACCACAGGGACAATTCAATGTTTAAAATACTGCATGGCTTTATTTTTCTTCTCTCCTCTTCCTACAGCCAGAACAGACCTGTATATGTAATGAACCAGCAGAACAACCTTTTTTTGATTGTTTTTGTGGCTGTATAATTCTGCCTGGTATACTGTATGTCTGACCAAAAAATTGCATTACTGCTTAAGGGAAAAAGTAAAGGTTGAGTTGTAGAAAATTGCTGCAGCTCTTGCTTTTTTATTTTACACACATCTTTCACCATTTTCTTGGCCCTCTCCCACCTTTGATCTCTCTCTGTTCCATCCTCCCTTCTTCTCTGACTCTCTTGACTCATGATATGCCACAGAGAGACACAATTATCCACTTCATTTGAGTCATGCTGCTAATGGTGGCCTCTTAGGGAGTTGGGTGATAGGTAGCAGTAATTGTAAATGGCGTAATGAGTGTGGAATGGCCACAATGTAACGCTTCACTATTACAGGTGACTGGCTCCTGTACATCCCTTCAACCCCCGCTTCCCTCAACATCATAACAACGACAAAGTGAGCCCCCCTCCTCCACCTCCTTTCTCCTTCAGGGTTCAGCAGAGACACAAAAAATATTAGCTTCATGGGCCATTAGTCCCAAGTGTTTTGGTTACTGCTCTTTAGTGACCAGTTTTGTGGGTGCAACTCCCTCATCTGTTGGTTTCCTGATTTTAGTTTCTTGGTTTGTTGTTTTTATCTGTTTCTCAACTCTGCAGGTAACAAACAATAACAACAATAACAAAACAATCATGGCAATCCTATGAATCATATTTGGTATTAATACCTGAGAGATTCATCATAGTGCATAGCAGAAGAGATACTGCTTTTACAAAATGATAACTAAACTTTCCACAAAAACTAACAGTACATCTTGACAATGAATCGTATACCATTAAAAAAAAGCCTGTTTGTTTCATATAAATGGTACCCCATTTATAGAATGCATTTATGTGTTGAGCAGCAAAGTGATATGTGGGTGAAGCTTTGAAAAACTTGCCCCAAATCCCGATAGATAAAAGAAACCCTTAAAGAAGGTGAACCAGTTTTAGGGTGCCTCTGAGTGGGCTTCTGTTTTTGCAGGAAAATGCAAGAAAGACATGTTAGATGTGATCTGTCGGCAGGCAGGCTCTAATCTGATTTATTAACAGAAAATAATAATCATTACACAACTCTGTTTGGTTCCACCATATTTCTTTAGCATCTACTAGAATTCCACATTTTACTACTGGAGCCATTATTGTATAAAGTAAAATGAAATATTTATTTTAAAAAGTAAACAGTCACTTTCATTTTTTAGAGTATTACTTTTACTCTCTTATGGTACAGATTTAGGCATGAAAAATAAATGCAGCACCTTAACTGTGATAGTTTACCTGCTCCTTTTTACAACCTGTTAAACAACTTATTGAAACATATTAACCACCTTTCAGTAGCAAATGCATTTCTGCAGTTTCTGTAGAGATTAAATTGAACTCGCTTTTAACTACAAACTCATAAAACCTTGTCAGTAAGTAATATTCAGAATAAGCCCCAAAACCATATTTAAGCAAAATTTAATATGCTGAGGTCCGCCATCTCATATCAGATAATATTTCAATGTGACTACATATAAGGGGATTACACACTCCCCCACAAAAAAAAAAATGGCTCTGGCTGGCTATAATGTACTGGTAAAGTGTGTTGGACCAAATAGGCAGACAGACAGACAGACAGACAGACAGACAGACAGACAGACAGACAGACAGACAGACAGACAGACAGACAGATAGACAGACAGACAGACAGACAGACAGACAGACAGACAGACAGACAGACAGACAGACAGACAGACAGACAGACAGACAGACCTTTATTGTCCCCTGGGGGGAAATTCTTCTTCACATACACTTCGCATACACAGTACCTATTAATACAAACAATATGGACAAATACACACATAGGACAGCACAATTGCAAGTGGTGAGGACCACTTGAGAATTAGTGTTTTGAAATGTTAAGAGCAGCAACGGCAAAAGGGACAAAGCTTTTACTGAAGCGTGCCCGCTTTCACCTCAGAGTCCTGTACCTCCGGCCTGAGGGCAGGAGGCAGAAGTAGCTATGGATTGGGTGGTGTGGGTCTCTGCTGACAGTCCAGGCCATGCGTGTTATAGCTTTGTTATTTAGATGGGAGAGGTCAGTGATGGGCAGGCTCATGATTTTGGATGCAGTGTTGGTGACCTTGGTGAGTTAATTCTATTGGTGCTGGACAGCATGCTAGTGTGGTGGAAAATTGTTATGCAATTAGGAATTAAGTGTATATTCTCTGTTTAGTGAATGCATCTAGGGTAAAATGACAAGCTTATTGTTCCAGCTTAATGTTATGAGAAAGATATATGTGTCAGGTCACCAGAGAGACAGACGCCGGGGCAGTAAGATAACAGTCTGGCCTTCGGATGAGGTGCTTTATGCGTTGATATAAAACTCGCATGAAGCAGTTCTCTGGAGGCGGGGCGTGAACGTTGGAGAAGACATCTACAGAGATAAACAATGATTGCTGAATACTATTTAAGCGGTTAGTTAGAAAGGTTGGTTAGGGTGATGCACGACTAACTCTGTCTCCTCCGTGTCTGGCCAGACATGTTTGAATTAAATACTTAAACGCCTTCTTGGACTCAAGTCTTCTTTATAATGGAAACCCTGAGATACTATTTATTTGCCATTACACTTGGCGCCCAACGCAGCCTCAGCGAACGGAATGGACCGGCAGGGACAGGGTCAAGGGAGTTGCTAGCGTCCTGGGAAATTTTCTCCCAGCCTCTTACCTCCAGTAACTGTTTGGGAGATGGAGGCCTTGAAGCGTCTCTGTCGGCCCTGCTGTCGCCTGAGACAGAACCTGGTAAGACTGAGTCCTTTAAATAAATAGTGATAACAGAATTTTATTTGCACTCTCAGGAGGTGAAATATTTGCTAGCGGTTTCGTGTTTATTTACTTACACGCGGTTGATTGATTGATTACTTAATATAATATATATTCTTATATATAATTGTATGGTTAATTATTTAATCAAGGTTAAAGAAAGTATCGGGTTTTTGCTCCGGGTTTTACCTGGGAGCACGGCAGTTGGACAAGTGGTCAATTAATTACATTTTTTTTAAGCTTTTGTTTCACTCAAGGAAACTAGAAAGCGATGGGGGAGACGTCCTTCATTGGAACTGGGTACCCAGGCAGACAATCGGGTCTGTAATCTAGCAACACTTCACCTCCAGACAGTCCAATATGTCGACAGAAAGAAAAGAAAAAAATAAATAAATAAAAAAAAGAATTAATGGGCCCAGGGGAGGAATTTGGATAATCTGAAAGGAAATCTAAAAGTGATGTAATTTCTTTGTGGTTTTTTTATGTGGTTTTGTTTATTTCTCTTTTATTTACTCTTGTTTGCTTCTTCCAGAACTGGAGTGTTTGAGCATTAAGATCATTTGTTTGATGGCTTGGTATAATGCAGAATGTCACACACACACACAGTTATTGTTACACATTCCATGGTAGAACTGCTGATGAGTTTCGCTGAGTTGTCCTGTGTTTTTCTTCAGGCTGGTTGGGACCCCTGCCTTCGGTCCAGCGGCGCCTGGCGAGGGCCACAAGGAGCCCTAGTACCTCCCCCACCCTTGGAATAAGGGGTTTGGCAGCCATAACAAAGGCGGAGGCCGGACTCCGGCCTGAATGCGGGCTGACCAATGGGCAGAGGGGAAAACTCTTGCTCAGGTGAGATGAGTTATTTGGGGGCTGTGGTCCCTGAAACATGGCGATTAGCTGGATCGAGAGGGGGGGCCCTGGGCCGGCCAGCCTGCAGATGACCCAGCGAAATTCAGGCAGGACAAAAAATACACACAGCTTAAATGCAATTAAGAAATGCTTGCCGACTGATGTAGCTGTATTTTATCTCTGTGACACCTGCTTATGTAACACACATACACACTCCCTTAGGAAAGTAAATCTTGTTTTGTTTTTGTTTTGTTTCTGCCAGAGGACCCTTAGAGCGAAAGGGGTCTCGATGGAAGCAGGCCATAATTTCTGATTCTTTCTATTTTCTATGTTGATCGAAAGTTTGTTTTGTTATTGTGTTGTAATTTGTAAGGGAAAGTTGATGTGCAACTAAACCAAATTTGTTTGTTTTAGACAGACGGGGTAAAGCAGACAGAGAAACTGCTACGGCTCTGATAAGGTGATGATTCGTCATCCGGTGAGTTTAGTCTAATCAGAGCTTAAAGACGGTGTTGCACACAGTTTATCTAGTAAATGGTCAAGAAATCTTTTCTTTTCTCTCCCAATGCTCTCTGTCAGGAGAGTCCACATTTTATTTTATTTCATTTTGGTTGAAAGTTATTTGATGGAATTGTTATTACACCAAGTACAAGTTTCCTTAGCTATCGCAGCTTGTGTGCACTAACTTAGAAACGGAAACGTTCCCATTTTACGACTAGAACAAATAGCAAAGTTGATTGGGGCATTTAGAGTAGGTTGTGATTTTTACCCTGACTGACTTGATTTTGACTAAGCTGACTGACAGTGAAAACATATTTTCCTTCCTTTCTGGGACAATTGGGGCTGAATTGTTTCCTTGTATTTTGGGGTTTGTTGTAAGAAGGTAATAAATCTTAGATCTGTGAACATTAAAAGTAACTTGGACCTTTACAGCAACACTGCTTAGATTTTGCCACAGCTGTGAAGGACGAATTTTTTTATCAGCTTGCAAGGCGCCAATGTAAACAATCGCGAGACTTAAAAAATAACAAGACTTTGCTGTGAGAAGCAGCAGTAAAACAACATTGTTTAGGCTATAATTTTAACACAACTGAAAAAAAAAATAATAAACCTTTAGGTTTCTGCTGGGTAACATTAAAATAAAGATGACTGGTCCTTAGGCTACTTAGGTTTTAAATAAATGGAAAAAAGGTAAATACTAATCTTATCTGGGGAACATTCAAACGTCAGAGCAGTTAGTGGGCCTTATTAGAAATTTTGCTTGGAAAATTACTGAATTGATCTCGAGCTGTGAAGTATTCTGTGTCTCCTTCCAGGATAAGGGGCAAGAGGTCAGCAAAGGTTTGATCCTAGAAATCTGATGGTTTTGTCACTCCGGTGGGTAAACACAGGAAGTTATATAAGTGAGTCTTAATATAAGGCATCTGATTTTGTAAAAAAAAGGGAAGTCGTCTCACTGTTTTAAGTAAATATTAATATATCTGAAATGTTTTTTAGGGGCCATCAATTATAACAACACTGTGGTCCTGTGAGTTTGGAATTTTGCTTATGACAACCAATGCAATTTTCAATTTCAACTGAACCAGAATGCAAATCAGGCTGGTTCTCATTCTTGTTTGCTTTTTTTTTCTAGAATGGACTGACCACTTTGTCCACAGGGGAGGAGTCATGTTCGAGGTTCGACCCAAAAAGGTATGGACAAGTGGCTTGGGAGGTTACCTGTGCGTACCTGAGTTCGGGGGCTGCTTATATATATTTTGGCTTATTTGGGGCTATGGTGAAGGGAATTCAAATTCTAACATTTTCTCTTAGACCTTACAAGGGAGGCTAAGAAGTGTGATCCCCTGTAGCTGTAAAAACACTCGGGGGACCCGTTTTCTTTAAAATAGTAATAATGAAGCGTAATAAGAACATGAAATGTTGGAATTTAATTGCTTGTTTCCAAATGAATGGGCATACTGAATTACTAATGTTGGACACTGTTCAGCCAATTGTTTTACTTTCTTGTAGTAAAAGCAAATCCAACAAAACGTAATTGTTCGTCAACAGTGACGTATCACTTTTCAAATTAAGAAAGTAAATAAAATATAATCACTTGGTGTTTATGGGTAAAAATCTAATCCTGAACTATAGATTTCACAGTTAGTTTTGTTGTAGCTCTCTTGGCTTTTATCAAAGCCTAAATTATTTGAGGCCTGTTGTGAGAATTTTTCTGCGTATCATTTGTTATAAAAGAAGATTTGAATGACGTAATGTGGAAAAATATGTTGATCATGTTAAAGGTTAAGTCTCTGTGTTAACTGAGATATGTTTTGTTATGTTGAACCAACATGTGAGAAGCTCAAGGATACTCTCTGTGTCTTGGGTGAGATGTGTCTGCATGATGACTGAAGGACGTGGAAACACTCCATTATCTTTTCTCATCCTTGTTAAATATTATTTCCACGATAGGCTTTTTAATGCATTTGACATGCATTTAGTATCAGTGGTTTGCTCGGGATCTCAGGATTATAAATATGTCATCGCTCTATCTGAAAAACTAAACGCAACAGATCTAGGAAACTGCAATCTTAACATCAAGTGATCTTGGATAAAAATAAATCAAATAAAGCAGAGAATATTCCAATTTAAAGCATAATGAATGATGGAAGTCTGATTATTATGATCTATATTGGTGCATATGAGTCAGATTTAATGTTTAAAATAAACTATATTATCTTGAAAACTTGCTGTAGTTTTAATGGTGATAATATAATAATGATTAATTATCCAAACGTGACTCAGTGATTTACTGGAGAATAAATTCCTACATCAGTTTTGAAAACATATTTGCTGGAACACATTTCCAACAATCATTGATAATGATATTTTTCTGCAAGGTGCAAATATGAATAAACATTCTTTAGTCTATTTGATTTATTATGCTGGTTTTTCCAAAGCAATGCTTCAAATTAATGTGAGATGGAAATTACATTTACCTCATCAATCTAATATTTGAGTATTTTCTAACCTGAATCCATATTAATTTTATAGCCTATTGAATGCGTGAGCTGTACTCAGTGAGTTACATGTGTTAGATTTGCGCTAATCAATAAAAGCCTCGGGGGGAAATAATGCACAAAGGTAAATGGTAATATAAAATGTGAACTATTGTAACTGATTAAAACTGGTTCGACGTAAAACTATAACACTCTGTGTTCATGAGATTAGGGCGGCTGCGTTTGGCCCGGGAACCTTAGCTTGGAAACTTTCTTTTAAAATCCTATGTGAAACGATACAATTCAGCAATAAACTAGATAAATGATGATTTCTATGTTTAACTAATACTTTTGATAAACGTAGCCTACTCAGCAGTAAATAGAAATAACATGGAAAACGCACCGTTAGAATCGGATATATATTGAAAACCAACTCCAGTTAATACAGATGCGAGTGGCAGTATGAAAGTATTTCAGTCTTTTGAGTAATTTACAGAAAACGAATAGAAAACAACGCGGGTAAAAACTCTAAGGTTAATCTTAGCCAGCGAGTTATTAACTACAATGTGGTAAAAATGATCTGAAATAAAGTCTGTTGCAGATTTAATATGATTCTCTTGTAGTTAATCAGCTAATTGAGCCACAAGCTTCTTTCTTATGACCGATGTGCTGCGATTCTCTGGTTGTAAACAATCATAGATCCCGACAATGATGAAGCGTTAATAGAGCTCTGCGGCTGGAAGTCTAAAAATAGGAACTTGAACACTTGTTTGGATGAAAAGTTTAGTCTTGAGTTTTCAGTTACTTCCTGGATGTTAAGGAGTCCGGGTTAGTCAAACTGTTTGTTTTTTTGCGCAAAACCACTTCCTGTTTCAAACATGAACTTTCTTAATTAAAATACGGTAATGCTTAACTTCATGAATAATCCTTTTATTTTCCCAAGAAGGGGAACTTCTGCTGTACCGGCAGCAAAGTGACAGATAGAAGCATTTAGATCATAGACCGTATATACATTTAGATTCACACAAAGGAGGTAGAAAGCATGAAACAAATTTAAGATTTGAACATTAAATGATAAAGAATAAAGCTTTAGTCATACCTCGACCAAAACGAACTTTTACTTAATGATAGTAATGTTTAATAAAAATGTTAAATAATAAGGACGCATTTGGGACACACTAGGCTACCTGTGTCAGCTGCATGATGTTCTTCTGTACAGCACCTTGGTTGGCCTCGGCTGTGTATAAACGTGCTATATAAATAAAGTGGTATGGTATATGTGAAAATTATGCATTTAGTGCAATCTTTAAGCCAACATGTGTGACCTACACACACAGTGGGGTTAACTTGGTTTCTATTTTTTAAAATTTTGTTAACTTCATTAAGACAAATGATGATAAAAATAGATTCAGAATTTCGGTCACTGTTCTAAAGATGGGACAAATGTGGAAAATATTCAGTTAACACCTGTGTGCATTATATGCTATAGATCGCATAAAAACAGGGTGTCAGAATAATAAATGTGAGACCGACTATCAAACCGCAGTACATTCTATTCAGTTGCAACACTTTTTGATGTTTGAGGGGTTTTTTGTGTGTTCCTTTTAATAAAAGATTAAATGAAACAGGAGTAACAAGGCTAATTTAAAAATATAAGCTGTCTAAAATACTGAGTAGAGGTAAAAAGTGGGCAAATAGATAATTACTCCGGTAAAGTATAACTCAAGTCCTACACAGAAACTGCAATGAAGAAACGTGTCTTTCTTAAGCAAGAGTATCAGGTGCAGGTAAAAAGGTTACTTGACATCCTTGTTATTAAAATAGAAGTGGCATACTCAAATCTGAATGTGCAACTGAGTTAAATTGAAATAGAGATGTTTTACAGTTGTACACGTTTTAAAATTGTGCATTTAGAATAAATGTATTGTTTTTTTTCAAGGAGTTAACAGAGAATAAACTGTAAGAAACAGATGAGCAAAAAATTTTAAGTAAGGTGGTTGCAAAGATAATCCTTACTGTAACATCAATTAGATTCTGGAAAAGCAGGGTCTGAAGAAGTTGTCTAATTCAATTCAAAATACTTTATTGATCCCAGAGGGAAATGAAGTGTTTTGTAGCTAATGCAAGTAGGACTAAAATTCTTAAATACATTAGGTAACTATGTGGGGAACTTATTAGTTTGTTTTGTTTTTGCAAGGCAAGGCAAGGAAATTTTATTTGTATAGCACACTTTCAACAACAAGGTAATTCAAATATAAGAACCTAAGTGCAAACCTAAATGATTGGGATATGATCATCTGGGGGTTGAAGATGCCTCCGCAGCGGCAGCAGCAGGATACACAGGTTCTGAGGTTATGCCTTATGCATGACCTTTAACCTACTAAGTTTCTTTTCTTGACACTGGAGAAGCAGTTGAAGTTATTGTTTCTTTGTTTCTTGATTTTTAAGGCATGTGCAAGATGCCTTAAAAAAAGGGGGGAATTGGATTTGATAGTAATTGGAACAGATTTTTAAGGGATTATGAAGAGAATTGTAACTTGCAAGTAATTGAGTTTCTTGTGAATCATAACTCTGTCATAAATTAATGGGGTTTTTTACTACCTGGACTTGACATCTGACTTCATATTCCATTTCGGTTTGGGTTCAGACTTGTAGTACATATTGTGTCTGGGAACTTTAAAAAGTTTTAATTTGATCTGAAAACCGTCTTTACTTCTTGCTGGGAGTAGTTGATTCTTGGGATTTTTTGCTCTCACAAGTTGGAATGGTTGGTTGTCTTTTTCTTGGCATGGATTTAGTACAGAGTGATTTGGAGACATTTACCTTAATTGTAATCTAGCTTCAGTTGATGAGGTTTGGTTCATTAACCAGGTTGTGAGTTGTTTAGAATTGCTTTTGCACACAGTTGCATCAGGTTGATCTGAAACCATACTCCGAGGGTGTGGGTTATACTTGTGATAATCATCCTATTCATCTTTTGTGAATTGGCTCACCTGTGTTTGAACATCAATGCTCTAATACCTAATTAGCTCAGCTCCCAAGGGTCGCATGGGGAGGTTCTCACTGAAGGACCTTCAGAGGAGTGACCACTCTCTCCTTTCCGGAGAAGGACTGATCGGTGGCTACGGGTCACTGGATGCTGGCGGAGGCTGACTTCATGGCAACAGACAACAAACAGCGCAAGGGAAGAGTATACATTTCAACACCTAGTGTTGATGTAATACCCTCTGAAGTATACTGGAAGATGCTACATAATTTCTCCTTTGTTCTGTGTTTTATCTAGAACATCCTGACCGATGACGAGACCTGTGGATGGCCGCCTCTGGGGCGAGGGGCTGTTGAGATGACATTTTGCCCACAAGAAAATGGCGTAAGAAGACCCCGTGGGTTTTCGGTCTCAATATTCTGTTGCTGAGGAGGTTGTGAGTCCAGTGGATGAGGGGTGGAGATAGATTGAGGGTTTGGAACCTCTTTATTATCTGGTTTTGTTGTATTGTATTGAAAGCTGAGTTAAAATCAATGAAGAGGATGGATGCAAGGTGCCAGGTGGCTTGAAATGTTGCAGAAGGGGATGGAGGGCACATGTCACAGCATCCTCCATTCCCCACTTGGCCCTTTAGGCAAACTGATACAGGTCCAGCAGAGGTCTAACAGCTGGGAAGATTGAGGATGAGCTTTTCCAGACACCTCATCATGATGGAGGTAAGTGCAGTCGGTCTGTAGTGATGTGGCTCGGATGGACGGGGCTTCTTTGGGACCGTGATGATTGTAGAGGTTTTATACATTATACACCTGCTCAACTGCTGGGATACATCCTCAACTGTAAAAAGAGGCCATAATGGAGTGTCCGGGGACAGGGCACTGAGCAGCTCATCACAGAGGGCAGAGTGGTCAACGATATAAAAGCGTGTGAAGAAAGAGTTCAGAGACATCATCAAAAGTGATAGGATCAGTTGTTATGTTATTTTTGGTGTTGGATGCTTGACCAGTGAGGACCTTAATTTTCTAGTAAACCTGTTTGGCGCTCATACTGTTCAACTACTGTTCAAGCTTGTCTTTATACTTAAGTTCAGCCCTGATTATGTCATTTTTAATCTGTCTATTTAGTATGTTGACAGTAGGCATGGGCCGGTTACCGGTTTCAAGGTATACTGCGGTATGAAAAAGTCATGGTTTCAAAACCACTAAAATTTTCCGTCATACCGTCCCTGCGGTATAAACGTTTTTTTAATTTTTTTTATGTGACGTCTCGTCAGGGAGAAAGTAAAGATCACTGTGTGATGACTGAACTTTTTCCACAGTCTCTTAGCGGATGTTTGGGAAGTACTTCGGCTACCTTAAAAAGCCAGACGTTCACGGCTTAGAAGAAGAAGGTCGCCCGACGTGCAAAACATGGTTGAGAACAGTGGCAGCCCGAGGAGGCAATACATCGAATATGATAGCGCATTTTTGGGAGCACCACCCATCGTTGTATGCTAAATTCAAGGTAAAGTTAATGCTGTCTTGAAATGAATGAGCGTATTAGAGTCTGACATTAGTGAAATGAGCTTGTTACCTTGGCAGATATGGTAACTACCATATCTTATCTTTTCTTTATCTCTATCCTTAGTAACTTTTTTTAAACTGAGGCAGATTTGGTAACTAGCATGCTAATGATGATTTATCTTAGCATGCTAGTTAGTTACCATATCTGCCTC
Source organism: Valencia hispanica (assembly GCA_963556495.2). Taxonomy (NCBI): domain Eukaryota; kingdom Metazoa; phylum Chordata; class Actinopteri; order Cyprinodontiformes; family Valenciidae; genus Valencia; species Valencia hispanica. The sequence continues at coordinate 7,155,824 of OY747701.1, forward strand.
ACTAAAAAGTGTTTTTTCCTAAAAAAAAAAAAAATACAGATATTCAAAATACACATTTTAGAGCAACTTTCATGATATTTGCTCTCTGTCACCCTCTTCAGGCTTGCCGTGCAACATCACTGTCGTAAAATCAAATCTCTCTGTCGCTCATAAGAGGCATGTTTCGGCAGCTGCTTTCCAAATCGCTTGCCCAAACAACAAACAAGCGCCGTTTCAGTTCGCAATTCAACTGTAACAATAAATCACTAGCTTGACAAAACCAAAAGAAAAAAGTTTGACTTATATACTGACATACAGCGACTACGCCGGAGTTTGCAGATTTATCTACAGAACCGAATCTTACATCTTAGCATCACATTAGCCTCTAGATGGGTAACGGAGATCGACTCGGTTGTGTAATTCACATTACTACTGTAAGGCATACCGTGCAAACTATGTTCATCTACCTCCACAGATTGAATAAATAGCTTTCTCAGGACTGTATAACAACATCATGCTAGACCAAACACTATAACCCCGGTGAAATCATTGATTACTTACCTCTCCATTAGCAGCAAGGCTAACTCAGAGTACGAAGTACATGACGTTCGTTCCAAAAGAACTCTCCAACGAGGAAAAGCCGGCCCATTATTTACTCTGGTCTTTGCTCTCTCTCTCTCTATCACGTTCTCTTTTTCTTTTTTCTTTTTATTTTAAACGTGTCCTGTTTGGCAGTGTGGAGCTCAGAATTGGTGTCTGAGTACCAAGTAGAAGCCCAACAGATTTACTTTCACAAGCGCAGCAGTATACAGCTTTTGCTATATCCTCCACTTGATATAGGTGTGAAAAATCTTTATTATGAATTGTTGGGGTTTTTATTTCCTGATGTTATGGATACGGAGATGGAAAATTAAGGAGAAGAAAGAAGGAAGATGAAGAAGAGAGGTAGGAAACAAAAAGTCAAGAGAGAGGGTGAGTTGAAAATACAAGAGAGGAAGAGGAACAAAGAAAACACAGGAAGACATTGAAGTCTGCCTCCATACCCACAGGACGGCAGAGAGAGGGGGAGAAACAAAACAAAACATGAAAAAGGAACATCGACAAAACAAACCAAACATTGTGAACTAAGAATTACACAACCACATCACACAAAAATAGATTTAAAAATACAATCATTGATTACTTACCTATCCATTAGCAGCAAGGCTAACTCAGAGTCCGAAGTACATGACGTTCTTTCCCAAAGAACTCACCAATGAGGAAAAGCCGGCCCATTGTTTACTCTGGTCTTTGCTCTCTCTCTCTCTCTCACGTTCTTTTTTTCTTTTTCTAGCTTCTTCTGATATGGGATTTCTCGGTCTCTTTGGTGGATCAGCCATCTTAACAGTCTCTAAACAGCATGAAGAGTTAGAAAACCTGTGCAGGATTTTTAGGACAGTGGGTCCCAACTGCAGGCTGGACGGTTTGCTGGTCGACGTCGTATCGAACTGTCTTGGAACAGTCCTGAATACGCAAACAGCAAAAGGGGCACTTCGAAGCTTTGAAATGAGAGTTCTCCCTGGCCCAGCAGGTCAGAACAAAAGATAATTTTCACCGGTGAGACGTCCTCTATGTACCAGGAGTTTCTGCCGAGAACTTCTACTGAGAACAACTTGAAAATGGCCACCACCACCTTCTTATAGCCTTTTGGCCGTGATGTCATCGTTGATGTCACCATGGGTGGTCACAGACCAATAGGAGTGTGTTTGGGGTCACCGCTAGGATTGCTGGGAAATGTGGTCTGCTCAGTCCATCTGGGAAAATGACTTCCAGCTGTCCAACAGTTTGTTCAGTTTATTTGGGGAAAATGGGGTCCCAACATCTCCCCTTAGTTCTGAAGAGTTATACCAATGTTCAGTCTGGGCAGAGACTAACCTACCACTAATAAAAGTTTAAAATTATATGGCATATAAAACAAACAGAAAACAAAATTGCCTACATTGTCATCATCATACTCGTGGTTTGATTCATCATCAATGCTTGCAAGTATGGAGAGGGGAAAGGACAGGACAGGAAAGAGTATCACATTTGGGTTAAAATGTTGATTAGCTAGCTCCCATCAGGCACTGGGTCCAGCTTGTGCCGTTAGCAAGGGAGGAGCTATGAACAATCACAAAACATTTGTAACATGTTAGTTCTAGCTTGAAATTGTCAGATTCGCCTGCAGAAGGTGTGCAACATTACTGCAGTGTCGACCATTCAATTACAGGAAGAACCACTGTGAAGGCTGTGGTGTGACTTTGTACAATCAATGGATTAAAGGCTGAATTATTTATTATTAACAAACCTTGAAATAGTTGTGTTCAGGCTATATGTCAGGTGGGTTTGTGCGGGTAGCAGAGTTGTAGTGGTTTTCAGGATTTCTAAATCATATCTAGAATAAATGTGGATCCATCACTTAGTGAGGTACTGTGCAGATAAATCAGCTTCTCTAACAAAGTCTTGTGTTAAATGATACCAGTGTGTCACTCGTCACCTAACCACTTAGGTTATTTTAATGCACTTAGAATGTATTCACAGTCACTACTGTAGCCTGAAAGGTGTTAATCTGTACGTCTGCAGTTTACTATAAATCAAAACAAAATTATGGATGCAATTTAGAGCTGTAATCGGGCCTTAAAAGTTGGGCCCGACCCGGCCCAAGCCCGAGAGAATTCAGCCCGAGCCCGAAGAGCGCATTTTGATTGACAGCTTATTAAAGCCCGAACCCGATCACAGCCCGACATTATTCAAAAGTCATACATCAGGGTTTCCGCTAGAAAAAAATGGCACCGGACAACGTGACCGGCAGGTTTTCAATTTAGTGGACATTTTACTTTTTATAGCGTGACCATAGTCTGAAAACCCAAAAAGAGGACCTTGGCAGTGGCTGAGAGAATAGTAAGATCCTCAGCTTTAACCGCTTCTGATGCGTAAAAGTCTGTCTCGCCTGCGTGCGTTTCTGTGTGCGCTCTTGACCGCTTGCTCTAGATTTCAGGAGATTTAATCTGACTTGTGGGCATCAGGGGGCTGCTATATAAATGCAGGAGACATCTTGGGATGTCTGGTAATAGAACATTTACACTTCAGCATTTTCTGTCTGAGAGCGCAGTGCAGCAGTCAGAGTATGTTTTCTGTTTTGATCTGAGAGAAGGAGTTGCCTGACGCCTGGGTCTTTCATATCATGACGCATGCGGTGTGCATGTAACATCTTGACAGGTAGATTGGAATAATATTAGTGGCCCAGTGCATATAAATATTCTTGGTGTGTAAAACTGAGCAAAACCTAGACATTTTCGGGAATTTTATTAACACCATTAGTTCGCGCTAATGAGATGATCAGCTGACCGCTAAAACCCGAGCCCGGCTCGAGCCCGTGAACAATGATAGAAATTAAGCTCGAACCCGGCCCGACCTTTTTGGGTCCCGATGGGTCCCGACGGGTTCGGGCTCTAATGCAATTAGTTGTTAGTGCATGCTAGAGGTGAGTTTTTAAACACGCATCTGTTCTGCTAGCATTATGTACTGGGCCCCCCTTCCACCAGTGTGGAGACAGCCTCCGCTTTCAGGGATGAGAGCTTGAGGAGGAACTTACTTTGGTTAAGCAAAAGAGCAGCAGTCATGACTGCTGTGTCATTCAGTTTAGGAGGGGCTTCATTGCATCTGATAAAGCTACATGGGACTGTTAGCAGGTGTTTGTTACCTCCTGCTGGGTTCAGGTGGAGCCAAAGGAATATGACCCCCCTTCGCTGAGAGGGATCGATGCTGAGTAGCTGGAATGGGTGGAGCTTACAGCAGGATGAGCATCCTTGGGTGAAGGTCTCGGTCATGTGAGCCTTTGAAAGCCAGGATGTCACCTGTTGGAAGATGTCACATGAGGTTTTGGGGCCCTTCTAGTTACATGCAAGAAAGTCATGGGTGTGGGTTAAGATGACCCCCTTTGGTCTGTTAAGTTAGCCCATGGAGGCGGACCTCACTCGTTGGGGGCGTAGACCAACGGACCTGTCTTCAGCCTAAGATCCGGAAGGCTGCAAAAAAAGCTTCTAGCTAATGGGTCGCACCGGGTGGTGGCAGCAGCATGTCTGCCGGTAAATGGTTAATCCCCAGCTTCTGGATGAGGTGAAAATTGTGATACCGTTCCTGCATCTTCACCACGTCAAAATGTTTTGGTTCATACCTGGGGTGTTCATTTTTCATTCCAATCTGTCGTCAGGAGAGGGCGCCAACGGGATGGACTTGTGAGAGAGGGAGCCACCGTTTCTGGAAATCCCACAGGATTCTGCGCTCAGCTCCTGGTCTGGACCGGCTCCAGAGCACCAGGTTCCATTTTTGGCTGTGGCTGGTGGTGCCTGGGTCACAGACCTTGAGCTTGACTGGTTTCCCAGGAGACAGCACGGCTCTGGTTCCCTCCTCAGGCAAGATTGAGCACATGAAGCTAATCTCTGATCCTGTGTCCAAGAGAGAATTAATTTTGATACATTTCCTATCACAATCAAATCAAATTACAGAATAGGTGACATGCAGGTTCTGTGTGAAATGATTTGCCTAAAAATGTCAGACAACGTGTTTGTGGTATTTTTACTGGAAAGATCCCAAGGAGCGTTTGGGGTCTCTCAGAGGCAGTTCTCCAGCTGACCAGGTTACCCTTGGCAGCTGTGAAAACTGGGACCACGCCTAGTCATACAGATGGATGTTCAAGGTCTGGATTACCTAGAGGATTGTATGCCTTTGATGATCTGGGTGGAGCCATCAAACACTGTACTGCTTCAAACAAATACCTGCGACACGCATCCTCAACATCTCCCTTCGTTATAGTTTCACTCTGAAATTTACCATCAAACTTTTGTTTTTCATGGTAGTTATGGGATGTTTTCCTATCAGACCAATAGTAATCTGTCTGCTTTGATTTCATCTTCTGCCAGTTGTCACCCCCTCAGCTCTGTGATGCAAACCTATGTTGTTTCCTAGGTCAATCTCCAGCCTTGGTTGGAGTGGGAGGAGCTTCTCTGCCTTCCAGTGGGAGGCTCTGTTCCTGTGCTGCCTGAATATGCAGCACTCTTGGTTCAGCATCTCCTTGGTTGGGGCGCACCTGCGTTTCCCAGGCCAGCTGAGCGTATCTTTTGGATTTCCTGCATTCTTAGTTTCCTCGTCCTGCTGTACATAGTTACCTGAAAGCGAATAGATTCGTGCAGGTTATGAAGAAATAAAGATCTGAAGGTCTGATCTTCCTCTAAACCCGGAGCGCAGCGTCCTTGGAAAAACGCAGCTTATAAGAGACGGTAAAATTATCTCGGCGGTTCATGTTTCTTCTTCTTAACAGAGAAAGCACCTAGTGTTGCAGGGACCTGATCTGTAAAGATGGCATATTCTTCCCTCAAGGCTTGACAGAGGGTAGAATAACGGTCTCTGATCCCAGGGGGTAAGGTTTCCATGAAACTGTGTACACCCCTGGAGGTTGTTTTCAAAATAAGTTTTAATTTCTCACATGACAACGGGTAGTGCAGGTCAACGTTCTACTTCTCTTAAATAATAGTCAATATTTGAAGTAGAATCACTTGGATCGAAGCGTTTTACGTCCTGTGCCAGCGATTCCAGTTGTCGTATACAATTGCCGTACTCACTGGGTCGGCCTGCCTCATCTGAATCAGGATAGTCTGGTCCACCTGAGTCACAAGGGTGGCCTTCTGGTTGTCTCTGAGGGGATATAGGTTCAAAGCAGAGGTTGCTGCGAGTCAGATCAGCTGCTTGCATGCTGCTCCTCCACTTTGAGCCCCCTGCAGAGCCAAGGCCATGTGGCTTGCTGCGGTTGACAGTGACAACTGTCAAATCGTTAACACCTACTCTAGGTTCTGTGTAGGTGAGAGGTGTGGCTTAAATGTGGGGTGTAAACCTTGGACAAGCAGGCAGCTCTACCTGACCTAAGTCAGGTGCTTCCTTTGTCTGCTCCTCCACCTTTTCTTCTGTGGAAAAGAGGCTGGTCCTCCTGTTCTCAGTGTCCCCTATCTCATTCAGTCTATTCTCAGTCAGTTCAACCCTTGCTTCTGTTTTGAAGAGCTCTGTTCTAGTTGCTTGCTCCCTGTCCAGGGCTTCGTCACATCCCTGAGTCAATTTGGCATATCTTTCAGCCTCTAATTTCATTCTCCGTTGGTAAAGAAAGACAAGTTGTCCAAAAACATCTGAAAACTGAATCTTCTTATCTGGCTTTTTTATGAATTCCACCAATGCCTGTATTTTTTCTTTACACTCAACAATGTCATAACCATTTAAGCAAACATGTTCCTCTGAGGACAAGCTGATGACGTTACCAATGATCTGTTGCACCTGTAACTGTTAACTCCTGGAGAGTCACAGCTGCAGCAACCTGGGGACCTGATTCTTCCATATCTTTGAAGCTATGGGAAGGCAAACAACAACAACACAACAAATAAACAGCCAAGCAGCCAAGCTTTAGCTGTCAAAAGAGTTTCTAAGCAGCAACGACAACAATACACAACAGCAAAGCAACCAAGCCTTAGCTGTCAAAAGAGTTGCTGAAAAGCAACACAACACGCACTTCAATGGACACTTCAAAACACATCTGATAAATATGCACTCTCCCCTATAAATATATGGGTGTGGTCATGTGCGGTTAAACAGGTGCACAAGCTGTGACATTAACCTGTGACTTACCCAACACTGTTATCAGTGTTAAAATTGCTATTTGTGTTTAACTCATAGACTGTATAATTACTAGACGAAGCCTCGGTGACGTTACCCATAGGTTTCTGAAGAGCAAAAATGAAGCCAAATGGGCGGTTCCCACCGCCGCCATCTTGGCTGCGTCACGCGTCTCGTCACTCCCAGAAAATGCTAAAATGGGCAAAGAGGTGGAGCTGAGAGTGACGCTGGGAGGGCGGGGCGGATGATTGACACTCTGAGCCGATGTAGCCAGGAGCTAGTCCTTGAGCTAACTGAAGCTAACGGAGGTTAGCGGGCGCCTTTAGCCTGAAAGCCCCCCCCCCAACCACATTTTACTGTACATAAGTCTCTTTTGCTTTCTGGCCCCCCCATTGTTTTTTATCTGTGTCCTTTTCTTTTATAGAATCTTGTGTTTAAAAAAATAAATGTTTTATTCTCTATAATGACTGAAAATTATTTCAATAGTATATAACAAGGGAAGAAATAAGACAAACAAGTAATTAATCAGCCAACTGCATTCTTGAATTTGATAAATTCCTTCAACATCTCATTATTAAAATAAACCTTGGCGTAGGTAATATTACAGAGCCAAATCATACTTCTTATGTAGCTACAAAACTATGATTTTTTTTCTTGTAATGGAAACAATATCTGTGTGAAAGAAAAACAGAAACTTCATGATATATTTGTTTATTTAATCAAAAACAGAAAACGGACAGCACCTAAGGATATGAAAGAAGTGGCATTAAAGGAGATGCACATATGTTGTTAAGTACTTCTCCTTATGATCTTCCTGTAGTTTTAGGCGATTGATATGATCTGTAAGGAAAAAAACATTTTATATTAAAAACAAATTAAAATTTCAACATTTCATTCAACATTAGTTGGAAACCAACTCACCACAACAAAGCAAACGTGCTGTAAACAATTGAGCACACAGACATAACACTTAAGGGTTATTCATTTCTGAAATGCTGTTACATGGGATTCACCTTCATTGTTGTACTTTTATACATACACCCATAACTGACAACTCTTATAAATTTTTAAAAAGTAAAAAGTCTCTGACAGCAAAATATGAAATATATCTGGATTTAGTTGGCCAAACAGATGTGCCTCTGAGATAAGGCTGCTTGGTTGACAATGGGTTGAAATGATACCGTTTCTTATCTACTTTACATGTTATTTTGACAACCGTCAAAATAACGTGTTGGTACACACACATTGTGTGTATATATATATATATATATATATATATATATATATATATATATATATATATATATATATATACATATACACGTGATATATATATATATATATATATATATATATATATATATATATATATATATATATATATACATACATATGTATATATATATATATATATATATATATATATATATATATATATATATATACATATGTATATATATATATATATATATATATATATATATATATATATATATAGCGATCAATACGTTTTGACGGTGAAATGAGCAGAATTCAATAATTTTGTCAAATAAAATCATGAAGCTTGAATAAATCGACATGTAAAGTAAATAAGAAATGTGATCATTTCAACCCATGTTCGACCAAGCAGCCTTATCTTAAATGCACAACATCTTAACCTGTTCAGTTTGTAGTTTCCCACCGTGATTAACTAGCTACTTTGTTAGGAGCTCAGATAGCATGAGCTTCATCTACAAAATAACGTTCAGAAATATTATTTTACTTACCGAAAAAAATGGAGCAGAGACTTCTTGGACACAGCAAGCCATCTTTGTCCAATAAGTGCACGATTTATGTCTAAACACTAATAAAGTTAGTGGATAGAACTGATGTCCAAGTTCAGAGAAAGGAAATGGGCAAAGTCTTAAAGTGAGTCCCAGGCTGAAGGCCTTCCCCGGAGCAAGCGGAGGGGGGGGGTAAGCAGTCTATGGCGGCAAGCTGCTAGCCACTGTTAGCCACCGTTAGCCACCAGCGGTAACGCTGACGGCTCATCCGAGACCTGTCAATCAAAAGAACACGCCCCTAATTATTCATAATTTCAAGATTAAATTATGTCTAAACGGATGAGTTAGAAAAAAATTCACCCCCCTCAGAGTTGTCATGACTATAAACCTGAGCTATTAAACCTAAAATGGTTTTTTGAACCAGGCTGTAAACATGTGTATTTCTGCTGTGAAGTTGGCCTTTTTAACATGGGAGTCAATGGGAAATTGCTCCTTTCTGGAGCCAGCCCCCAGCGGATGAGGAGTTTGCCCCTTGGTTTAACTGGTGCATAGGCTGACAGATCAGCCTATGCAATTCATTTAAATGCAATGAGAATAAATGCGGGTTACCATGAAGTTAACTGCTACTGTAGTCAGAACAGAGTTCTGTGTTTACACAAGCACAATAAAGGGTTTAAATTTAGAATTACAGGTTCTGGAAAAATTTGGATAGTTAATTTAAATGCAATTTGAATAATACGTTTAAATGTAGTAATGAAATTAACTGCAGGTTAGGTCAGGGCTCCTGTGTTTTGCACAAAGTACACTGAGATTAGTTGCAGCGTTTTTATGGGTTTTGAGAAATTTGAACAATTAATTTAAATGTACTTTAAATAAGAATAGTCCAAATGTAGGTTAACTGATGGAATTAACTGCAGGTTCGCTCAGGCTCTTGTGTTTTGCACAAAGCACCCTGAGGTAAGTCGCAGCTTCTGAGCATCATTTTTGAAAGTTATGGTTTAATTTTATCATCTATTATGTTCATTTTTAGAATTATCACCACCTTACAGGGGTCGTTGGTCGTTTTTCTGCACTATAGAATTTTTGAGTGGCGGACCGCCGCTGGAAGTATCGACGGAGTTCTACTTTATGGCAGAGTCATACGGCCTCGCTGTTTAGAGACTTTAGAGGTGGCTGATCCACCAAAGAGACCGAGAAATCCCAGAATAAGCTAGAAAAAGAAAAAGAGAACGTGATAGAGAGAGAGCAAAGACCAGAGTAAATTTTGGGCCGGCTTTTCTTCCTTGATGAGTTCTTTTGGAACGAATGTCATGTGCTATGGACGCCGAGTTAGCCGTGCTGCTAATGGATAGGTAAGTAATCAATGATTTCACCGGGGTTATAGTGTTTGGTCTGGCATGATGTTGTTATACAGTCCTGAGAAAGCTATTTATTCAATGTGTGGAGGTGGATGAACATAGTTTGCCTTATGGCACGTTCACACCGGTCAGCGCGTCCAGGCGTCAAATCGCTCAAACGGACGAAAGTCGACGCTTTAAAATTAAAACCCAGCTGCTTGCACACTTGGTAGTCTGCATCGGCGCATCGGGGCATCAGCGCATCACGTCATTACGTCAGCGTTCGGGCGTGGATTTGTCTGTTGCTAGTTGTTTACAACATGGCAGATCATGTCGAGTGGCTTGGGTTTATTTAATTAATGAAGCCACACAAGCCAGACAACGTCGTCTAAACACATAAGAAAGTTAAAAGAAAAATATTTAACTGCTTACCAGGCACTCAAATATCCTCTGATATCTTCCTCCAAATAAGATCCGATCTCTTCCTGTCTTTGCAAGAAGACGGGTCATACAATTCATGAACATTACACACAGCGACGGTTAGTTGATCCTCCATCTTGAATGAAAAAATTGCCGATCCACCCATGGAAGGAGTAACTACGTCAGTACAAAGAGTCGCTCCGATTGGTTGACGTCCTGCGTTTGCTGCCCGAAAGTTCAGTTTTCCCAACTTCACGCAGCGGCTGCTCCGACGGTCCGTCAGCGCATCCGGGCAGCAGCCGCGTGGACGCGCTGATGCCAGCTGCGCCGATGCGCGCGATTTGCTGCATGGCAGCTTGGCGCCCACTAGATGCGTAGATACCATAGACTTGCATGTAATCTAGCTGCCCTGCTGCCTGGACGCGCTGACCGGTGTGAACGTGCCACTACAGTAGTTGTGAATTACACAACCGAGTCGATCTCCGTTAGCCATCTAGAGGCTATTGTGATGCTCGGTTCTGTAGATAAAGCTGCAAACTCCGGCGTAGTCGCTATATTTCAGTAAATAAGTCAAACTTTTTTCTTTTGGTTTTGTCAAGCTAGTGATTTATATTTTTGTGGTTTGATTTTTTTCCTAAAAACACCTAAAGATGTAGGCTGATTCTAGTGTCGGGAGGTGTTGGCTACGTGGTGCTTAGACGTTCTCTGTATCTAATCCCACTGTTTTTCCTTACTTACCTTTACCTTTTACCTTACTTATATGTATGCAGAACAATTATGTCCACTGGTTTTTGGACTCTTGAACCTGACTAAAACTCTTCAACTATTTTCTCAAGGATTTTAGATAAGAAAGGAAGATTAGATATACATCAATTATTTATTAAGTCATCTTGATTGAGATAAGGTTTCTTAAGTGAAGGTTTAATTACAGCAACCTTAAAATCCTGTTGTACATATCCATTTACTAACGATAGATTACGGATATCTTAAATCGGGACAGTAATGAAAGGGGATGGGTCTTTAAATAAGTTTGGTTGAGATTGGGTCTAACATGCAAGTTGAAAGTTTAGATGAAGCTCATATTTTTGATAACTCCGAAAGCTCAACTGAATCAAAACAGTCCAAACATCGATGAGGTTCCACAGTTATCTCCGAAGCTGTCTAATTTACTGAGAAAGAAGTAATCACGTTTGGGAGAATGCCAATGATTTTATTTTTAATATAATAAATTTTGTTTATGAAGAATCGCATAAAGTCATTACTGTGGAGAGCTGGAAGAATAGTTGCTTCTTCATACAGCAGTAGACTGTTTTTCCAGGATAAGTAGGACTCCTCTTGGTGTGTACAGCGCCATTTTCTTTCCAATTTCCTAGCATTCTGCGTTAAGTACGCAGTTCTGAATTAAACCATGGAGCCAATCTCTTATAGTTAAATACCTTCTTTTTTAAGGGGCCTACAATGTCTAATGCTAGAAGCAATGAGGAAGTAACACTATGAACCAGAACATCAATTTGTGAAGGGTTGGAGATTAAATTGCTACCCTCCACTGTTACTCTGAGATACTGAGGAAATTAAGAATGGAACAGATTATTTAAAACTTGTTATAGCATTGCCCGATAAAGATCTACTGTGATGTATTTGTCTTTCAGGTTTGGGGTACTCAATTAAAATACATTCAAATGTAATCAAAAAGGGTTATGTGGAAGTACTGTTATTTCTTCATACTCAATGTTGTACATCAGTGCAAGTTCTAAAATATGATGACAGGATTAGGGTAGGTCGCTGTATTTTTAGGTTAAGCCACATATAGGCTACATATAGGCTATCACTTTCAGTGTCAACAAGAATGTTAAAATCCCCCACTACAATGAACTTATCAGTATTTAACACTAAATCAGATTTCAAAAAATTTCAGATCTGATCTTAATAATTGAGAGTAATGGCCTGGTGGATGATACAAAACCACAAACAATGCTCAACAATTTGGACGAGGAAAACTAAGGGCTACTGTAGATATTTCAAAGAATTTAATCCCAGACCAATACCATTTATTTGGTCTGGGATTAATTAATAACTTAAAAATTGTTGCTACTCCTCCTCCTCGTCCAGTACTTTGGCATTGGTATTTGGTATTGTGCAAGTTGTCCCACTTAAAAATATGAGGGAAGTCTGCAATTTTCATCATAGGTACAAATCAACTGTTAGAGATGGAATGTTAAAGAAAAATCCTGAAAGTCACATTGTATGATTTTTCTTTTAAAATAATTTATTTGTATAATGGTGTAGAAAATAAGTATTTAGCACTTACAAGCAAGAATTTGGGCCCTTTCAGACCTGTTACTACTTCTTTAAGAAGCTCTTCTATCCTTCACTTGTTACATGTATTAATGACACCTGTTTGAACTCGTTATCCATATAAAAGACACCCGTACACACCTTCAAACAGTCAGACTCTAACATCCACCATGGCCAAGACCAGAGAGCTCTCCAAGGACACCAGGGACAAGATTGTACACCTGCAGAAGGCTGGGATGAGCCAATCTACAACAGGCAAGCAGCTTGGTGAGAAGAGATCAAATGTTGGAACAATTATTAAAAAATGGAATAAATACAAGATCACTGATAATCTCCCTCGACCAGGGGGTCCATCCAAGATCTCACCTCATGGAGTACACATGATATTGAGAGCAGTGAAGAAACAGCCCAGAACTACATGGGGGGAACTGGTTAATGACCTGAAGAGAGCTGGGACCACAGTAACAAAGGTTGCATGGAATAAAATCCTGCAGTCTCCCTGCTTGGGCCATCATATGTCCAGGCCTGTCTAAAGTTTTACCATAGACCATCTGGATGATCCAGAGGAGGATTTGGAGGTTGTCATGTGGTCAGATGAGACCAAAATAGAACTCTTTAGTATAAACCTGCCGCCACTTGGCGTGTTTGGAGGTGGAAGAAGGCTGAGTTACATTCAAAGAACATCATACCTGGGCGAAGAACCTGGGCGTGATTTATGACTCTGAGGTGACTTTTATCCCTCACATTAAAAACATTACTAAAATAGGTTTTTATCACCTAAAGAACATTGCCAGAGTCCGCTCCATTCTCTCTCTAGCCAATACAGAGACATTAATGCATGCTTTTATTACGAGTAGAATTGATTACTGTAATGCCCTGCCTTCTGGTCTTCCCAAAAAGAGTATCTCAGGTTTACAACTCCTACAAAATTCAGCAGGACGTGTCCTGACAAAGACCAGGAGGCGGGAGCACATTAGACCTGTCTTAAACTCATCGCATTGGCTCCCCGTATGTTTTAGGATCAATTTTAAGGTTCTTTTAATGGTTTTTAAGTGTCTTAATGGTCTTTGGCCTTCTTAAATTTCAGAAATGCATTTACCGTATGAACCTTCATGGTCTCTGCGCTCCTCTGGCATTCTCCTTGTCATTCTCCTTGTCATTCCAAAAGTCAGGAAACACAGTCAAGGTGAGGTTTCTTTTCAATATTATGGCCCTCACCTCTGAAACAGGCTGCTGGAGGACCTCTGGGACACAGCGAACGTTAATGGTTTTAAAAGCAGGCTCAAGATTCACCTTTTTAGCCTATCTTTAAATTAATTGATTATTATTTATTGCCTGTCTATTTGCTTTTCTTGTTATACTTGCTTTTATTGATCAGTGTTTTACTACTTGGTCTTGTATTTATCCCGTTAATTTTAATTAATTAATTAATTTATTTATTTATTATTTTATCCAACTATCTGCCAATCTATTTATTTATTTGTTTATTTATTTGTGTATTTTAACATGTTATTATGTTGTTTTACACAGATAATAAATAAATAGACATGTCGTTCCAGTGTTTCCCCTGTGGGAGCCCTCTGCCTCAGGAGCAGTGGTCAGCTGTGGCTGCCTGGGTGCTCTCCAGGTGGTGCTTGGGTGGAGGTCAGGGTCCCGGCCTTACCTCCTCTGGAGGCCCTGGGTCAGTGCCTTACCTAACCTGGCTCATCTGTACTCGGCCCAGTGTCCATTTAATTGTCTATTTTAATGTCCTTTTAATGTTGCTCCTGAGTGTTTCCGCACATGGGGATATGATTGGGGGGAGGGGGGTATAAATGTGTTCATACTTAACCTTGTTGGAGGGTGGGGTTATGTATGTGGGGTAATTATTATTCTGTAAAGCACTTTGAACTGCATTTTCTTGTATGAAAAGCACTTTATGAGTGAAGTTTGACTGACTGATTGATTGATTGATTGATTGATTGATACCCACTGTGAAGCATTGGGGGGGGGGGGGGGACCTTATGCTTTGGGGCTGCTTTTCTGCAAAGGGGACAGGACGACTAATCCATATTGAGGAAAGGATGAATGGGCGATGTATCGTGAGATTTTGAACAAAAACCTCCTTCCATCAGTGAGAGCATTGAAGATGAAACGTGGTTGGATGTTCCAACCTGTCAATGATCCCGAACACACCGAATGGGCAACAGAGGAGTGGCTACGTTAAATGGATTTCAAGGTTCTGGAGTAGCCTAGCCAGTCTGTGTTGCCAACCCCAAAACATCACAGTTCTAGAGAAGATCTGCATGGAAGAATGGGCCAAAATAGCAGCTGCAGTGTTTGCAAACCTGGTGGAGACCTACAGGAAATATTTGACCACTATCACTGCAAACCAAGGTTACTTTACAAAAGATTGAAAAAAACTTTTGTTATTGGCCAAATACTTATTTGCTACACCATTATACAAAGAAATTCTTTAAAAATCATAAAATTTGTTTTCCTGGATTTTTTTTCACATTCTGTCTCTCACAGTTGAATTGTACCTATAATGAAAATTACAGACCTCTCTCATCTTTTTAAGTGGGAAAACTTGCTTAATCTGTGGCTGCCAAATACTTTTACAATTCTGATTGCTACACTGCCACACAGGACACGTTTAAATAAAAATAAAAACATTGCTGTGTTAAGCCAAGGTCCACTGTATGTTTATTGAATTTAAATTAAAGAAAAAAAGCTGATGCCTTAAGGAAGCAACATCCAGATGAGAATCTTAACCCAAAATCTCTAAGCAGAACATTGGATTGAAAAAAATGATACAGTATTACAGTTTTACTTTATCTTCGGTATATTATATTCATTTATACATTCAAAATTTAATTGGTGTATCTGTTATATTAGGATTTAATGATTACAAAACAAACTCCACATCTTTCATCAGGTTTACTTTGGTGCTCCACTTCTACTCTGTATGAAAAGTTACATTTTGCCATGGGTCTGTTCAAAGACCTGCCCTTAGGAAGGCCCAGTTTGATTGAAAAATGTGTTGGTTCAAATGGCAGAGTGCAATAGGGCAGCTCATTCTTTACTTAACTTAGCCCAAAACAGGCAGCATACTAGCGATATGCAAATGGCTTTTTAAATGGTGATGTTGTGTAGCAACAGCAAAAAACACAGATAAGCTGTTTAAAGCTGTTCACTTGCAGGATTTCCTTTTGATGTTCTTGTCTGTCAATGCCAACTGTGTAACTGAGATATACGTTGTTTGTCATCGATAGTTGAATATTAAATACATTTTAGGTTCGACAATGATCTGCACCTTTGACTCTGTGAACTTTAAAATAACTACAATGATGTTTAAAAAACGATTAAGGGACATAAAGGAGCTGCTTGAGTAACAGAAGGAATCTAAACCCAAACCCCAAAAGGTTTCCTGACATTAAAAAGAAAAAGAGATTGTACATGTAAACTTGCCTTTTCTCTATTTGAACAAACCTTTCTAAATCTAAATATTGGTACTTCTTTGCTGATAATGGCAACTAATTGAGCCACAATTCAGGTAACCATGGATCAACATTTTATGGGTTAAGCAACCAAAAATATCAGAAAATAAAACAATTTGAATCTGTCTCATAAAATGTCTCACAATAACATTTGTTTTGAAGAGAAACCTATATAAATACTCTGAACAGAATTCATTTTAAAGGAGATAGTCATCTAGAGAGAAATACACTCTTAATGAGGAGGACTTAGTGAATCATTTCACACAATAACCATGCTGCAGTAATGCCTATTATCAACAATCACAATTAGACTGGTTAAAAACATCATTTTTGTCATGGCCAAGAGACCAGAAATCAGTCACCCCATTTTCAGAGTCCATCTTGCTCTGCTGAGAACTCATTTTCAAATGTTGCTTTTTATTTTAGATTCACTTTTTATTTAAGTGATAACTTAAATCTGATCAGACGTGTGCAAGAAATACGGATCTCAATAGAAATCCTAGAATTAAATAACACACAATGGCATTTCTTGTGACTTTTAGAAAAATAAAAACGCAAAATAATATTGAAGAAAAAAAATACTTGAGCTTTTCGGACACGTTTTTACTGATTCCAAGGGTTCTTCCCCCTCTGCTGTTGTGTTATGCCAGCCACTGACAAGTTTTCCCCAGCAGGGGGTGCTATTAGCACTTGTTTATCAGCTGAGGCCTTTTGAGAGAGCCAGCTGAAATGCCAACACTGTCTACTGAGACAGAAGGATAGAGAGGTGGGGTGATGGTGATGGTGAAGGGGGGGTGTCTAAACGACCCAGCAGTATCAAGCATGTAGTTCTAACAAAGTCAGGAGGAGCTGATTGTTATTCAAAGTTCAGTATGTCAGGCTCGTTAAATGACTCTATGACAGGGGGTTATGGTGCAGAGAAAAGATGGAGCACATTGTCTTTCTCAGGTCCCACAACATAGGGGGTCAAATGGGAAATAAATCATGGTTCAACACTGGTGTTTTAGTCACTCCTGCTGATCATGCCCTTTTGTTTTTTCTTGATTCATTTTGTTCTGTCATTCTTACTTCTGATTCTGATCTGATTTTTAGGAGGCCTTTCTCACATCATTTATATTTATTTTCTCAACTACTAATAACATCAAACCGTTCACAGAAAACTCTGCTTAATGAAAGGTTAAAACAAAATCTGATCTAATCTATAAAATAAGTGTTGAATTTTTAAAATAATCCTTCCAGGGGATTTAAAGTCAGTCATGAACATGATTAGGCTGGGCCCAGCTGAGCAGAAACATTCCATAACCCCGTCCTCCCCGCTGACCCCTCCCTCGCTTTTAACAACTCCCGACATAGTTTGGCTCTGTTGTGTGATCATGCTTGGATGAAATCTGTCAAACAGCTCCCTGAGTTATTAGGCTGTCTGTGCCTGACCTTTCCGCAATCAAAGATATATGACTTAAGGGCCCGGATTTGCCATGGCAACGGCTCCAATTTGCCGCCGTGAGAAAAGGTCTAATTGTTGCAGAAATTTAATGATCTAGCCCCAACATCAGGGGCTGTGAGATTTTATGAACTGTTTACGCTATAATTTTCTTTTGTTAATGCATTCCGCCTTAACCCCTTCCCCGCTGGCTGCCTGTAGGGATGGGAGGAGAGAGAGAGAGAGAGAGAGAGAGAGAGAAAGAGAGAGCCCGTGCGTGCATGGATGTGTCTATTGAAGTGTGTGTTTGTTGGAGGAAGGGGGTTGAGGGGTGATGATGATGAGACGGAGGGTGTTTTCTGCCCCCAACCTGTTAGCTCTTGTCTGGCGCCTCTTAAAAAAGGGCAGTTTTGTCTTTAAGAAAAGCAGCTGCCTCCCGCATTATCTGCTCTCAGCGATGTAGACATCACTAATATATTCTACAAGGTCAAAGACAACTGAAATTAAAATGTCTAATCAGTTAATTTGTTTTATTGAGAAGGACTGCCGTGTGATTGGACTCAGAGATATGGAGGGAGAGGAAGAGAAAGAGTGTGATGTGGAGGAGGGGGCACATTTGCACATTGGTATTTTGAATGAGCTTGATACGGGAAAATATGGCCGTGCCACTCATTTATAGCATGTTGATGAAGCTTTGACACCCTTTGTTTTTCTCCCACGTCCCTCCTCCCCTCCCAGTCCTCCTCCCCTTTTCTCTCTTGTCTTGCCCTCTCTAACTATTCATTTTCAATCTGTGGCACATTCATACAAGACTGATTTTATTAGTTTTTGAAATAGACTTATATTTTATATCTCATTAAATATTCAAAATAAATTCAGCATATTTGAGCTGTTCATACATATTCAGTTTCTGTAACTAGGATCAGAAAATTTTGATTGAGCTCCGTACAGCAGAGACACTTTGAATTTATTTTTTGTGTGCAGATAATTCCATTCGGAGGAATGAGTTGAATCACAATTGATCTCATTGTTTTCCACTTACAATTAAATGAGCAGGAATACATTGCAGTGGAGAAAGTGACTGCAGAAGGTGCCGGTTTGTGCAGGACAGCACATTTGGTAGTTTGACGTCAGTGTTGAAAAATACCTCCAGAATAGAGATGGTGGCATTAAATCTGCTGATAATGAGTATGTGCAATATACGGACAGTATGGGTAACATGAATTAGGACATGAGATCATAAGGATTGCTGTAATGACCTTTAATGCCTCATAATGTTCCAATAAAATCATGTAGGGGAAGGCAGTGATGTAGAACGGAAAATGAATTTAACAAAATAAGATTTTAAATGTTTTATATAATAATGTAAAGTTTCTAAAGGTAAAAAATTAACAGCTTTACAGTTTAAATAGTATTATTTACATTGCTATGCAGACACAAAGTATAACAAGGACATAGCTGTGGCTTTGCTTATATAAAACAAAGCAGATAAAAACTGATCATTAACAGCTATAGGGAACAAAGATAAATAGAAACTGAAAAAAGGACTATTTGTAGTATTCTTGTTCAAATCTTTTTAGCTAACTAAAAATAAATCTGATAACTAACTAGTCATCAAGTCATTTCTTGTTTTGATAGTAATTCATTGGCTCTTATACACAAATTGTAATGTGTATAAGTACAGTATTTTAAAAAGGTAAGGACACTCCATAAAAAATTCCCTTCTTAAGAAATGGTCACATATTGATGGCTAATCTGATTTATTATATGTGACTTGTTTTCATGTTTTCATGCATTGTTGAAGAAGAAATTCTGCATATGGTATTATTTGGGTTGTGTTTTCTTGAAAATGAAAACAATAATAAGGCGCTTCATATGACATTACTTTACACTGTTTGTAACATGCTTTTTAACCTCACCGGACAGACACATCATGTAAAAATAATCTTTGTTCATCAGTAACATCAACCACACTTTTTAAGGTGGTCTGGTTAGATTGACTGTTTGAGATTTTCTACATCCTTTTTGTGTATTTGTGTCCATCTTTTTTTTCCTGCAGGCATGTGAGTAACCATGTGTCGGAATGTGACCTCCACTGGGAGCAGCTGAAGAGATCCATCCAGTGGGTAGTTTGTTTTCCACAGAGGAACAGCAATGGTGGACAGCCCTTGATTTATTAGAACTATGAGCCAAGTGACCATGATAAAGTAGATTTCCATTTTAAAAGACTATAGAGCTTCATCTGGAATAGGGGGAGAAAGTAAGTTAAAGAGCAGAGAATGTGCTCATCATGGGAGCGAATCAGACTGCTGAGATGCAATAATCACTTAGAAAGGAATGACTGAGCATTGGTGCAGAGAAAATGAATTAACTAGAAAATCCCTTTTAAGTTTTCTTTTTTTAAAGTATATTTACATTAAGACTTAAACAATCGTAAGATAAAATAAATAATTTAATTTACCTACTTTTAATAAAACTAGTGAAGCATGGTGTCTAGATCCAGAGAGGAATAGGTTTTTTTTTTCCCACAGAGGACATTGATATTAGATATTTAATCCTGTGTGAAGTTGTTAACACAGAGTAATTCCTTATTCAGAAGCAAAAACATTTTCAGTTAGTCTGTGCCAAACTTCACAAACATGCAAGGGTTGTGTAATGAAAGAAGGGCTTTGCCAGTGCGTGGGTGACGAGTCTCAACAGAAACACGGGAATTTTGCTTTTAGAGCTTTTTTTTCCAATTAGTAGCTTTATTCAAAAACATCAAAGTTAGGATCAGGCTGAAGACTCTGGGTTGGGTTTCTGTGTATCGTGCTTGGCCACTGAGTGTGGGCTCATCCTTTAGAGGGCGTACATAAAAAAACGCTCTCATCTGGAGAAGTGATGAAGTGTTTCTTAAATGAAAATACACCTGTCTTTAGGACAAATATGTGCCACTAATTACCTGTCTAACCTAAATCTCGGGGTGCCAGATGTTGCAGAAATTCAGAGAGACAGAGACAAATTGCAGCAAGCTGTACAGGCCCTGCACGTAAATATAGTAGTGGCTTAAATCATCTTTTCCTTGACCCTGTTATACAAGTTGTTCAATGTGATTTTGGAGCGTGTTGAGCCTGTAGGGTACTAATTGTAAAGATATGCTAAGGTATCACAGTATCACATAATCTCTTGTGCTCTCTCTCCTCTCTGTCATGGTTTCTCTCTCTCATCTTAGCCTGACTGAGCCATAAGCAGGATTACATTTTGATCTGTATCCTTGCCTTCAATTCAGATTTCCATTTCAGTTATGTAGACTTCTCCTGTCCTGCTCCTCCTCCTCTTTAGCTCCAGTCTTGAAGAGATAAGTAGAGGTAGAACCATCTGTGCCTGATGACTTAGAAACCGAATTTAAGAAGACCTTGAGAAACTTTTCACATACAATATGCCAGCAAGCGTAAAACAAGGCACATTGCAAAAGAACTGCACCAGTGGTACTCATGAAGTACCTTCTAAAACAAAGCGTGCTAGCTGGCTAGTTGCAGATGATCTTTACTGTCTTGTTTTGGCAGACTTATTTGTTAGCGAACATTTTATCATGGCTTTATCATCAATAAAAATTGATCAATGGAAGTGGAGAAACCGCCAGAAGGTCATTAATATGATGTCGAAGCTGACATGAACAAACTTATAAAAACACTAACTGGCCATTGTTAACAGACATAACTAGCTAAACAAATCAAGTGTACCCTTTCATCCGTTGAAGCTGCAGTCTGTAACTTACATACCCTCTTGGATTTACTCCAAATTACACATGATAAAGATTAACTATAAGACTTGAGTCTCTGATCACAAATTTAAATCAAGAAAACCAGAGATACCAGCATAAAGCGGAACGGGAAAGAATATACTTTCTACAGTAATGACCTCTGTTATGGATGCAGCAGGACAAAACACATTAAGAAATAGAAAGACAAATGCGAAATGTAAATGGCCTGGATTTGCAAAGCGTCTTTTTCAAGTCAGAGGACTCCAAAGCGCTTCACACTACATTCAATCATTAACCCTTTCATACACACACATGCAGTAAGAGAAAGCAGAATTATTGCCTTAGTCCGACCGAAATCGGACCGAACTAGAGTTAGAATAATCGGACTAACCCACCTATATAATGCAATTAGAAAACCGAATTTCTCTGCATGCCACCTCCTTCCCCTGATTTAGCCAGGCTTTGCACAGGAAGTGACAAGACCGCGAAAGCAGGAGTAACACCGGTACGACAACAACACAGCAGCAAGAACCAGTGTAACACAATCAAACAATAAAGCACTTACAAAATGTACTATGCTGCAGCGCTGTTCTTGTCCATTTTCTTCGCTCATTGTACAAATCTGCTTTTACTCCAACTGCTTCACTGCTGCCAGTATTTGTTTACTATCTGTGTGACGCTACAGGTCAACCAGAAAAATCCAACGTGAAAGGGTGCATGTCATCACATAGAGTCGCGATGGCAAACGCACTTCTTTCAACAATTCGATTTTCTGAGTGACATGTAAACTGGGATTAAGGCTCCCATTCTGGCTAAGCTATTAGTCCAATTTTTGCCAAAAGCTCGATTTAGACGTGCTTGTAAACATACTTGTTGATGGATTGCAGCCACAGCTGTCCTAGGGCACACTGACAGAAGCATGGCTACCATTCGATCGGTGCCACCAGTAGGCACAGAGAATGAAATGTCTTGCCCAAGGACACAATGACTGAGATGGAAGGAGCAAAGGTTGGAACTGGCAGCCCTCCAGTTACAGAACAAATTCCTACCACCTGAGCTACTGTCGCCCACAACTCTTTGTTTCACTTTGACTTTTTAAAGTTCCTGCAACAAAAAGCTGTTTAGCACAGCTATCACTAGTGTGAATCTGGACTGCAAGTGGAGATTTGGTTTCACTGATTGCTGATTTTATGAATTTTCTCTCATATAACATTTCACTGCTAACATTTTCTTTTGTTCGCATGTGTTCTTCATTTTCCCTGTAGCACTTTCTTAGCTTACTTTATATTGGTCATGTAAAAAGTCATTAGAATTTTGTGGGAGGTCAAGAAATAAATGAAACATCAAGATATTTTATATTGCATTATCAATTAATTGTTGAATAATTTGAAGTTTTAAAGCAGCAACAGAAGGAAGTCGTTCGATGATTTGCCAAGAAAGCAAAGGAGCCAAAGAGGACAACTAAGGAAAACATTGACACAATGCTCTTTGGATTTATGTTTATGCCTGCTCTTTATATTTTAATTCTGTTTAAAAGCTATTAATTTCCTCTGTAACATACACTCCAATAAATGAAAGTAAAGGAAACATTGGTTGTACTTTGTCTGAACCATAACTTGAAATTTGGTGCATTTTTCCAAGTTATTCGCATTATGGCATTGAAAGAACAGTTCTGTATACCAAACTGATTAGACATTTTTATGTTAAGGTATAGAAATATACCCACTGGTAAGAATCCTTAACACTTACAAACATTTTGGGCAAGTTGCATACATTTTTTAAATATATTTTATATTACTAGTTACTAGTCTCCAAAATGTTTGCATTAGACAACTTCAAGTATCAAGTGCCTTTGCTTGGTAGAACTAATGTGTTTTCACAGAAGTGCAATATTTAGAAGAAAATAAGTAAATGTAAATGTAAAAATTTATTAGGAACCTGTTAACTGTTAAAAGTGCATGCAAATCAATGGTTAACCATAGGCCAAAATAAATTACTCAATGTCCATTAGTACATGACTGGAAAACTGCACTCTAATTCTCAACATGAACTGAAAACAGACACAACAATTGCCTTACAAAGTTGTTACTTTTGAAATGCGTTACTCGCAACAGTGCTTACAAACATGTTAGTTTGGATTCACCATCTTTTTCCGGCAGATGAGGAGCCTGATCAATCCAACACTCTAATCCTCACCATCAGTATTTTTTTGTTTGGACCTTCAAAATTTAGAGGTCCACAGTAACATCATTGCTATCTTTTTGAGAACTGTGAAGGAATATTGCTTATTTTTTCTAAACTTCCGTCTTACTTCCATCCTTTCAAAGGACTTCCAAAGTCTTTTAGCTTGGTCGGAATTTCTTAGTCCTTAAGGCAAGAAAAGAAATCTTAAGGATCTAAGCCTTACTGCTTTGACTGCATTACTGCATTATTAAAACGTCTAGGGGTTGAGGTCATGCATAAGTATATCCTGTAATGTGGATTTCCTTTGTAAGACAAACATTACCTTCCATATCATTCCGTACATTTAGAAAATGAGCCTTATCCCTCCCTCAGTCCTCTAGTTAATAAATTATGATAGGAGGAAAAACTTTGAGTGAAAAGCTACACTCACTGGCCATTTTATTAGGCACACCTGTCCAACTGCTCGTTAACGCAAATTTCTAATCAGCCAATCACATGGCGGCAACTCAATGCATTTAGGCATTTAGACATGATCAAGATGATCTGCTGCAGTTCAAACTGAGCATCAGAATGGGGAAGAAAGGTGATTTAAGTGACTTTGAATGTAGCATGGTTGTTGGTGCCAGACAGGCTGGTCTGAGTATTTTAGAAACTGCTGATCTACTGGGATTTTCACGCAC
The DNA here is from genome assembly GCA_963556495.2 of Valencia hispanica. Taxonomy (NCBI): domain Eukaryota; kingdom Metazoa; phylum Chordata; class Actinopteri; order Cyprinodontiformes; family Valenciidae; genus Valencia; species Valencia hispanica. Next base: position 7,179,798 of record OY747701.1, read on the forward strand.
AACCATCTCTAGCGTTTACAGAGAATGGTCCAAAAAAGGGAAAATATCCAGTGAGTGGCAGTTCTGTGGGCGAAAATGCCTTGTTGATGCCAGAGGTCAGAGGAGAATGGCCAGACTGGTTCGAGGTGATAGAAAGGCAACAGTTACTCAAATAACCACTCGTTACAACCAAGGTATGCAGAAGAGCATCTCTGAACGCACAACACATCAAATCTTGAGGCAGATTGGGCTACAGCAGCAGAAGACCACACCGGGTGCCACTCCTGTCAGCTAAGAACCAGAAACTGAGGCTACAATTCGCACAGGCTCACCAAAATTGGACAATAGAAGATAGGAAAAATGTTGCCTGGTCTGATGAGTCTCAATTTCTGCTTCGACATTCAGATGGTAGGGTCAGAATTTGCCGTCAGCCACATGACACCACATGGTGTAATGGTGTGGGAGACATTTTCTTGGCACACTTTGGGGCCCTTAGTACCAATTGAGCATAATTGCAATGCCACAGCCTACCTGAGTATTGTTGCTGACCATGTCCATCCCTTTATGACCACAGTTTACCCATCTTCTGATGGCTGCTTCCAGCAGGATAATGCGCCATGTCATAAAGCTCGAATCATATCAGACTGGTTTCTTGAACATGACAATGAGTTCACTGGACTCAAAAGGCCAAGTCACCAGATCTGCATCCAATAGAGCACCTTTGGGATGTGGTGGAACGAAAGATTCACATCATGGATGTGCAGCCGATAAATCTGCAGCAACTGCGTGATGCTACCATGTCAATATGAACCAAAATCTCTAAGGAATGTTTCCAGTACCTTATTGAATATATGTCACGAAGGATTGAGGCAGTTCTGAACGCAAAAGGGGATCCAACCCGGTACTAGCAAGATGTACCTAATAAAGTGGCCAGTGAGTGTATATTTGGCTTTTACTTAAGAGACAAGATAATGTGAAACCGGCCCCGGTACCTTTACAGGTAATTTCTAAAAAAAACCTTAAACTTTTTGTAATTATTCAAATAACTTTTTTCTCTCTCCTGCATTAATGTCAAGCATTTTAAAAAATCTCTGTTATGGGAGCATACTACTGACTATATACTACTACATACTACACTAACTATTCACTCATTGGTTGCTTCAACCTGCCAGTCTTAATTACAAATAACTAATATGCAGCAAAGGTAAATATGTCCATTAAAGGCCCCCAAGGGTGGGATTATCAACAGCTAGCGGCCTATGAAATGCAGATTCTCCCATTCAGAATGCTATACACACCACTCTCCTGTGTGATATCAGCCATGAGTGCTCATTCTAATTATTTGGGCAAATGTACTAATTAGCTATAAGGTGACCCCCTCATCCCCTCCCCCATCCTCACTTATCATCCTCCCCTGACATCCTTTGTATTCAAAATAGCTTGCCAGCATGAGTGGAATTTTTCAGGCCATCAGCAAATATTTACCAGTTCCATCTCATTATGTGCTGGGCTAAAATGCTGGCTGTGAATATCTTAAGGCCCCTAGTACTCGCCATCTAAACTTTGCCTTGACCTTTTACTGCTGGCAGCATGTACTGGCAATTGCGCTGCCGTTCCAGTATGTAGGCACACATGCACGCATGCCCACAAAACCCACTCACACACTATTTTTGTCATGATGTCTCATTGCTGTAGACCTAAGACCAAAGCAAACTGATGATTATGCATATGCACCTTCCTGTGCATGGTTAGTCTTGCTACCCCTGCCTTGTGATCTGATAAATTCATTAACTGATATCCTGCTCTGTATATGTGGTTCAGCAAGATCAACAGAAATAGTGACAGCCCTTATTTCTTTGGTTTTGGCGATAAGCAGCTTGGTCCTTGTCAATACATTAGTAATGAATGAACCAGAATTATGTGATTTGGGGCATAATCATGTTTTGTGATAGTTAGAAATTGCTGGTCTGCATTTTTGCTTAAAAGGCAAAGGGATTAATCAATAATTAATTTTGAAGCAGGGAACAGATAGAGGTAAAGCGATGAAAACATTTACCATAAATCTGAACTTTATTGCTGGTAATATTGAAGCATTTGTGACAACACCTCATGAGTCTTGGTAAGTATGTTGTGAACACTGTATGGTTCACAAAACAGCAGAGAGAAAATATGCATGTGTCATATTTACTGCCTATTGTCTTTTTTATGAAGGGGATATTTGTGCAAATATCAATTTTGTTTGAGCTGAGAGCTCAATTCTGCAAAGTTGATAGTGATAATTCAAGAATCACAAAAATAAGGATGTAGTAGACTGTGAATTAAATATAATCATCCGTCAAAGCATCCGTCATGACTTTTGGTTTTGAGGTCTTCTTACTGTATGTTGCTCCAGAGATGGCAACTCGAGTTTGAGATTGTGACTTGAGTCACACCAGTGATCGAGCTAGAATTTTTTGTCATTTTGACTGATGGGTAAAAAAAAAATCCAGTCATATTCTATTTTTACCCATCAGTTTTTAAATTGATAATGACATGTTCAGTAGTATTTAATTTGTATTCATTTTGATTAATATTAAATCAGAACAAACTGAACAAAGAATCGACATTATGCCATCACAGATCGAGTGCATAGGCTACATGCATTAATGATGAACATTTCACCTGCTGTGGCCTGAACACTCCCCATGGAGCTGAACTGAGCTCCCACTTGTGCGTAATGGAGGCTGAATCCGCACTCGGTTGCCACACTGGAGACTGGAATTATAATTGGCACTCCAGCCAAAGTTTTGAAATCAGGGAACAATTCTCCAGTTTAAGTGATAAGAATTCAACAAGACTCACTGATCGACAGGGAAATTCAGAAGCATGTGCTCAACTTAAATATGTTTTTAAACAAAAAAACACCACCACTGGGAAAATTGTCAAAAGCAACCCATTGCTTCCTCCTTAATCCAGTTAAATCATAGCTAGGTTTGGGGAAGAACAAATAACATGTAACATAAATTAAATTATCTTTACCCGGAGACGGAAAATTAAGGGGAAGAAAGAAAGAAGATGAAGAAGAGAGGTAGGAAACAAAATGTCATGAGAGAGGGTGAGTTGAAAATACAAGAGAGGAAAGGGAACAAAGAAAACACAGGAAAACATTGAAGTCTGCCTCAATACCCACAGGACGGTAGAGAGAGGGGAAAAAACAAAACAAAACACGAAAAAGGAACATTGACAAAACAAACCTAACATCGTGAACTAAGAACTACACAACCACATTACACAACAATGGATATAAAAATACAACAACAATGTCACAGAAAAACTCATGGTACCGATCAATCAAGCTCTAGTAATGATAACCTCAGCCCAAGAATATATCTGTAAACACCAGAGACCCCACATCTGTGTGTGTGGTAGCATGCTGGTGCATATAAGGTTTCTCCATAAGAGTGTTTGATAGCTGGTGTGAGCAGGCATCAATCTGTCTCCCAGGAATCGATGCAGACATGAAGGAGATCGGAGCCAAGAAGTCCAAAGGACCCCCAGAGCCCCAGGCGGACCCGGGCAGAAGAGCAAAGGAGAACCCCAGGAGAACATCCAGTGGCTACTATGCAGGGGGGCAGCAGTGACGAGCCCAGGGGCGCCCCACCCCCCAGCAGAGACCCGACAAGGGACCGCCCGACGAGGGGCCCCCGGCACCGCAGGGGCCGCGGCCGGCCGCCACGCGCCACCATCACCCTGGGCCAATCCCCACCGCCAACATCCCAGCGCCCCACCCCTGCCCCACGTCAGGGCGCCCCACCAGTAGGCGCAGCGGATGGATAGCATCCCCAGGCCAAGCTCAGCCAGCACATGGACACCAAGTTGTACCAGCTCCCGAGTCCTGATCCCACGCAACGCAGAGCGCCGAGACCAGGCATCCAACAAAGGCCAGGGCCGGTCCAACCCGCCAATGAACCGACCACGCACGGTGCGCACAGAACAGGTGATCGAACGAGCTGGATCCGTGTCCCACCGAGCCACCGAGCAGGCACCACCCAACAATCCCAAACCTGGCACCCCTAAAAGAGGTGCCTCAACCAACAAAAGGAAGATATCGGCCCAGCGCATCGGCCAACTGACACACCGGCCCCCCCAGGCCCGGCCAGGCACGCACCAGGTCCGAACCGGATTGACCACAGATGCACCAGTAGGCAGGGGCATCCATCACCGGCGGGGAGTGACGGAGGGGAAATAGGGCCCCCATTAAATGTAAGGCCTGAGGTGCGCCAGGCGAGAGGGCAGCCCAAGACCCAACCTGACAGCCAGACAAAGACATACAGTCAAACGTTCCCTCCCTCTTAAACACATACATTCTCACTAACTCACCAAGACACCCAAGAAATGACGCTGTACCCTCACTCATACACCCCATACACACTTCATGCTCCCAGGTCCAGGTACCGATGCCCCAGTAGAGCCACCAGCCCCCGGACCCAGGAGATGGACCCCCTACCTTCTAGGACGGAGACAAGCAGACCGCCAAGGACCCCACAGTGGCGAGGCAGCCCGACAGCCCAGGACCCCGACCAATTCAATTCAATTCAATTCAGTTTATTTATATAGCGCCAATTCACAACAGATGTCATCTCAAGGCACTTAACAAGAAGTTATTTCAATACATTTATACAAACATTCCAATCAGTTAAAAAAGTTTCCTATTTAAGGAATCCCAGCAGATTGCGTCACTCATTGGCGTGAGGTTGGGCCCCGTTGATGCAGACTTTCCAACCACAGCAATCCTTCAGCAATCCCTCATACTGAGCAAGCATGTAGCGACGGTGGAGAGGAAAAACTCCCCTTTAACAGGAAGAAACCTCCAACAGAACCAGGCTCAGTAGGAGCGGCCATCTGCTACGACCGTCTGGGGGTTTGAGAAGACAGAGCAGAAACACAGAAGGAACAGAAGATCTGATATAAGAGAACTTTCTATGTTACAGAAAGTAAAAAGTTAATAACAGGACACAATGGATGTTCAGTTACTGGGAGGATCATCCCAGTCGATGCCCCCTGTCCAACAGGGCATTGCAGCCAAGCAGGAAACCAGACCATGTATATCTTCTATGGAGAGAAAAACACTGAGAGAAAACAAAGTTAACAGTCGAAATAACAGAATGTACTGTAATACAACTGGAGAGTCGTAGGAGAAAAGGAAGTAGCAGAGTGAAGAAAATGGGTAAGTCTGTCCTCCAGCAGTCTAAGCCTATAGCAGCATAACTACAGAGATAGCTCAGGATGACCTAAGCCACTCTAACTATAAGCTTTATCAAAAAGGAAAGTTTTAAGCCTGGCCTTAAAAGTAAACAGAGTGTCTGCCTCACGGACTAAAGCTGGGAGCTGGTTCCACAGGAGAGGAGCCTGATAACTAAAAGATCTGCCTCCCATTCTACTTTTAGAAATCCTAGGAATTACAAGTAAACCTGCAGTTTTAGAGCGAAGGGCTCTGTTGGAAACATAAGGAACAATTAGATCTCTGATGTATGATGGAGCTTGATTATTAAGGGCTTTGTATGTAAGAAGAAGGATCTTAAATTCTATTCTGGATTTAACAGGGAGCCAATGAAGGGAAGCTAAAACAGGAGAAATGTGATCTCTCTTTTTAATATTCATCAGAACTCTTGCTCCTGAATTTTGGATCAACTGAAGGCTTTTAATGGCATTTTGTGGACTACCTGATAGTAAAGAATTACAGTAGTCCAGCCTTGAGGTAACAAATGCATGGACTAGTTTCTCAGCATCACTCCTGGACAGGATGTTTCTAATTTTAGCAATATTCCGGAGGTGAAAGAAAGAAATCCTAGAAACCTGTTTAATATGGGATTTAAATGTCAAGTCTTGGTCAAAAATAACGCCGAGGTTCTTTACGTTATTACTGGGGGCCAATTTAATGTCATCCAGATGAAGTGATTGACTAATCAGTTTCTGTTTAAGAACTTCTGGTCCAAAGACAGCAACTTCTGTTTTGTCAGAATTTAAAAGCAAAAAGTTTAGGGTCATCCATGTTTTTATGTCTTCGAGACAGGCCTGTAATCTACCTAACTGACTGGGTTCATCAGGATTTATGGATAAATATAGTTGTGTATCATCTGCATAGCTGTGGAAATTTATCCCATGCTGTCTAATGATTCTACCAATCAGGAGTATATATATGGTGAACAGAATTGGTCCAAGCACAGAACCCTGTGGATCTCCACAAGAGAATATTATGATCGACTGTGTCAAAAGCAGCACTGAGATCTAACAAAACCAGAACAGACACAAGTCCATTATCTGAGGCCATGAGAATATCATTAGTAACCTTCACCAGTGCTGTTTCAGTGCTATGATGAGCTCTAAAACCTGACTGAAACTCTTCAAACAGCTCGTTATTGTTTAAATGCTCACAGACTTGATTAGCAACAATTTTCTCAAGGACTTTGGATAAGAAAGGAAGGTTAGATATAGGTCTGTAATTCACTAAGTCATCTTGATCAAGGGAAGGTTTCTTGAGTAAAGGTTTAATTACAGCTATTTTAAATTCCTGTGGTACGTATCCGTTTACTAAGGATAAATTCATCATATCCAAAATGGGGCCAGGAACCAAATGGAACACTTCTTTAAATAATTTGGTTGGAATTGGGTCCAACATACAAGTTGAAGGTTTAGATGAGGCTAATATTTTTGATAATTCCGAAAGCTGGACTGAATCAAAACAGCCTAAGCACAACTGAGGATCTACAGTTCTTTCCGATACTGCCTCATTTACCGAGGAAGAAGAAGTTTGGGAGGATGCCAATGATCTTATTTTTAATAGAATAAATTTTATTTATGAAGAATCCCATAAAATCATCACTGCTAAGAGCTGGGGGAATAGTTGGCTCAACAGAGGTATGACTCTGTGTAAGTTTGGCAACTGTACTAAAAAGAAACCTAGGATTGTTTTTATTCGCCTCTATTAATGATGAAAAATATGCTGTTCTAGCTTGTCGAAGGGTCTTTTTTATACAGCAATAGACTGTTATTCCAGGTTAAATAGGAATCCTCTAGGTGTGTAGAGCGCCATTTTCTCTCCAACTTCCTAGTATTCAGCTTTAAAGTACGCAACTCTGCGTTGAACCAAGGAGTCAGCCTCCTATGGCTAGCCACTTTCTTTTTTAAGGGGGCTACACTATCTAATGCCCACGCAATGTTACCCTGAGACACTAAGGAAAGTAAGAATGGAACAGATTCTTAAAAAATTGTTACAGCATTGTCTGATAAAGCTCTACTATAATGAAATTTTCTTTCAGATTTAAAATGGTCAGTTAAAGTAAATTCAAAAGTTATTAAGAAGTGGTCAGACAGGACCGGGTTATGTGGGTGGACTGTTATTTCCTCACACTCAATACCGTATGTCAGTACAACCTCCAAAGTGTGTTTGCCCGAGTGGGTCGATCCCTGTACTTTTTGAGAAAAGCCAATTGAGTCTAAAATAGCACTAAAGGCTGCATTTGGGCTATCACTTTCAGTATCCACATGAATATTAAAGTCCCCTACTATAATAACCCTGTCAGTATTTAATACTAAATCAGATAAAAAATGTGAGATCTGATCCAAGAATTGAGAGTAAGGGCCTGGTGGACGATACAAAACCACAAACAAAAATGGTCTTAATGTTTTGCAACTTGGATGAGGATAATTAAGGGTTAGATGTTCAAAAGAACTGTAGCTATCAATTGGTCTGGGACTAATTAGTAAATCAGAATGAAAAATGGTTGCAACTCCTCCTCCTCGCCCAGTATTTCTAGGAATGTGAAAATTTAAATGACTGGAAGGAGTTGACTCATTTAAACTGACATAATCCTCCTGCTGCAACCAGGTTTCTGTGAGACAAAGGAAATCAATGTGATTATCACAAATCAAGTCATTTACTAACCAGACCACCTGTTCCTCCTCCGGACCCCAACCCCTGATGGCCGGTAGCGAACAGGGGTGTAAGAAGACCCCTAGCCTCTATCCTCCCGCTCTAGTATGGTGTTGATGCGTGTTGTAATAATGTGCATTTAAAACAGAGGGGTGGAATGTGGGGAAGGCAGCCACACATCCCCCAACCCCCACCCCGAGCCCTCAGTGTCTGTATGTGGTTTAACAGTGGGCACCGGCACCAGAGGTGAAGCTGATTGAACCGCTCCCCCTCTGCATGCCGAAAAGTGTGCCCACCCCAAAGTCCCTACATGTGTGTCGCATGAAAATGTTATAAGTGGGAGTGTCTAAGTTGTATATTAAAATTGGGACCCAGGACGCCACGGGATAGCGAGGAGGGAAACCCCTCCTCGCACCCCAGTGATGTGCCCATGCCCCAAGACCCTATTTGAGTGGTAAAGTGATGGAGCGGGTGGACAGAGGTGTTGGGGGATGGGTAGGGAAGGACTGGGAGACAAAATGTCTTCCCAGGGAGCCAGCTCCCCCACTGACCCCAATAGGCACCGCTGTTCACCGGGATCCACCAGGGGAGGGAGGCCATGGCACGTTCAACCTGGGGCCCACGGCCACAGCACCACCAAGCCCCACGGACCCCAAGGCAGTCCGCCCAGCCCCATCCCAGAAGGAGAACTAACCCCACCCTCACATTCGCTCTACTATCAGAACACAAAAGACACTAGACACCCAGGTTGAGTTCGGCACACCCCTCCCCCCCGTCGAGGTGCCCTCGTAGGGGGAGAGCACCTGTCGCTAGTTAGCAATAGCCTCCCCGCCAGCAAAGGAGGCCCCCAGCGCCACCTGCACATCGGAGGCCCCCGCAGCCCAAACCCCGGTGACGTACCCGCCCAGACCAAGAGCAAACCAATGAACCGGGCGGCCGACCCACCAGGCCGACATCCACCATCCCCATTCCCTTGTGGAGCGACCACTGCTGCTCAATGGCCCGGCAGGCAACCAAACCCAGCACCCCACCCACCTGCCCTGCACGCCCACTACTCGGCCAGTCCACCCGCAGGTCCGACCGAACCTAGGCAAATGCCCGACCCCAGCGCCCCGCAGCGCACAAAGACCAAGACCCAGGAGCTAAGTCAAGCGCGAAAAAGGACTGATCAGGCCCAGAAATGCCACGACGTCCAGCGCCCTGTCCGCCCAGTGATCCCACCCCCTGGGATCCCCCCCAGACGCCTCCAACCCCCAAAATCCCCACATCATCAACAATATCCTAAACGACAAAACCAAGTGCCCCCCACCCCTACTAGGTGATGGAGCCGATCAAAGGAGCCCAGAGAGATTGATCAGATATGGAGCCAGAGGCCGTCGCAAGACCAATATGGTCCAACAAGAGATTTCTATACTGATTAATATTAAGAGCCTTTTTATTTTTCCAGTTCAGGAGGATAGTTTTCTTAGCGATGCATAAGGCAATGTGAACCATTAGAACTGACTTTGTGTCCATGGTGACATCATTTAAATCTCCTTACAGGCAAACTGAGGGAGATGGTGGAATGTTACATTTCTGACACTTTGATAAGTCCTCACATATCTGGCACCAGAATTTCTTAACGAGTAGACAGAACCAAAGCGCATGAATATAAGTATCTGGTATATTGCTTGTGCATTGTAAGCAGGTATTAGACGATGTAAAACCCATCCTAAACATCCGTTGACCTGTATAGTGTACTCTATGAAGGATTTTGTATTGTATTAATTGCAAATTAGGATTTTTTTGTTATTTTAAAGGTTCTTAAACATATCTGAGACCAGACGTTTTGGTCAAAGCTGGCTGATAAATCCACCTCCCATTTTGAAATAGGGCTATTGATTCATCTAATGTAGATAAAGTTTTGTTTATTTTAGCCAGCAATTTAGGGGGGTTGAGATTAAGAAAATCTAAAACTCTTGCTGGAATTTGTAATTCAACTGTATTGAGCCTAAATTTACCTTTAATAATAGATTTAATTTGTTGATATTCTAAGAATTTGTTTTTATCAATTCCATATTGTGTAATTAATGTATTAAATGGGATAAAGTCTGTTCCTTCAAATATGTGTTCCAGGTATTCAATTCCATTACACCTCCAGTCTGGAAAACTTATCATAAATTTTTTTTTGCAAGATGTCGGGGTTATTCCAGATGGGTGTACGTCTGCATGGGATTATTGTGGACTCTGTCATTTTTAGAAACTCCCACCATGCTGTCAGAGAGGAGCTGATATTTATGCTTTTAAAGCATTCATGTCGTTTTATATTTGAG